>OX392463.1:126521833-127006805 GCA_947623515.1 Neoascia interrupta
GGAGGCAGCCCACTGAGTTTCCACAGAGGCGTGTCCATAAGATCTTGAGGACCACAGTCCGGATTCCCTTAGGCGAACAGCTGTTTTAGCTGCCTTGCTGCTGCAGTATATGTCCAAGAGGGTGAGGTTGAGTAGTACCTCCAGTGCCGCGGTGGGTGTGGTCCTCAGGGACCCTGTTATACCCATGCAGGCTGCCCTTTGAACTTCGGTGAGGCTAGAGAGATGACACTTTCTTTCCGTAGCCTTCCACCATACAACTGCACCGTAAGTTAAGATGGGTCTTACAACCGTTATATACATCCAGTGTACCATGTTTGGTTGCAGTCCCCACATGCTTCCGAACGTTCAGCGGCAGGCGTATAGTGCCACGTATGCCCGCTTGACACGATCTTCTATATTATCCCTCCAGTTGAGTTTGGAGTCTAATATGACGCCCAGGTATCTTACCGATCTGGATAACGGTAACTCCACTCCCCCCATTCTCGGGTTGCTGAAGGATGGAACTGCCCTTTTCCTTGTAAACAACACAACTTCCGTCTTAGAGGGGTTAATTCCCAGTCCTCGACCCTCTACCCATTTTTCAACAATGCGAAGTGCGTAGCTGAGTCGGTCACTGAGGATTGGTGGGAGTTTACCTGGGATCAGGATTGCTACATCGTCTGCGTATGCGCTCACAGTGAAGCCTTCCCTCTCCAGGGTTTTCAGCAATTCGTCCATTACCAGGGTCCATATAAGCGGAGATAGGACACCTCCCTGCGGTGTTCCTCTGCTGACGTTTCGTCTGCTGCATACTTCGCCTAGGTAGCAGTTTATCTTTCGTGTGCTTAACATGAGCCCGATCCAGTCGCATAGACTGCTATCTAGGTGGGCGTTTCTCAAGCTGCGCAATATCGCGTCTGCCTCAATGTTATTAAACGCCCCCTCTATGTCTAGAAAGGCACCCAAAGTGTACTCCTTGTGTTCCAGGGATTTTTCCACTACTGTTACTACTCTATGTAGTGCAGTGTCAACCGATCTGCTTCTCATGTACGCGTGCTGTGATTTTGATAAATAGTTATCACCAATCAGCTCTCGCACATACACGTCAATAAGCCGTTCCAACGTCTTGAGCATAAATGAGGACAGGCTTATGGGTTTGCCTTCCCTGCTTTGGGGATGAATATCACTCGGACTTCTCTCCAAGCTTTGGGAATATAGCACAGCTTTAGGCAGGACTTGTACGTACGTTACTCAACCATGGAATGATAGTTTCCCCTGCTTTTTGGAGCATTATTGGTCGGATGTTATCCATCCCTGGTGCTTTAAAGGGATCGAAGGAGTTAATCGCCCAGGCCAGCCTTTTTACATCGGTTATAGCGCTGATCTTTTCGTCCTTCATCTTTTTCCGCGAGCCTTGCGCTACTGTAGCGTAATCCTCATAGGTATCGAAGCACCCTGGGAAGTGAGTTTCCGCCAGTAAATCCAGCGTTTCCTTGTGTGTCGAGGTCCAATCGCCCTCAGTCTTCCTGAGTGAAGATAGCGGTATAGGCGCTTTGGATAAGACTTTTCTCAGTCGGGACGCTTCAGTTGTTGTTTCGATTGATTCGCAGAAATTCTTCCATGAGCTCCTCTTGGCGAATCTGATCTCCGTTTTCAGGATTCTAACGCTCTCCCTATAGGTCGTCCATTCGATGAGCCCCTCTTTTGCAAGGTTCCATCTGGATCTTGAGCTCTTGATGAGCTCCGCGATCTTGGAGTTCCACCAGGGAGGGCGTTGTTTCCCTCCTGTATTGCTGTTTGGGCAGGATTTTTCGAAAGAGCTGGAGATCATCCCGGTGATGTATTCGACTGTATCGTCGATCTCATGCGCGGTAGTAAGATCTCTGTCTGGGCAGGGGGAGATAGTCCTCCGCAGTTCTTTGTTGAACTTCACCCAATTTGCTCTTTTTGGGTTTTTGAAAACTTTCCTAGCCTGCGAGCCTACCTGTATCTCAAAGGGTATCCAGCAGTGATCTGATAGTGATGCCTGCTTAGATACTCTCCAGTTCGTTACTTGAACAGAGCTGTTCTGAGACACGAAAGTCACGTCCAAGACTTCCCTCCTATTCGCTGTAATGAAGGTGGGATCATTTCCCCTGTTACATACTAGAAGGTTGGAGCTAAGGACAAAATCAAACAGAACCTCGCCTCTGGCGTTAATGTCTGAGCTTCCCCAGATCGTATGATGGGCATTGACATCACAGCTTAAGACTAAGTTCTTCTTACCTTGTTCGGACGCTGTCACTAGCGTCAGAGATTCCGGGGGGACCGAGGTACCGTCGTCAAATGGCATGTAGACCGACGCTACCGTGTAGTTCTCGTCCGTCCCTCTAACCTCCACCACCGTTAGGTCACCTGTGCAGAAATGAGATAACATTAATACATGAACGTTCTTATTTGCTACAATACAGGTTCTCGCCTTACCTTTATTTTTTACATTAAACAGTGAGAAATTTTTCGACCCTAATCCTAAAACCCTGTTCTTTTTGTCAATCCAGGGTTCTTGGATTAGGGCTAGGTCCAGCTGTTCCCTCTCGAGGAACAGCCTCAGGTTGGCTGTGGCAACCCTACTGTGATGGAGGTTTATTTGGATCACCTTCATCATTGTTCTCCACCTCCAACGCAGTGTCCGTCGCCTTCGTTGCTTCCGCAGTCCGCTTAATCAGCTTGAGGGTTACCTCGCTAGCTGCAAAGGACAACAGAAGCTGTTTTTCCGCCTTTAGGTTCCCGGGCAGGTCGCCGAAGGCGACAATATAGCCCCTGAAACCATTTCTCGGCTCTTCCTCGCTTATAATTTCCCAATCCTGCATCGGAATCTGGGGGTTTTGTGCTTGCAGCACGCGGAGGATGTCACCTTTAACTATTCCCATCTTCGGAATAGTCAGCCTACCCTTTGCCCTGTTTGGAACCTGGTTTATTGGAACGGCTTTAAGTTCCGCACCATCCCAAAGCTGTAGTCCTTCCACTACTGTCTTGGCAAAGTCATTTGAAGCTTGGTCCTTGCAGTCGATGTACGTAATGCCTTTAGACCATTTCATTCTGCCGTAGGTCGGGGCACTAGTACCCGTGTTTTTCAGAATGTGGCTGATGATAGCTGCCCCGAGGGCTTGCTCAATCTTCCTGCCACACTCAACACTGTACTGCCCGCTTGGTTTCTTGGAGTCTACTACAGCAAGCTGTAGTGGATTCCTTGTCACCTCGCTATACTGGCCCGCCCGGCTCGTACTTGGCTTGCTGGGACTTCCCACTGTGGTGGCGCCCCATTTCGCCTTCTTCGGCGTCCTTGAAGTGTCCTCAGAAGACCGTGTTCTCTTCGAGGCGAACGCTTCTCTTCTATGCCTTCCGGCATTGCCTTTCTGCAACCCGCTTGGGCGCGGTTTGTCACTGGGTCCTTGGGTTGCAGTTCCTCTTCCGGTAACAGGCTTTCTGTTGGTTCCGAGGGATGTCCTAGTAGCGGCATCGTCCCTCGGCCTTCCAGATTTTCCCGATTTACCACCCGTACCTTTAACTGAACGAGCTGCCTTAGGCGTAGGCCTCGTGGCAACGTCGTTAGCTATGGTCTCCCGGGCCCACTCAAGGGAAGATAGTTCCTTCTGAGTGAGGGAAGATTTTTCTTTAGCTGTTAAGATGCCATAAATATGCTTGGCCTTCTTAAACCGCCTCTTTCTCTCCAGGCCGGGAGTGGTCCTTCTGGCCTTGCTCCCGTGCTTGGTCTCCTTTTTTTGGCCGGATTTCTCTTCGGAATCATCGGAGTGTTCAGCGAGTAGCTCTTCCTCCCTTTCCATTGAGATATCCTCAGTTTCGATCAAACTGGCTGGTAGTACCACGTTTGGATCGCACGGAACCACCGGTATGGTGTCGTCCGTGTTTTTGGCACATAGTGTGCCCTCCCCCTCATCCTTATTTGTTTTAGTTAGTTCGGATATTTTGGTCCCACGAGAATGGCCGGAAAGGGTGGTCCACCCCGGCAGAGCCGCCATACCGTGGTAAGGCTATGGTTTATCTGCAGGTCTTCGCCTAGGCACCTGAGAGAGCTCGTTAGAGGCTGGTTTAACCCCCAGCCTTGCATCCTTCGGCACGGTTTACAATATGCTCACACCACCACTGGAGTCAGGTTTGGCAGGACTTAGTTCGTCGCTCCTCAGCCGACCCACGCCGGCTGAAAATCCGCAACTTAAGCCCCCACACCGGCGTCATAGAAGATGACGCACTCGACAAGGCGCCTGCCACGCGGGGGAACCTTAACCTTACACAGGCAACCTTAACCTTACACCAAACTGCTCAACGCAACGAGAGCGTTGAGCGTTCTCTACCCTAAAAGAACCATCCTTTAATTTTATGAGGTCCATTTTTCGCGGTCGCCTCTTGCTCTTGGACTAATAGTCCTCCAATATAACTCTTGATTCCTGTTTTTTTTTTTTCAAATCGTTTACCCTTATATCATCAGAGATAGTCGTGGGGACAACAAAATCTAATCGTTTCGAAAATTTTATTTCTAACCTTACTTTTTCTAAAGTATTTTTAAAAATGTAGAGCTATAGTTTCTCTTTGAAAAGTTTGTTCACATAAAATGCTCACATTTTTTTAATTTACAAAATAATTTCAAAACCATAAAATTGTAATATGTATTTCTTAACTCACAAATTATGCCGAATAAGAAGGTACATAGAAGATTACTTACAGATATTATCCGAAATTGTACTTTTCCCATCCTGTGATATATAACTTTGTAACGCACTCTTTACCATTCAAAGGTCAGGACCTAAAAAGAAAAGAATGTAAAATAAAAATTTAGTAAAAAGTTTTCCAAAAAAATATATTGAATGCTTATGAAAAAGATAGACATCTTCAAAATCTGGTAAGACATTTTTTTTCTTACTATTGACTTAAATAAGAGCAAACATTCTGGAAAAACGCATTTATTCTAAGCTGAAAACAATTGTCAGTTAAGTTCAGCATGCATAGGTAAAACAATAGTAACAGAAACCTACTCACACAAATCCGTACACAATTTCAACTTTCAAACCCAGAAAAAAAAAATCAACATGGCTACTCTATCCACGCAACTGTCAGTTCACCACTTAAAAAAAAATAACACCCGAACTTAATCCACGAACTGCACTCAACAAAAGACCACCTGTAAATGAAAGAAGCTGAGCGAGATTTGCATAGAAATTGCCCACCAAAATGGGATCAAATTATCCACTGACCAAATAAAGAAGTTCCGCGCTGCATGCATTTTATTGTTTCGTGGGTGGTGGGCGATGGGTGGGTGGCAGTGGTACAGCAACCAAGCCAGACGACAGCAGATCCACTCGACCATCTGTTGCTTTAATGGGAAATTTTTCGCCCTAATTGGGATCAGCAGAGAAATTTCCTCGGAGAGAAAAAACCTATTTGGGACGAAATTGAGAGCTGTCAAATAATTTTATAATTTCAATGAATTTTTTGGAAAAATGGAAAATTTGTTATTGTTCTTGAAAGTATTTGCACAAATTGTTAATTAAAACTATGCCCCATTGTCTGACGCTCATTTTGGTACAGACTCGCCAAATCTACAAAGACTATTTTAATGTAGGCATCATTTTGAAGTCTCGTAGACTGTTTTGCAAGTCGCAATTTAACAGAAATTTTAAATCTGTTTTTGTTAAAAGATTAAACACTTGGATTTAAAAGCCTAAATTTTAGTTGCCGAAATGTGGGGAGAGTTTCTAAGAACTCTTTTTCTAAAAACCAACGTCGCCCTGAGTTGTTCAGGAATGCTTGTCGGCTACAAATGGGCAAGTTCGTTTTTCAATTTCTATAGAATCTTAGTCAAGTGCTTTGGCCAAGTTCAATGGATTGGAAAATGCAGTCAGACCGTATCAATAAAGGGATTGTGAAGTGTTGCATTGACTTATTTTTGGTGGTTCAAGTCTTTATATACACTTTGCGGCTTTAAGGATTGGGTTAACAGGCCCTATATTCATAGGGCGATTTTCGTCTAAGATGAAAAACCCATTGCGCAAGTTTTTCAAAACTATCTTACTCTTCTTTCCGGACATCGGAAACAGGATTTGTGCAACACCTTCTGAAAAAATTGCGTAATTGCCATTCAAATCTAAGAGGTAGTGGAAAAGGCCCATCAAACAAACAGGTACTGATGTTATGAGCCCAGGATGGACCAATTGATTTAACCAACCTATTTCTCATTTTCGGTTCCATCAAGTCGTTCAAAGCTATACAAAGCTGTGTTGTGCAAACCTTGCCTTGATAACTATAATCGAAGCGCGAGGATCTGAATGGGAGCTATCTCAGCTTAAGTTTGACCTTCCGTTTCTTTAACGAAGAAAATTTCGATAAAAGAGTGTTTCCATTGCACCAAAAAGCGAAAAAAAAACCTAGAAAGATCAAAGACCGATTTCACAGTGGCAAACTAAAGTAAAACTTAAGTTGAGTACGCTTCGATTCTCAGTCTTCGTTCCGATTCTGCTAACAGTTTTGCATATAAGCCGTAAACTCCTTGAAAAAGCTGTCCTTTTATTTTGGTTTATAATTTTTTAAACATTTAAAGACGTTTTTTAAAAAGTAACTTTAGAAAATCTATAAAATTTCTAGAGTGTTTTTAAAGAATCTATCGTGTTGTCTTTTTAGTTTTTCTGTTCTCTTTTGTTTCATTGATTTGATTTTTTTATAAAAATAACGTGATTTGTGTTGTTTGTTGTTGAAAACTTGAGTCAATTTCCTTGTTTAATTTGAGCAAGGAATGCGAGGATCAATTCTTAGGGCCACCTTATTTAGTGTGAGATCATCCCATCGGAGTTTCAAAGGGCGTGGCATGTCCAACTTCTATAAAGTAAAAAAAGACCGTCAAGTATGAAGACATACGCGGGGCGGTCCGTCAGCTTTTGTTGAAGATTATGGTCATCTATGGGCGTTTTTCTTTTTTCGTTCAGAGCAGAGCTCAAACTGTCAAACAAAAATTTGTGTTTCTTTTTGTGCTCCGCCCAATATTTCTATTTCTTTTTTCGCTCAGAGCATGATCGGAGCGCGCTCAATGTGCTCGGAATAATTTGACCGAGCATTCTGAGCTAATTGCTGAGCACAGCGAAATGACAGATAAGTGTTGAAAAAAAAAATTAAAAGGGGATGTTTGTTGTTCTAAGGCCGAGTAAAAGCGTTTGATGAATTATTGTTTGGTGAAATTATATTTATTTTGCATCAATTCCGGCTCGTAACAAATATTTTGTCAATTTTTTCAAGTTTTATTTTCTTTCATTTTTCATTCTGACAGACAACCAAACAATGTGCTCAAGTGCGCTACAAAATCAGAACAGAGTACTCTGAGCGCACTCGATTCAGAGAACGCTCAGAGTGCTCGAGCTCTGTCAGTGCTCTACTCTGAACTAAAAAAGAAAAGCGCCCAATATTGCGCAGTTTGTGTAACATTCTATTTATTTATTAAAATTACTTCTGGATATATTTTAAAGTCTGTAATATCCTTTTTTTGTAGTGCTGTTGTCTACTGTTCTTTTATTGGGTGATTTTATATTGGGTTTCGTTACTCTAAAAAAAAGGCTGGCAAAAAGCTTAACCGTTACGAAAGTAGAGGGAAGGACATACTCATTCTTGGCCTTTTTTAGGATTTTTATAATTTAAGACCCATAAAGCAGCAATTTCGATTATTTTTAACTACCGTTAGACTTTTTGATCAATTTGACAACCACCTGTGCTAGGATTTGCCACTTTTTTCAAATTCTGTGGACATGGATTTCTGAGAAAACGGTAAAAAT
Organism: Neoascia interrupta; assembly: GCA_947623515.1. Taxonomy (NCBI): domain Eukaryota; kingdom Metazoa; phylum Arthropoda; class Insecta; order Diptera; family Syrphidae; genus Neoascia; species Neoascia interrupta. Next base: position 126,529,624 of record OX392463.1, read on the forward strand.
ATGATGCTTTTTATTTTGCTTGTTTGAATTGGCTTTAGAGCTTAGGGTCGGAAAAGGCAATTTGCAAACGTTTTTGATGCAGTTCGCTTGCCTTTTAAACATTACATACTTCAGCCATCTAGAAATCTTTAAAAAATAGTTTTCGAAAATGTTTTCACGTTTTTCAGTTAAATCTTCGAAGTTTTTGAATATTCGAAGTCTGCTATAGTTTTGTATAAAATTTAAGAAGATGGACTATACCCGGTGTTAATTTAAAAATTATATTTTGTACCGTTTTGGGAGTTGGTGCCGTTGTCGATTTGTAGAGTTTCCACCTAAGCCCTCATTTTGACTTGGCGCTGTCCCCCTCCGCCCCCCGTAATGGATAGCGGCACCATTGACGGGCTGCTCGTAACTTCTTCGGGTTAAACCCGGCCGGATGCCGAGCGGGACCTTCCGACCACCAAGCGCTCGCATGCTGACACCCCTCAGGCCTAGCTCCAAAGGGTGCCCTGGACTACCAGGATCAGCAAATATCCGAGGCTGCTTTCGTTTTCTTTTCATGGTTGGGGGGGGGTGCATCTTATACCTAGCTGCCAGGTTTAAATTCGGCCCATCTTAACCCGGACAACAGACGCCGACCAGGAAGCCACTCGTTCCGAAACAGACGCTCCTGGATTTCTGTTATTTGAAGTTCAGCCGTCCCTCTGAGATCAGACGCTGACCAACAAGCCGCACAATATGTAACAGACGCTGCTAAATTTTATTTAAAGCTTCGGGTTCATCTTTTTCAGGTATAACTTTACTGCCAAGGGTGGCCCCACAAGGAGTTTATACTCCTGGACAGCATCACTTATGCCTGAAGATTACTTCCTCCAGTGGATTTCAGTCGGCTCTTACGACAGGCATACCTTACCTCAAGGCTATTCTTAAACCCGACCTTGCAGGGTAGTAAAAGGAGGATCGAGAAAGATGGAAGGACCATTTAGCCACCCTCGCTCCGCGACCCTTTTAAAGGATAGGCGGCATTCGAAAATGATGATGATGATGATGACCGTTATGGGAGATAAAGGGGGAACCATGCGTTCTTTTGACCTTTTTATAATTTTTTAAATTTCAAATCCATAAAACAAATATTTTGAGGTTTTTTCCAGTTCCCATTAGACTTTTTTCCAATAGACCACCAGCACTAACCTTGGTTTTTTTTTATTCTATGGCCACCGGTTTATGCGTAGACGGTAAAACAAGCTCCTTTTTTATTTCGTTTTTTAAATAGGCTTCTAAAAACTTAGGTTAAAGACGGCAATTTAAACAAAATTTAACGCAGCCTTCCTTCTTTTTGTAAGCTTTTGTGCTTTAACCGAATCTGAAAAAGATCGCCTAAACCGTTAAGCTATTTAAACCGTCAAACTACTTAAAAAAATTGTTTTTGAAAATGCTTTTATGTTTTTGAGTTAAATCTCAGAAGATTTTGAAATTTCAAAATCCGCTATAATTTTCCTTAAAAGTCTGAATTTTTCTGATACGTGTGATTTTTTTTTCATAGAATTCCACCAAACACCACCGGAGATAAAGGAGGGGACACTCGTCGTTTTTTCATGCATTTTTGCAATTTTTTTTCGAAAATGCGTTAAAACTGCAGTATTCAAACTGTTTTTGAAAAATATGACCCAAGCACTTGGTTTACTTTGAGTTGCTTTATACGTGTGTTTAATATTGATTTGAGCGATAAGCTGTTCAAAAGCTATGGTCTCCAACACTTTGAAAAACGTCATGCATTTTCGACTCTTTATTTCTCAAAAATGTTTTGATATTTTCGAGTTTTATTTTTTAATTAAAGCTTAGTATTTCTCACACCTAAGTTTCGTTTTTCTAGTTCTTGCCTACTAAACTTCTTGAAAAAAAAACACTAAAAAACAAAACAAAGTCCATTCTCACATGAAATTTCAAACCGTAACTAAACCGTTATTTGTGCTTAAAAAAAATTTACTATTTCCGCAGTTTACACGCACACCAAATTTTGTCTTTCTACGACTTACCGTTCAAAAGTTATACAGCAATTGGACGGACAGACGAACAGACGGACGGACGGACAATGTAGAGACGCGATAAGAGGTCCTTTTTCCATATTTTTGGACGGACCGCCAAAAAGCCGAAAATGTAACATAGAGAAATTATAACGGTAGACCCCTAAGATCCTTAGGGTATATGATCGACACCGAATTTTGAGTCGAATGAGTCATGTACGTCCATCACAAGCACAATATTTCACAAAGTAGCAAATACTTGGTTCTACGTTTTATTTGGGCCACGCCCACATTTAGAGGCAGAATTCAAGAAAAACCTATAATTTTCCAGAAAATCATGGATTTCGATTGTTTTTTTTTGGCCTTACTAAGCAAAGAATAGGGAATAAAATTAAGCCCATAAAGATATTCAGACACTTTTCTAGATTTCGTTTGCACAAAATTTTTGGCCAAACCCATCTTTCGGGGTCAACTTTACCAAATTATTGAATTTGTAGCAAAAAATTACATTTGTGCGTATATTGGTTTTTGGTAATAGGAGCTGGACGTGCCATGCCCCTTTTTTTAAAAAAAAGAACGTCAGGTATGAAGACATAAGAGGAGAGGTCCGTCAGCTTTTGTTGTAGGTTAAGCTTATATTTATTGCGCAGTTTGTGTAAAACTTTATTTGTTTATTATTATTTCTTGAAATATTTTGCATTTTTTTAAGCTTATATTTAGTGATTTTTTAGTTTTGTCACTTAAGAACAGGGTGACATAAAACTTTTTATATTTTTTTTTTCTTAATTTTTTTTTCCTAGAAATAGAAAAGTTGACAAGAGCTCCCATAAAACTCTTGTTAACTCTTGTGCCTGCGTCAAATTTAGTTGATGTAAAATAAAAGGGCCCACAAGTTACGATAGAAATACATATCTGCTAGCCGCCTCATTTAAGTCAGTGAATTGAAGCGTTTTCAAGCAAATCTAGATAACCATTAACTATTTCTAAACTGCTTCAGTCTAGGTAGGCAGTTCGTTATTTATTTCAAATTTTTGGCTCTTACCGACACCGTTTCGAAAATAGAGGGATGCTTTATCGGCCGTTTTACCATTTTTAAAATTAAAGATCCATAAAACAGCAATTTACATATTTTTAAATTACCGTCAGGTTTCTCAATTTTGCATCCAGCTGCGTTCTATTAGCTACTTTTGTTAAATTCTTCAGACATGGATTTCTGACAATACTGTAAAATATGTTGTTTTCTGTTTTATTTGCTTAAATGGGTTTATAAACTTCAGGTTATAAACGGTCATTTTGAAACTTTTTAAATGCAGTAAACTTGCGGTGTAAACCCTTAATCCTTCAGCCAAATTTAAATAAGATCGTCATTACCATTAACAGACTAGCAACCTTGAAAAAATCGTTTTCGAAAATATTTTTACGATTTTAAGTCAAATCTTCAAAGTTTGCTTTAACTTTACATGAAATCTTAGAAGATGGACTATGACCGTTATTTATTTCAAAGTTGTACCTTATGCTGTTTAGAAACTAGAGGGGGAGACATACCATGTTTTGACATTTTTTATAATTTTTTAAATTTCAAATCCATCAAACAACTATTTTAAATTTTTTTCAGTTCCCGTTAGACTTTTTTCCAACTGAGCAACTACCTTCGCTAACATTGGATGCTTTTTTTTCAAATTCTATGGCCAACAGTTTTTGCGAAAACGGTAAAACAAGCTTCTTTTTTATTTTGTTTTTTTTCAATAGGCTTCGAAAAGCTAAGGTTAAAAACCGCAATTCGAAAATTCGAACAGCTTGCTTTCCTTTTATATGCTTGCTTTGTACATAAACTGAATTTGAACAAAATCGCTTTTACCGTTAAGATACTAGAAGATTTTAAATAATAGTTTTTGAAAATGCTTTTCTGTTTTTCAGTTAAATCTCAGAAATTTTTGAAACGTTAAAGTTCGCTATAATTTTCCTTAAAATTTTGAATAATTTCTGATACGTGTGATTTTTTTCATATGATTGGTCCAAACAGGACCAAGGGGAGGGACACACGATTTTTTTTTTTGAAAATGCGTAAAAACGGCAGTATTAAAACTTTTTCTGAAAAATATGACTTATTGGTTATTGGCATTTGGTTAATTTTGTGTTGCTTTATAGGTGTGGCCAATATTATCTTTGTGCATTAAGCGGTTCAAAAGTTAGGGCCTCGAACACTTTGAAAAACGACACCAACTTTTAACTTTTTATTTCTCAAAAACTTTTCAATATCTTCAAAAATTAAATTTTTGCATTTAAGTTTGGTATTTTCTTAACTTAAGTTTCACTTTTCTTGTTCTTGCCTGTCAAACATCTTCAAAAAAGGATTGAAAAGCATTTAATCCATTTTCCCATGAAACTTTAGACTGTAATTAAACCGCTATTTCTGCTTTTAAAAAAAATGCCGTCGTTGGATTCTCTGACTACTTCCAAAGTTTAAAAGCACACCAAACAGTATTTCTACGACTTACCGTTCAGAAGTTATAACACGATTGAACGGACACACGGACAACGTAGCGATACCATAAGAGATCCTTTTTTAATTTTGGACGGACCGCTAATTAATGTGTTTTTGATTTATACTTTGGAGTCTCAATAAACGAAGCTTTTCTGGACACACTGCTTTAGATACAAGCAGTTAAGAAAACTTTGACGCAGGCTGACGGCTATTAGCGACAGGCTGGGATACGGCAACCCGTTGTTTTCTATATCTACACTGGAGGCCTCATCTCTAATTTGGCATCAATTTTATCTTTCAATCTCTTGAGGTAAGTAACTGCATAACTTTATCACCGGAAGTGGCCCATTTCTGAACGTCTCTAAAGGTTGGCGCTAGGTGCCAGGCAACCTTAACCTTACACCAAACTGCTCAACGCAACGAGAGCGTTGAGCGTTCTCTACCCTAAAAGAACCATCCTTTAATTTTATGAGGTCCATTTTTCGCGGTCGCCTCTTGCTCTTGGACTAATAGTCCTCCAATATAACTCTTGATTCCTGTTTTTTTTTTTCAAATCGTTTACCCTTATATCATCAGAGATAGTCGTGGGGACAACAAAATCTAACCGTTTCGAAAATTTTATTTCTAACCTAACTTTTTCTAAAGTATTTTTAAAAATGTAGAGCTATAGTTTCTCTTTGAAAAGTTTGTTCACATAAAATGCTCACATTTTTTTAATTTACAAAATAATTTCAAAACCATAAAATTGTAATATGTATTTCTTAACTCACAAATTATGCCGAATAAGAAGGTACATAGAAGATTACTTACAGATATTATCCGAAATTGTACTTTTCCTATCCTGTGATATATAACTTTGTAACGCACTCTTTACCATAAAGGTCAGGTAAAATAAAAATTTAGTAAAAAGTTTTCCTAAAAAAAATATATTGAATGCTTATGAAAAAGATAGACATCTTCAAAATCTGGTAAGACATTTTTTTTTCTTACTATTGACTTAAATAAGAGCAAACATTCTGGAAAAACGCATTTATTCTAAGCTGAAAACAATTGTCAGTTAAGTTCAGCATGCATAGGTAAAACAATAGTAACAGAAACCTACTCACACAAATCCGTACACAATTTCAACTTTCAAACCCAGAAAAAAAAAATCAACATGGCTACTCTATCCACGCAACTGTCAGTTCACCACTTAAAAAAAAAATAACACCCGAACTTAATCCACGAACTGCACTCAACAAAAGACCACCTGTAAATGAAAGAAGCTGAGCGAGATTTGCATAGAAATTGCCCACCAAAATGGGATCAAATTATCCACTGACCAAATAAAGAAGTTCCGCGCTGCATGCATTTTATTGTTTCGTGGGTGGTGGGCGATGGGTGGGTGGCAGTGGTACAGCAACCAAGCCAGACGACAGCAGATCCACTCGACCATCTGTTGCTTTAATGGGAAATTTTTCGCCCTAATTGGGATCAGCAGAGAAATTTCCTCGGAGAGAAAAAACCTATTTGGGACGAAATTGAGAGCTGTCAAATAATTTTATAATTTCAATGAATTTTTTGGATAAATAGGAAATTTGTTATTGTTCTTGAAAGTATTTGCACAAATTGTTAATTAAAACTATGCCCCATTGTCTGACGCTCATTTTGGTACAGACTCGCCAAATCTACAAAGACTATTTTAATGTAGGCATCATTTTGAAGTCTCGTAGACTGTTTTGCAAGTCGCAATTTAACAGAAATTTTAAATCTGTTTTTGTTAAAAGATTAAACACTTGGATTTAAAAGCCTTAATTTTAGTTGCCGAAATGTGGGGAGAGTTTCTAAGAACTCTTTTTCTAAAAACCAACGTCGCCCTGAGTTGTTCAGGAATGCTTGTCGGCTACAAATGGGCAAGTTCGTTTTTCAATTTCTATAGAATCTTAGTCAAGTGCTTTGGCCAAGTTCAATGGATTGGAAAATGCAGTCAGACCGTATCAATAAAGGGATTGTGAAGTGTTGCATTGACTTATTTTTGGTGGTTCAAGTCTTTATATACACTTTGCGGCTTTAAGGATTGGGTTAACAGGCCCTATATTCGTAGGGCGATTTTCGTCTAAGATGAAAAACCCATTGCGCAAGTTTTTCAAAACTATCTTACTCTTCTTTCCGGACATCGGAAACAGGATTTGTGCAACACCTTCTGAAAAAATTGCGTAATTGCCATTCAAATCTAAGAGGTAGTGGAAAAGGCCCATCAAACAAACAGGTACTGATGTTATGAGCCCAGGATGGACCAATTGATTTAACCAACCTATTTCTCATTTTCGGTTCCATCAAGTCGTTCAAAGCTATACAAAGCTGTGTTGTGAAAACCTTGCCTTGATAACTATAATTGAAGCGCGAGGATCTGAATGGGAGCTATCTCAGCTTAAGTTTGACCTTCCGTTTCTTTAACGAAGAAAATTTCGATAATAGAGTGTTTCCATTGCACCAAAAAGCGAAAAAAAACCTAGAAAGATCAAAGACCGATTTCACAGTGGCAAACTAAAGTAAAACTTAAGTTGAGTACGCTTCGATTCTCAGTCTTCGTTCCGATTCTGCTAACAGTTTTGCATATAAGCCGTAAACTCCTTGAAAAAGCTGTTCTTTTATTTTGGTTTATAATTTTTTAAACATTTAAAGACGTTTTTTAAAAAGTAACTTTAGAAAATCTATAAAATTTCTAGAGTGTTTTTAAAGAATCTATCGTGTTGTCTTTTTAGTTTTTCTGTACTCTTTTGTTTCATTGATTTGATTTTTTTATAAAAATAACGTGATTTGTGTTGTTTGTTGTTGAAAACTTGAGTCAATTTCCTTGTTTAATTTGAGCAAGGAGTGCGAGGATCAATTCTTAGGGCCACCTTATTTAGTGTGAGATCATCCCATCGGAGTTTCAGAGTTGAACTGACACTAAAAATTCATTTTTTAATGAGTTTAGATCCGGGATTAATCTTGACTTACCTCGCCAAATTTGGTGATTTAGTCCCGGATCTAACCCTCTAGAACAGTTAGAACTTCTTTTAATGTTTTTTCTGTGTGAAATGGCAGTTGTTTTGCGAACTCGAACTTCTTTTTTTTGTATTTTTCTATGTGAAATGCGAGTTGGGAAAGTCAATAATTTCGAGAGTCGAAGATTTTGACAACTTTACTGACGAAATTAGCTCCGCACGGAAAAACTGCTCACTGGGTAAACTCGTTTTGTTCCGAGATTAATATAAAATTAAATAAATAGAGTGACGCAACAGCTCGAGGTGAATCAGGTTAATTTTTGCACATACAAGGGTACCTACAATTGTTTGCCGCATTCAAACGGCACTTTCAAGACAAATGATATTCTCGGAGGGCTTGTCAGGCACTTGCGGAAGTGGGGACCGTGAAAAAGAACGAGTCTTTTTTTATGTGACGATGGAGGGATTCAAACCCAGACCTCCGGCGTAGTAAGCACACACATACCAACCACTACGCCACGGCATCTAACTCCCTTCGGAGATTAATAGATCTTGGTTTAAGTTGGGCTTCACTCTGCACTCAAAGACCAGCCATAATAGGCTTAAAAGGAATTATTCTTATGTCAAAATACAACGAAAATCCAAGTCAAGTTCTGCCAAACGCTTGCGGTGCCCATAATAAACTCAAGTAATTAATTAGAAAATTACATGTGACTTGTGTGCTTCTCACCAGCTGTCAAAATTCCGCGTCGAACTTCTCAAAGGATTGGAGCTAGCTTAAGCTAACAAAAGTTAACAAAAACTTAACGAAATCGAACTAAATTGGCACACGAATTGTGTGTAATAATGAGACATTCATGAAAGCCGACTTAAGCTTATCTAAATCTATGATGATCAGACCCTAAGTTTCGACTATGAAAGCGGCCCTTAAAGTTGATACCAAAGTGTTTCATTTGCTTCCATTTTTGACAAACCAATCCAGTCCAATACCCCTGTCGGTAAATTTTGGAATATGTAAGGACCTATACACACGTCAACGACTCGAAGTTGTTGTTATCCCATTTGGCAAAAGAGTACAAAAATGATTTGTCCAGGAAAGATGTTTTGATATTTTTTCACAAATTTCTTTCTTGTGAAAGGACAATTTATTTCGCTAACAAATCAGGTTAATAAATTACAGGGAAAAACGCGAATTCGTTCATCGAAGGCAGGTCAAACGTTTGTACATTTGTCAACTCCGGCAGCTGTTTTTGCAGCTTTAAGTCTTCACATATTCCAAATTTGGCCACCAGGTATCGCAGTCTGACTTTTCCAATTCGACGATTGAAGGCTTAACCCTGGCGGTAAATTTTAGAATATGTGAAGACCCATAAGGCCTGTTTTCATTTGGTTTATCCTAACCTAACCCTAATTTTATTTCTCAAAATAAAACTGAAGTTGAACAGCGGCCACCACACTGGCGCTTCCCCTCCCCATAGTAATTCTGACACATCAGGTTAGGATAAACCAAATGAAAACAGTCACCTACACGTCAACGGCTGGGTGTTGTTGGTATCCCATTCGTCAACGAGTACCTACGAAAATTAATTGTTTAGGATCGATTTTTTCTTTCTAATTTGCTTTTCGTGAGAGGACAATCTATTCTATTCACAGATCAGGTTATTAAATCACACGGAAAATCGCGAATTCATTCATCGAAGACAGGTTTACTTGTCGAATTCGAGATCTGTCTTGACACTGACAGCGAATATTGCAAACTTGACCACCAGGTATCGCAATCTAACTTTTCAAATCATCAATTGACAATTGAAAAAGTCAGAATGCGATAATTGGTGGTCAAATTTGGAATATGTGAAGACCTATAGCTGTCAACACAGATCTCGAAGTTGACAAAGTGGCCTGTCTTCAATTATCGAATTCAGGTTTTTCTGTGTGAGTTATCTACCTGATTTGTGAATAGTTTCTCCTTTCACAAAAAGGAAATTAGAAGGAAAATATCGTTCTTAAACAATTAATTTTCGTACTCGTTTGACAAATCGGATGACAACAACAGCCAGCCGTTGACGTGTATAGGTCTTCACATATTCCAAAATTAGCCGCCAGGGGTAAGCCTTTAATCGTCAATTAAAGTTAATTTAGCAAATCAACAAACAGCATTTCAGCCCTGCGCAGAATGATTGATGTTGATGCGTTTGAACATTGTGACTCGCTGACTTTTTTGTTGATGCTGATGTTGACTTTTTCGAATAGAACAGAATTTGGATGCATTATTCAAATCATAATTCGCTACCACCAACAATAAAAATTCTACTTTTAATTGTTACAAATACCTACAATTTAATTTACTTTTAATTGCCATCGAGTTTTGATGATATCTACAATTACTATCCGCAATAAATTTTAGATATCCACAACCAACTCAGCTGACCCAACAAATAAAAGTCACGGAAAAAGGAACCTTCTCTCCGTCCGATTCGTCGAATTATTTATCCGACACTTTAAATCGCTTTGAGCGATATCGAATTCCCGTGGGACCACAATGCCCGTAGCGGTGGTATGTAGCAGTAGTACGTAGTACAGCCGCGGAGCCATGTGGCGTAGTACGGAAAAAAATTGAACACAATGGTGTGGCGCGGCTATGTCGAACAAAAAACCCCGTTTATAAACAATGGCCGATGCTCTGAGTTAATTTGAACTAGATTTAATATTTTTGTACAACGGATGAAGCAAATTCCATAAAATTTCTTTAGATTTAACCATCTCAATAAACTTTTCGACGTGCTTTTCCTCCATTGTTTACTTAACTTGTATTGAACTGTCCACCGTGTAGCGCTGTCAACCGTGTAGCGCTACGAAAGTTAAAAGTTGGCCAACTCTTACTACCGCCACAGCTACGCGCTACCGCCACAGACACACATTGTGTGCGCAATACACTGAATACATGTGTTTTAACTTTTGACAGCTTTTAATACCGCCACTACTACCGCCACAGCTACATCACTATGGTTCTACGGTTTTAAATCGGTATTATCAAATTCAAACCAGAGCCTACGATTTTGAACTTATATTTTAAATATACGTGTATACGGAATCCGTATAATAAGTATACGCAAACTTTATATCCGGATACTCAGTATACGTATAATTATTTTCGTCACTATCCGTATATCATTGTATACGGATATCAAATATTGATAGTAGTAATTGGGGTTTTTATGTTTTGTTTAACGGGAGTTAGTGCAAATATTTTTACCTTAAATATGGACATTCTGGACATAGATTCCATTTCTTGATTTTGTCTTTAAAACCGTTATTTTATCTATTTAATATTATTTTATCTGCGTAGCTTGTGCAGCTCATACTCTGCAGCTAGCCATAAACAGTGCCCTAAAATTAATTCAATTCGATTTATTTTGTCGGATAAACAAGGTACATATATGACACCGATTCAAGTATTCGAATCGCTTAACAAAAAACCGATTTTCAAATCGGTATTCTCAAATTCAAACTGACTCCAAAATGCGCATAGACGGTTGAATCTGTTTGAGTCGATTGACTTTTGAATTTCTGTCACAAATTGTTCTAGTTTGACACAAAAGTAAAAATAAATTTTCGAACCGGTAAATTTTAAACGACTTGATTAGTTTGCGAACAAACATGCCAGTGGAATCGATGTGAGTCAAAACGGTTACAATTCAATTCGATTCATTTTGTCGGACAAACAAGACTATTTATAAGACGGAAAAGGCTGAACTTGCGAATTGGTATACTTTGTAGATTATATCGAATTTCGAGCCTCGTCTCGAGAAAAGGTTTCAAATTTACAAAACATCTGCGACAACCTGCCAAAGTTTGTGTATTCGCGTAACTTTTCATGGGGCAATACCGAGCCTTAAGCATTGTGGAATATTACGAGACTGTGTAGAAAAAATCTGATACAAAATTGTCCAATTCAATTACGAGGTGGGAAAGGGTGCCGTGACATAAGTTCAGGCGATATAAGGCCAAATTTTAGATTTGGTATCAAGTCACTTTGTGGAATTGGAATTGTGACATTTTTGAAAAGGGCGACATAAGGGAGGTAACGGGGAGGTAAAAGAAAAGCAGACATGGGGGTTGTAGGGCGGCATATGCCCATACAAATTTAATTTTAGATACATAACATTTCGCCTTATGTCACTTTCTAAAAAGTGTCAGAATGCCAAATGATAAAATTTGGTCTTTGGCCACTTTCAAAAATGGACTTTAGCAGGAGATTTGGCCTTAAGTCGCTTGGTCTTATGTCACGGCACCTTCGGAAAGTTCTGTATTTTATGCAGTTTAACAGACCTTTATGCGTTTAAGTGAATACCCTTTACATATTCTTCGATTTTTTCCTAAACAGAATATTTTTGTAGTCCGTGGGAGGAGAATTTTTGGTGTACACACACATTTGGTGTACACACACATCTCAAAGACATTTTAAATGCACATCACTTAACCCAAAATTAAATGTTTGTTGGGGAGTTGCTGATATCCTTACCCAGCTGTCAATAAAAGTTTTGTTTGATTTGTTGCGTTAGAACAAGAACAAGAATTTTGTACGTTTTGAAGTGAGAATTCTTATAGAAGCGATATTTAAATTGGCTTTTAGCGAGTTGCGAAAGACCATCTGACCTTAAGTAACACGGACCTGTACGAATAACTGGAGGCTGGATGTCACTGAAGACGAAGTTGTTCTCAGGTATCCCACGTTGGTACCATCGACCTCTTAAGACGAAGGCAGGTATCAGACAGGTGTTAATCTTCTGTTTTACGGCAGCGTAACCTCACCTCACATCAATTCGGCAGTCTCAGAGATCAGCGCTGTAAAGCTCGATAGGAAGCAGGCGAACAAAAAGTCAGCATTTAGATTCTATAGGTGGACAAAACGCCAACCTTTCAACAACAATTAAGAATGTCCTCATAGCTGACGAGTTCTTTTATGTGGCGCTGTGATGTTATGCGGTCCCTATACATGGAGCAGCAGTAGCATAAATATTCGGGCTGAGTGCCTCTATGATAAACTTATAAAAAATAACCTCATTATTCATAAAAAGGGGTAAGATCGCACTTATATTTCGAAAAAAATTCTTTTTTTCCATTTTATAATGACTTACATAGTTAGACCAGATTGTGAATAAGCTCAACTAGGCAATGAATCTAGATCATCGTAAAGCAAGACCAATCAGTACCGCCATGGTGGGACGCTGTAATAAGCCGACTTTGACGGGGAGCAGGGAGCACTTAAATCAAGCTAAACGCTCAAGAGACTCTGTTGATTGAGGTTTTTAAAAGAGCAGAACAAATAACAGGCCATGGTATATCTTCTGTAAAAACATAGGAAAAGTTTATGATACTTCCCCGAACATGAATATCCTATTCAAATCTCCAGCTATTTTAAGTGGCCATCAAAATGCTAAATGGAAACTGTACAATTCCCAGCAAAACATTTACATTTTCTTATGGACTTCCATTTTCCTGGCAGCAAAAGAAAGGCTACATACTCTGACGAAAACCATAATAGGATCATCCTCGAGCACAGTATTCATACAATTTACGGTGACCGAGAATGTTGTTGATCCCAAGAATATACAGTGGGCAGTGCATAACTTCATTGTGTATAAATTACCTGGACTCGATAACATTTTACCGATGGAACTTCAGAAAGGTCTTAGTGTACTGCTTGATCTTCGGCTACACCCCTCAAACGTGGAAGAAGACCATAGTAGTCTCTATACCGAAAGCTTTCACGCATCCCGCAAAGACTTTTACCCGATCAGCTTAATCTCCTTATTAAAGGCCCTGAAGAGACTAATCGATGATCATATAAGAACCAAGATCAAAATTCGAACCAAATGCACTTCCCTGTGGTACTTGGCCAAAAATTTTCTCAATTTCAAAGTTCTTGGCCGCAGATCTGAATTTTTTGTCGATACAAAGCTTCAATGTTTAAGGAAAGCTCAAAACACTTACATGTTTTTAAACTTCTTGAAGATTATAGTTTTTTTCAACAAAACCATCCCTGGTTTAATGGAAAATAGGCACACACACTCCAGCTCTGATTATCTTTAATTTGCAACTTCGACACTCCATTTCAATCCTCTAGGATTGTCTGCATTAACCAACAAAACAATTCCAGAGCAAACTTTCTATTTTAAATAGTTGCTGGCGAAACTTTTAATTCCATCGGTATATAGGGTGACAGCTACGACTTTATATAACCCACAAATCTAGAATCAATTTATAAGTTTAACCGACATTCAGAGCATAGAGTGTCATTCCTGGCTTTCCGCACCACAAGCGATATGAACACAACCCGATTCCCTTCCGCATTGTCATGTCAAACTGTACAAAAGTTACAAAAGTCCAATTTAAACTAGACCATCGATAGATAAGCAAATGATTTGTTTTTCTTGTTAAGCTGCAAACTTTCTCATCCTCTTTTGCAGCAGCTTAGTGTCATGTCATGCTTCATTACTGCATAAATGATAAGCAATCAGTGTGTGTTGTTTGAGAAGTTTTAATGCCAAAAGTACACACTCACACACACACACACGCCAACAAGGCAGTATGGTACCCAAATCTCGTGTAGCGAGTCAGAAAAGCGCTCCTCCTGGATTCTCGGCCCTTTTGGAATCCCTTTTCATAAATTAAGAGATAACAAAAGCCAAACAAGTAAATAATACAATAAAATAAAATAAATCTCAAAACATTAAACTTTTACGCACGCCCGACAAATTGTGAATTTGTCGCGTAGCCCATGCTATACAATGTGTGACCCCGTGTTCAAGGCTCTAAGCACACCCAACTAATCCAGTCGTAAAAAAATCAGTTAAAAAACAAGGGTTTTGCTTTTATCGAAAATCGCTGGGATTCACATCGGAAATGAAGAGAAGCGCGATAACGACGGGACATGAAACATGAAAGCATGCAGCCACGATTCACAAGCTGAAGCTGCAACAAGCAGGATTCCTCATTCACAATCCACACTCTGAGATCCACAGAGACGGTACCGCGCAGGACCCCAGCGAATTCAGCTCGGGCCGAAAGCTCCCCACGTAGATGCGAATCCTTCTGCCAGCCGACGGATGAGACAGTTTAGTCTCCGATTCGCTTTGAACTCGATAACAAGGATGTTTTTGATAAGTGCCATCTACCGGTTCGTTGGTTTTAGCTTCTGTGCAAATTTTCAAAACATTGTCTGAGCAAGAAAAAAAAGTGGGCGTGTGGGTGTGAAGGAATAAATTGGTAGAATTTAACTTAGGTGATTTGTGTTGAAAACTCAGTGTTGATTTGTGTCGTACGGGGGTGAATTTTATATCAAAATGGATCTAAGACCGTTAAATTACGATGATCTGTGTCAGTTGGAAATGTTGCGGTTGCCAAACGCGACCATGGTACCGGTGATGGTCATTCCGGCGACCGCTATAACATCCATCGACAACCCCTCAGGTAGTGGAAACCACCGTGTAATTGGAACTTTAATTAATGATGCTAATCAACACCAGCAATTGGATCCGCCCTCATATCAGTTACACCATCATCCGTCTTCGTCCGCCGCCGCCATCAGCCCTATTGTCGCGTATCAGCAACCCTACTATGTACAGTCTCAATCGGGCGGTGGTATGAATGGTGGCGGTGGTGGTGTTATACTTCCAGCACTGATTACCGAGCAGACTCCGTCTATGCCTCCGATTGCGAGCAACACAAGCGGTGGTGGGATTATGTATCCGAGTGCCGCTGTTGCTGCCATGGAATCCACTGGGTGTCCAAGGCACCGTCGCCTATCAACCACAGGCTCCTACACAACACTCAGTCGGAAAGCTCTGGAGAGTGAAGAGAGCCAGCAATTGAAAAGGCGAACTGGCAGCGGCGCCTCCGACAAGCGATCCACAGAGAGCGGTGGCATAGGAACCGACAGAAACGAAACGGTTGCGACCACATGCATTCCGGGCTTTAGTTTCGGGGGCTGTAGTACAATTGATAACAATGAGTATGAGCTCCGAGCGACGGGGGACGATGCCATGGGAGTTTCAGCTTCTAACAATGAGGATTACCCAGTTGTCGGATGCAATGCCTTGGCTATGATGAGCATTGCCGGTGATATGGTTTCCAGTGGGGCATTAGTGGGGACTTTGAGACGGGCAGGCGAATGCGTTACAAATGCCAGCGCTAGCACCCCGAAGAGGGTTTCTTTTAAGCGGGAGCCCGGAGACGACATCATGGAGACCATCGAGGATGCACGAAATCAGTCGCGTGCAGGCACCTCGGCAGACATGTACAATTCCTATATGAGTTTCGATGACAACTTTATGGATTACCAAGTAAATGCTTGTTCCTATATTTTTTTCGTCATTTAGTTGTTAACCTTTTTCCATGTTAGAAAAAAACATTTTTATGGTAGCCCCTTTATATTTTTCTTGGCACTTCACCTCGTGCTCGTTTTTATCCCTTTTCATGCCTATTTGTCATAGGACCACCCTCCTCCCTGGGGTGGGTCGGTGGCCCAAGGAAAGGGTGTGTGGTTAATAATTCACAACTGAAGGCGAAAGTTCGAAATGAAACATAACCTTTTGGTGGGAGTTTGGCATAGAGTATGTGGGGCTAGACCCTTGAATAAATTCTCTTTGTTCTTTTTTTTTCTCCTTATGGTGGAAGATTTAAGATTCCATAGAATTAAATAATTGCTGGAAGCCGAGGTATATGAACGACACAGGGAGCAAGAGCGGATAGGCTTTAATCTCAATCTTGCCGCAACAACCGACTTTGTGCTGAGGAATGATAAAAAGAAATTGTGTGGGATAACAATGAGCAGGTTGCTTTAGAAAGTGTTTGCTTTTGACTGAATCTGGTTCCTTGTTGTGCTACTATAAATGAAATGGTGGTGGTTTGTTGCCCGCCTAGTCCCTTTTTGTAAACTTGTACCTATATAATTAAGTCCTTTTCATTTCTTTAGATGTTTAAGTTCGTTGAAAGGGGGTGAAGTAGGTTTCCATTGATGAAATAAGCACAATTTAAATCCTTTCCATGTAAAATTTGGTTGTAAGAACTCAAAGGATCGAAGGAATTCCCTAAATATGAACGTATTTTAATAAGCTGGAAAGGGTTTATTTACCCATCTTATTCAGAGGACTTAAAAAGTATTTTTTCCGGTTATTTTAAAGTATTACTGTGGCGCTTTAGCGAACAGGAAGATTTTTTTTCAATGCTATGCTAACTCCAACAGGAAGATGGTAACGCTGCTGAGCAAATACCAAATGGAGCACTGTCTGGCTTTGTTATTTCCAGGGTACCTGGTCTGGCTTTGTCAATTCGTACCCATCCCAAGAAATACACAACGCTAGTCGTAGTCTCACCTCTAGGCTCGTCGAACCATTGTGTTATAACGACTACTGTCCCGTTTATTAAGCAAAGAGTCAAAGATCCAGGCCCGAAAAGAATAGTCTATCTGAAAAAGAAAGCCAGCTGGGACGGCCTCAAAAATCTTTTAAGATTTTCAATTTATCACCTGCTTTTTTATCGTGATACGTAGTTGCTAGCGAGCCGATATGATTTCTCAAATAATTTTCTTTGGAATGAAATCTTTTATACGTCACACAGCTAAATAAGAATCAGACCAAAAGAGAATTCATGGTGCAACTGGAGTTCTAAAGAGGCCATAAAGTTGAAGAAGGCGAGGCAGTTTTATAAAACCAAGCCAGATGGGAAAGAGGATAACTGGAAATAGTTTAAACGGGGCAGTGCAATCTCCCAAGGGCAACGGCAAAAGTTTCTGGTCTTGTCACGTAAAAAAAATGGTGCCTCATCTTCAACCTCAACACCCAATAACCACGATATTCCAGCTTTCAGCTTCTTAAATAAAGCTCATCTGCTTGCAGCGCAGTTTACTGCTAGCTCTACGCTTCCCTCCTTTAATGTGCACGTCCACCTGAAAGTAGAGCTGCTGCAAGCAGCTCTTAGGTCAATCTTGACTCCTGAGAGTATTTCCAGAGAGTTGATTTTTTACTCCCTTAACAACTTCCCGACTTCTTGAAAGTCTCTCTCTGCGAGCTACTTTCGTGACTTTTGATAGTGGCCTGAGACAAGAGCTATTCGCAGTATTTTTATTTTCATGTGGACGCGCGCCTTAAGTCTCCATCTCTAGAGTGCGTTGAATAATCTATGAGGCTAGTTCACCCCTAATACTCATACAGTAGCAAGAGTCCTTAAGAGTCTTAATATGCATAAAACCACTGGCGCTAGTCCAGATGGCATGCCATCTGAAGTGTTCAAGACGTGTTAGGCTTCGTTGGCAAAAACACTACGAAAATTATTTAATCTGTGCTACTCTTGTTGAGCACATGGAAAGGCCATTTGCGAAGCCATGAAAGTGTTGGTATAAGTTAACAGTGCCGCTTCCGAAGCAAAAGGTCTACAGGTGAGCTGATGACTACAACTAGTACTTGCAGCTCAGAAGAGCTATCACATGAACTCTTGTCATTTTACCAAGATGGAGTGGGTCTACGCCTAACACTTTTGCCTAATCCAAAGGGCGAATTGAGAGGCCACCTCTTATGACAAATGATACTTCGGGAAGGTTATCTAACAAACCTCGCGAAGGAGGGACCATGAAATAACTTTTACTACCCCGGTCGGGTTTCGAACCCGTGACATCACGCACAGTAGTGAGACGCACTAATCATCATTGCACATCGGCGCGACGGCGCCCACGGCTGACCTAATGGCTAATTGGGGCCATTGCGCTTGACCTTTCTAAATCCTTCGACAGAGTTTGGCATTAAGCTCTTGACTCTAAAATGTGTTCATTCGGCATTGATGATTCTCGCATTCGATGGACTGTGACCTTTTTTTCGTTATGCTCAAACTAAGAGGTTCTGGATGCCTGAAAATCTTCTTTTCGCCACATTCACGCTGGTATGCCTCAGGGCTCAGTTTTATCTTCAACACTGTTTTAAATAGAGTGGAGTTGAAAGCTCCAAAGCTCCAGTCTATCTCTTTAACGCTTACACCAAGTCCGACCTAAACAAATACATAATGAAGCGGATCTCTGCAAATGACTTAAATGATTGGAGTGAATATATCATCCTTTGGAAGCACATCCCGTTTATCCCGCAGGCACGCAAAAAGCCAAGATAAAAAAGTTCGTCTAGGCCACAGCTCCGCCACCCATCTTCACCTTATTAAGAAGGAGCCCCCACAAACTGCACTACTTGTCACACTTTGTTAAGCCTGCAGCATCTACTTCACCATTGTCACCGAACGAGACCATATATAAACAAAACATTGGGAGGGGAAGATGTCATTGAAATTTTAAAACAAACCAAGCAAGCATAACATTGAAAGAATTTGCGAATTTTTAATAAAAACAGGCATTCATAAAGGGTGATTTTTTAGCTGGTTTGGTTTTGGCAACACTGGTTTTGACAGCTGACGTGTATTTAGTACCTTGTGTCACTGTCAAACAGCTTCAGTTTGGTTTGCAATTTAACCATGGACCGTCTTACAAATGAACAACGCTTGCAAATTATTGAATTTTACTATCAAAATTCGTGCTCGGTTCGAAATGTTCATCGCGCGCTGCTTCCATTTTATGGTCGGCATTCTCGACTTTCTGAGCAGTCTATTCGGAAGATTGTGACCAAATTTCGCACCAAATTTATTTTGTTGGACATTAAACCACCAACACGTTTACGTACTGTGCGTAGTGAAGAAAATATTGCGGCCGTATCAGCTAGTGTGACAGAAGACCGCGAAATGTCGATTGGAAGCCAACATCCATGCATTCATTCGTGAGATACCGGCCGATATGTGTGAAAGAGTATGCCAAAATTGGACTCAGCGGATGGGCTACCTGAGACGCAGCCGCGGTCAACATTTGCATGAAATTATCTTTAAACATTAAATTGCAAGGTTCAAACTATCGATTCAAATAAATATTTCATTATCTCAACCTCTTAAAAAATCACCCGTTATATACATAATAAGATAGTTTATAGCTAAAGTAGTATTAAGATAAACTAAAGTATGTTAGAGCCGAAGGCCTTTGTTGATCATTAAACTTTATTGTTAATTATGTAATTTATTACATTTTAATAAATACAATAATATGTTAAATTGTAAATTGTCATGTAACAATTATGATGACAATTAAGCGCAACAGGCTGCCATAATTTTGACGGTTAGTCGTAGAGTGGAGTTAAAATATTACGAAATGTCGAAAGAAAAAAACAGTGTCAGATTCTTCTCTTCTTTTTTTTAATTTTCTTTCGACATCTCATCCGCTAATATTTTAACTCCACTCTACAACTAAACGTCAAAATAAAGGAGCCTGGCACGGTTTAATAGCTGAGTCTCAGCGTTCCTCTAAAGCGCCTTTCCTCCGGGGGGATTCGAAGATTTTTCGGGCCAAGGTGTTCGTGTTCATCCGTTTTAGATTACCCAACTAACGCAGCTATTATACCTTGACTCTTCTGGCAAGGTCGGTTTCGCTATGCGAAGCTGAGTTTGATGTTGAACCTTCAAAAAATAACATGAAGGATTTTCCTCTCGAAGCAGTTTTAATTTATATTCGACAGGGTCTATACTTCTGTACCGTAAAGCAGGATTGGGATGACGTTCGATTTATGACTGGATAACTGGATACACAGAAACATATTTCAGACAATCTTAAGCGTTAACACAGTACAACAGTAAAGATCCTGTATCCGATGTTAAGGACACCGATTCCTCTGTAGTTGGCGCAATTCAAAGGCTGATTTTGCAGATCAGCGATCGTCAAGAAAGAAAACTTCTACTGTCTGGAAGATCAGGCAAACAATGCTGAGACTTCATTGATCGAGCATGTCTTAGTCCGACCATATCTTGCGGATGTGCTGGAGCATGCTCCTCTAACCAGATCATCGTTAGTGAACTTGAAAAGTTCGGCAGATAGACCGTCAGTTTCGCAGAGCCAGTCTTGGCGCCAAATTCTAACAGAGCTATTTATTTTAGTTATTTTTCAAAAAATTTAGTTTTTTCAATCGGAATCCTTCTTCCTCGTCTTCACTGTAGTCTCCTTGTGTCTCATTATGGAAATGTCCCAAGAAAATACGCCTTTTACTCACTTAACTACCACTACAAGCGGATAAACTTTTTCCCTTGTTTATAATTAGCTCTGGATCAAGTGGTTATGACCACCCTAAAAATTCGAAGCACATGGCAAGCGAAAATAATTTGGGGATAGAAAAGATAGAAGATAAATGTAATTATCGACCCAACACAAACGTTAATGAGCCAGAAACACTAAACCTACCCGCGCAAGTGTTATGCCTTTACGGAGAAAAGCAACAATATAATTAGCAGACTATTTCTTAAAACAATCTAGCATGTATTTTATTGTTGTCCATTCTATTTTCATATTGGGAGAGAAAGGGGTGTTATATACTCGGCCGACCCTTGCCTGGATAACAGACGCCGATAAGGAAGCTGCTCATTTTAAGGCAGACGCCCCTGGATTTTTCGTTTGTTGCTGGTTTTGGTCCGCCCGGATACTTTCCATACCGGTACCCGCACCATATCTGGTCAGCATTCCCCTATCCGCCAAAAGAACCTATCTTATCCTCCTGGGGTTGGGGACCAGCAACCCCAGGCGGGTAAGTTAGGTTCTTATGTTTGAAGTTTGAATATGGCCATGATCACTAAAGGCCAGTGTTTCAGTGCAGAGTTAAGACCAGCTTAAACCAAGAACTGTTAATCCCAGTTTTTCAGTGCAAAGCTGGAGTTACTCCGGCAGTAAACTTGTAAAATCTTCGACTCTCTAAATTATTGACTCTCCCAGCTCTCACTTCACATATAAAAACACTGAAAAATAAGTTCGACTCATTATCAGATGTCATATTTCACAGAAACACGCAAAGCCCCTGCCACTTCATACAGAAAAAAACATTCAAACAAGTTCATACTGTTGACCAGAGTTGGTCCAGGATTGGACCTCTCCAAATTGAGCGAGTTAAGCCGAGATTAATCTAGTATCAATATTAACTGAAAAATTCATTTCTCAGCTTAACTCAAAAACTCGGTATGTGCAGATCCGAAGTTAATTTTTTCGTTTGCATTGATAGTTAACAGCAAATGCGTCCGATTCCGAGGCTTGTTGATGTTTTTCAACTATTTGTTTTCCTTTATGCGCCTCCAAGGCAAGATCAGGTTCCAACCTGACCTCCAAATACGTCTTGTTACCCAAATAAAGTGTTTACTTAGTATTTGGACCCGACGCCATCGTGATTCCATCTGGGGAATTCCGCCACTATCATCCGGATGGAAAGATAAGTGCCTCAGTAGAAACACTCCTGCCCGCCCAATCTACAGTTGAGGTGCAGGGCATCCGCTACTCATCACGGGAAGGTGAGAGTAAGTGTTGACAGACAGGACCTTGTTTCGAAAACCTGTGTATGCCATCCTCTTGAATGCACGTGTCTATCCTGTTGACTACCGGCCGCGGAGATGACAAATTCTTATGCTTTACAAAGTTTCTAAGGAGTTACTGGTCCCTAACTGTTCGCCTACCCAGGTGGCAGATGGGGGAACGCTTACCAGATATGGTGTATAGCTTACCAGCATACAAATAGCCCGGGCGGATCAAAACTAGCAAACAACAGAAAAATCTAGGATCTAATCTTTGCTTCCTCTAAATCTCTAATCTTTGCTTCCCGATAAGCATACAAACAAAAGGTGGGCTTCAACTAAATAGGTATTTTGCTTTTTATACTAATGTCTTTGCCCGTAAAGGCGTAATGCGGGGAGAAGCTTTGGTTTTTCTATGAGATTTTTATGTCCTGACCTTGCCTCACGGTATTTGTGTTACATCGGGTACCTTCAATCTGCCTTCTATTTCTTTCTGCTCACGATATGGCATAATACACGTTCTAAGTTTAGAGGTACCTAGTCAAAACTTCTTGATCGTGAGCTCATTCTGAGACAGACAAAATATAACAAAAAAAAAAAAAAAACTGGAAAATTTAAATCCTAGCTTCAAAAGTATGAAAAGAATCAAGGGTTGTTGAAATCCACCTTCAGGCAGAAAGCATACATTTTATCCAATGATCAACCAAAGGACATTATAATCCCCTCACTGATTTTAACCCGGTTTCACAACTTTATTCCTTTTATTCAACCCACTCAGAAATATGTAAATGTTCAGTTAATAGGAGAAAAACTATGAATGTGATTTTCCGAGTAAAAAACAATGTATCCAACACCAACAAACATAATCCTTTACTGGGAAGAGAGTTGCTGCTAACAGGAAAACTACCAGCATTTCGCATCGCTAACATCTTTCTTGTGATGGCGCGTACATGTGCAATATGTACCTACACAGTACACACCTCCAAGTCCTAAAAAACCAACTGTTTCCCTCAATAAAAAAAAACTCTTGAAAACCCTTTTCGCACAATAAAAACGTCAAAGTTTTAATTAATTTTCGAGCGAACACGTGAGATAGGAAAACAAACAAAAATTTCCAACCGTAAAGAGAATAATCCTTCTGCACCGTGAGGTACCCTCGGCTAGCTGGTATTCTTGACATTCCATCATCGTCGTTCCAACATATCCTCTTGTGTTCACGACCATCATCCAGTAGCAGTAGCAGAGCAGTTGGGCAACATTTAGCGACAGGTGGTCTCAATGAATGTTTTTGAAGTTCATAAAATCGAATGAATGAGCTTGTTTCGCCAAAGACGAGGTCTGTTCGCCCGGCTACACGTCCTCCTCATATACCAACCTACGTTATACACCACAAGCCTCGCGGCAATCTAGTCCTTCTTGTTTGAATGCCTTTTGTATTCGTGTTTTTTTTTTTTGTTCATTCCGGGAATCGTAAAATTCAAATTGCAAAAGTTTGTCCTGGCCGAACAAGCAGCGCCAGTACATGAAGACTTTCAGCCGCTTTTCAGCGCGATAAGGAATGAAGTACAGTACGCTTTCAAAGGAGGCTTCATTTAGTCACTTTTAAAATCCTTTTTAATTTTTCCGGTCCGCTTTCAGTTTCGATTTCCATTTGTCAACTTTTATGGCATAAAATTTTTATTATAAATTGAATTTAAATCGTTTGGCTTTATTGCAAATATGTGCAGGCGCAGGGCAGGGGACTTTGGTTACGGGTGCTGGAAAAACGTTTAAACTTTCTAAGCCCCGGCCGAAGAATAATGGATGGTGCCTTCGCCACGTTTATAATAGGCGACCCCCTTTTATGGTTGTGTACAAATAATTTACATTTTAAATGTGAACGACAGAATCTCTGATGTAATCTAAACCCAAAAGCGACTAGCGTTGGGTGAATAGATGCCGTGCTCAACTGTGTGTTTGAACTTCTTTTTTTTTCAGTTGGATAATACGGTCCGTGGTCTTTACGGTTGTTAGGTTTCGCTCCTGCATTTCATTCAAATGATATAGTAGAGTGTTTTCCTTTTTTTTCTGAAAATACTTATATAGCTAGCTATAGTCTTTTTAATTATGAGTGAGCCATGAAGACCGTTGTGGGAGTCATTTCAGTCCACTTAATCTAAATATAATTTTGTGTGTAGCTTGGGGGCTGGAAAATAAACCACCTGGAAACGAGAAAAAGAAATACGAACGTCCTATTTCTTTGGAATGCTGCTCTGTTGGGTTTATTTCAATTAGCATTCGACCTGGTAGTAATTAGATGCTGGGGGTGGTGGATTGAGGTGGACTTTTCTAGAGTCCTTTTGGTGTAGAGACAAAGGCTGAATTTTATGCGCGCAAAACGCTACGAATCAGGCTGTAAGAGGATATATTTTATTTTAAACCCTTTTTAATTAATGTAATACAAGCAGAGCTGCCGTGTCAGGTTCAGTTGATGGCATTTACCCTTGTCAACCGTGAACTGTTGTTCATGAGCAGGACGAACGAAATATTTGTCTTCGCAATGATATAGCTCCTTGAACTCGGAAAATGCAGCTAAGAAAGCAGTAAATCCGTGGCACTGACATTGTAATAAATTTTAATGTTCAAAATTTTAGTGTGAATGCCGCAATAAGCTTTGAGATAGGTATGACGGGTAATAAAAATGAAAATGTGACAAGCAGATATTTGAAGTTGAAACGACCATAACTTTGGGAAAAATAAGGCAAACGCGGAATTTTACAAAACTTGCTATATATGAAGGAAAAAATGTAGTTTGGGTTCGATTTTTACTAAAAATGTAAACACATGATTCTTCCTGATGTCTGCGACTCGTACTTTCTTATGCTACATTCGCCTTCGTTTTGTGTCATCCGTTTTTTTGCACACTTTAGGTCTGTAATGTAGAGACCTAAAATGAAATACAAAAACTAAAAAAAATTATCGCAAATACAATCGTGCAGCAAATATTGTAGTAGCCGCAAACATTTGTTGTCTGCTTTACTAAAGGCCCAACCATAACAGATCTTAGTTTTGCTCGCTATGCCCAGAATACATACTTTAAACGATTCGAAAATCGTTTGAGATATGTTTATTTCTCACAAGCTGTCAAATTTCCGCATCGAGCCTCTCACTTGATTGGGACTAGCTTAAGGTCTATTATGGTCACGTCATACGAATTGAGTTTAATGGAACATTTATAAAAGCCAACTGAAGCTCGTTTAAGTCTATTATAGTTGGGCCGTAACGCTAGACGTACTGCAATTTGCAGCACGATTTTTTGTGGTCGTGTGTCCCTGGCCTCAGAGTGGTTTCAATGAAATCCAGTTGGAGCTGAGAAATCCCAAAGACCAACGTGGTCGTGGCATCTTTTCTTTGTGAAAACACCGACATGGACAACGAGCTTCGGATCTGCACGTGGAGTGTTGGAGGCGAGCAATCAGCAAAGGCTCTTAACTAGTAAGGCAGATATCAATGCCAGAAAATGCGGTGGAATGGGCCGGAAAAAGGATGAAAAACTGCGACTTTTACTACGACGTCTGCTATCGACATATAAAGCAGCGCTTTTTTGGGTGTGGTTTCGTTGTTGAAGGCGGACATAGGCATAAAGTCTTGAGCTTCAATAATGTGAACGAGCGTCTCACGACGACCCGCATCACGACTTGATTCGCCAAAATGAGCCTCATATGCGCGTATGCCCTACAGAGGAGAAAGATGACGACGCCAAACTCTGTATGCACCCGTCGCGGTCACGCCAACGAGTCATGTGTTCACGAGGAACTCAAGTATCAATGGCAGACGTAGTAGCAGATGGAGGCGGACTTAGCGCGGGTTCGGGTCCTGAGAAAACCTCTTGTAAACCTTGTCGAGCGTGATCATGCGAGATTTAATTTCGCTGGAAACCGGGCGAAGAAATCAGCGACGACGCACACCAACGATACCGCCTACCCGACAAACATAGATGAAGTGAAAGTAGCTGTTTTTAAGCCGGCAATAAAGCAGCCGGAGCTGACGGCGTCGCTGCCGACATTTTTAAGTCCGCTGGCGATGAGCTGGTAGGAGCATGCAACAGGAGGACAGTATGCCCGACGAATAGACCAACAGTATTGTTTGCCCGATCCTCAAGAAAAGAGACCCTACGAATTGTGCCAACTAAACAGAGGCATCAGTCTTCTTAAAATCGCATATACAAGATCTTTTCTGATGTGCTGTGTGAACGCCTATAAAGCCGTTTTTCAACAATCTGATGGGTACGTTTCAGTTTGGCGTAAGGCTAGTTTTGGCATCCCTACCGAACTCGTCAGTCTGTGCACAATGGTGATATGGAAAACTCACGCTGTTCCGTCAAGGTCGGTAAAAGCCTCACCGACACCTTTGATGTCAAAAAAGGATTTAGACAAGGCTACGTGCTGTCA
This sequence comes from Neoascia interrupta, assembly GCA_947623515.1. Classification (NCBI taxonomy): domain Eukaryota; kingdom Metazoa; phylum Arthropoda; class Insecta; order Diptera; family Syrphidae; genus Neoascia; species Neoascia interrupta. The sequence continues at coordinate 126,555,917 of OX392463.1, forward strand.
TGTGACTTCTTGAACATCAAACATAAGAGAATTATGCTTAACTCCCGCGTCAACATCAGAGGCGCAATCCTTCAAAAGTCCGCACAATTAATCGCAGACGACATTGACATATTCGGAAAAACACAGCGTGATGTAGGTTAAGCCTTCGTGAGCGTCAAGCCGAGAGCGACGAATATGGGCTTAGCAGTTAACGAGGGAAAATCAAATGCTGTCATGAAGAAAAGACACCCAACACCAAGGTCTTGGACAAAACATCACCATCGACAGCTATGACGTCGAGGTAGTTAGACAATTTGTCAACCTGGATTCAGCTGTAAATTCAGAAATCTTGCCAATCGCTGATTTTTTGGGCTAAGAAAGCAAGTGAGCAGCAAAGTTCACGAACAACTGCAGTGTCCAATGTCCATTTATAAGACCCTCATCATCCCAGCCCTGCTTAACGTTCCCGTCTGTATGAACAACGAGTGGAGGGGGCTGCGAGGTCTGGGTCATGTGGAACGGGTGAACACCAAGTCCACTCTGCAGAGACGACGCAGCAGAGGTGCACCGAGGCTCAGGTAGCGCACGTAAGTGGTAGAGGACCTCACCCAATTTTGCGTGGAAAACTGGAGACGGCTAACTGGAGACAGAGCTAGGTGGGGAAGCTTGGTGGCTGGAGGCTCAGGTCCATCCCGGATAGCGGGATGTAGCGCCACCTTAACTAAGAAAATAAGTTTAATTCGGTCCTCCATGAGAATCTTTAATACTTAGGGTCTAATCATAGCTATCATCGGATTCCATCATTGAAAAATTTGTTTTCATGATTTTGGACGTTCGAGCAATCAATGTTGGCTGTTATTGGCATCAAAATGAAGCATATGAGTTGCAGAATTTTTTCCGTAACAAAAATACATATATTGCGTTAAAACTTTTATGAAAACTCGCTTTTACTATTTCACTGACAGAAATCGATTTCAAGGAACAACTGATTTTGATTTGGCTTTTACCACAAAATCGTTCCACTGAAAAGCATTCCATTCTCTTTCTATTCTCAACGTCAGTTTTCCTTTCACTAATCAACTCCAACCTCAAATATAAAAAGGTTGAATATCAAATATAAACCTTAAATATAAAAACTCATTATATAAAAAATCGTTCTTGTTCAATGTCCGTCCCACCTCCGCAAGTCTAAAAAAAAAATCGCTGATTCGAAAATCCATTTCAAAAAGCTACTTAAAGCGCCATTCGAAGTCGGCAAAAAATTGTAAATAGATCACAAACAAATTTATTGGACTCCGTAAGCAGTCGAAAAAATATTATTTAACGTGAATTCATTTCGTTCTATATTGTATGTACAGGGTGGGACAAGGTTATTCTTTTAAAAATGATATAAAATTAAAAAAATTACAATTTTTCCATGTATTACGGAATGTAGAAGCAAACATTCCCATTATAGAATGAAAAATCGTGCAAGTGGTTACCTCGGCTAAGCGCATTCTGTAACTTCATTTTTCCAAGACCTTGTTGATGTCGGGCTGTACTTGTACAGCACTCACGGATATTTTTAATGTAATTTTTAGCATAACATCACTTTCTCTACCCAGGGTATATTAAGTTAAATGCATAGTTTGTAACGCAGAGAAATAATCATCGTAGAGGAGATCGCTAATACCTTTCAGAGATATGATCAAAACCGATAGAAGTGTTGATTAAGCTCTTGATTAAGGTTTTAAAAGAATCCACTACATGACCAACAATGTGTCTTATTTACTTTTGCTATATTTGATGCGCAATTTGTACTTAAAATTAAAAGTGCACTTCAGCGAAGCTTCACTTTTCATTTGGTATACGTTTCGTTAAAATTGGTAGAAACAACGCTGGCTGTTTAACGGTCGACCAGAAAAAAATATCGAGAAAATATTGGTCGAGTCCACAAAACAAAATTGGAAGAATTTCGATATTTCCGTTTGTCGTGAAAGTGATTTCAGTGCCACCTCGCACTGTGGGGAACACAATGCATCCTCCGGAAAACATCACATTATCGCTATATCTCATTACTTTAAAGTTCAATCCACTACACTAACTATTTTTTATGCGTTGAAAATGCCAAATGCCGTGGGTGTCATATTTCGGACCAACTTTACATTTTTTAGCCCCATTTTCGGAATTAATTGACATAAAGAGAAAATACTTGAAAAGTAATAAACTTTTCAAACTTAAACATTTAAATAATCTCGTATCGCGGATGAGCAAACGGAGACACATAAAAAGTTTGACTTAACTTTGGTCGCATAAGTAAAATTACGAGTATGCTACACAGCGTTTGTGTTTACTGCACTTTTTTGGGAGGTTTGCTTAAGATTTTAAATTGCATTTTAGTACAGGAAGTGCTTTTACTAACGAATTTTTAACTATAAGTTCCCTAAGTAGACTATACTACGTAACTTTTACTTTTCTTTCGAAGTTTTGGCACAATTTCATAACGATACTCATCTTGTAATAGTTCTTGTTGATATTTCACCATCATTCATTGCGCATAGATTATATCCCAAACGTCTCCACACACTGACACGTGCATGCCAAACAAAGCGTGCTAAATCTCTGTCACTTGGTTTTGCTTACGAGGCATTTCTGGAATATATCATCGACGCTGATGGTTATATCAAATTTATATGCCATCTGTATGCCTAATTTCAGGACGTATCTCCGCCCCACACATAAATTGCGTCCTGTATGCCGGGGGAAAAGCTCCTTCAGGCAGGCACTTCACATGAAGCCGACCGACCATAAGCGAGCGCTTCAATAGACAGTAATTATGTTCCACCCGGATGTATATTAACTCCCACATTAACAACATACACTGATGCTGTCTGTTGCCAGCCATATTAGTTTACTAGATACAATTATACGAACGTTATGGTTACCCAGAAGCCGTTCGACATCCTTCAGTTTACACCCCTAGCAACCCACCTTGGGCAACCAAGATGTAAATTATTTACACCGATTAATTTATCATGAGCACATATGATGAGTCTCCTGTCTTCGATTGAGTGCCTTTCGTTCACTAAAGTACCTTCAAGACGTTTTCAGAAATCTAATTACGTTTCTTTACAGACCACTGGTTTTGGCGGCCTGCCCGATGTCACCGAGCACTCCAACATACGACGTTCGATTTCTCGTCAAAATTCAATATCCAACAGCGATTCCATCGAGATCTCAAGCATACAAAAAGCCAAAGGACTAACAAACAAACCGGGAACATCGAGACAGAGTAAAAATCCAACCGACAACCAACAAGGACGCGTGAAGCGCAATTTTTGCATTTACAGCTTGTCGCTGATGGCGGCGCTTGCTCTGTCAGTAGTGGCGGCAATGTTGGCGTATCAGCATTTCTTGATGGCACCCAGCCGTAACTCACACGAGCAAAGACTGAGAATAGTGCGAAGGATCCTACGCGAAGTACCCCTGGTCGATGGACACAACGATTTTGCGTGGAACGTTCGAAAGTATGCTCACAGCAGTCTGGAGTTGGTTGAACTCAGTCACGATTTGGATCACAAATCGATGTGGAATAGGCCTGCTTGGTCACAGACCGACATAACGAGGTTACGCCAAGGACTTGTGGGCGTTCAAGCATGGTAAGAAAAGAGTATAAATTCTAATTTACTCACTCCACCCACACCTTTCCGAAATGAAATATATATTTTGACAATTCTGATCACGTTCCAAATTACAGGTCAGCATATGTTCCGTGTGAGGCTCAAGGACTGGATGCTGTCCAACTGGCGTTGGAGCAAATCGACATCATACATCGACTCACCGACATGTATCCAAAAGATACGGCCTTAGTTACATCTTATCAAGATATACTGACTGTCCGCCGTAAGGGATTGATGGCATCAATGATTGGCATCGACGGAGGACACGCTATTGGTTCTTCGTTGGGCGTGCTACGCTCATTCCACTCCTTGGGTGCGAGATACTTGAGTTTGACACACAAATGCGACATACCATGGGCCGGGTCAAGCTCGTCTACCTTCGAAATGGGGCTTTCGGCATTTGGTAAGGCAGTGGTGAAGGAGATGAACCGCCTGGGCATGATGATTGACCTTTCGCATTCATCAGATGCCACAGCACGAGATGTGCTGCAGGTGACACGAGCACCGGTCATTTTCTCACACTCTGCAGCACGCGAATTGTGCAACTCTTCACGAAACATCCCCGATGACGTCCTTCGTTTGGTGGCGGACAATGGGGGCCTGATTATGATTAGTTTCGATTCGGAGTACGTGTCGTGCGGACGCCCGTCGAGGCTGCTCGACGTCGTAGCACACATCAAATACATTCGGTCAATAGTGGGCATTCAACACATTGGCATTGGGGCTGGCTACGATGGGATTGAACAACCCCCGATAGGGTTGGAAAATGTTTCAAAATATCCCGATCTGCTGGCTACGCTCTTAGAAGACTCCAACTGGAGTGAGGAAGACATCGCCATGCTGGCAGGGAAAAATTTCCTGCGAGTATTAAAATCAGTAGAAAACGTGCGAGACTATTGGAAAAGAGCAGCCATTCCACCAGGAGAGGTTTCCGAGCAGCTGCCCAAGTCTCATTGCACGTACATGTCGTCGTGACCTAGTGTACAAGCTGTGAAAGAGCGACGTAATCAAACTCGACCCAAGAGAGATGATTGGGACGTGCTGTTTTTTTAGACGGCTGCTACGCTGGTTAGTTAGTTAGTTAGTAACCAACTTGTGTACGTATGGTTTTTAGTTCTTTTGGCCGGACTCACATTTGTCGGGTCCCGTCATCTTGTGATAAATTTATTTAACATTTTGTTTATCAAATATTTTTCAAAAATCTAAACTAAGTTAACGAGTGGGCTCATAGAAAAAATTGTAAATGTTTCACGGTTTTATGTAAATCTAAAAATAGGCGCATCGACTATTGGAATCGACAGCATTTTTAGGCATTTTAATCTGAAGACACACAGCGAAAACATCTTTAGCTAAAATACAGCATTTTCGCTGTAAAAAAAACACTTTAAAACAAAAATTATAAAATACACACTTAAAACCTAATTTTAATAAACTGATTTTTTTTAACTGTATTTTAAGTAAAATTATAAGAATTTTACAAAAATACATCAATGAAAAACTGACTAACCCTGTAAAAAAAAAACAAAGTACACTAGGAACTAACATTTTGTTGTTATTTCTTATAAACGAAATTGATATTCTATTTATTACATGGTTAACTAATTTATTTAATGCGCATGTTTATATAGAAATACATTATATATTTGGGAAAAATGAATAAACAAATTACAAATAAATATAAATAAATTTATTCTGAAGATTTAAATGTAAACATAGAGAAAAAAAAAAAACAAATGGAACAATAAAGAAACATAAACGAAATAAAGAAGAATTTTTAATGTAAGTAAAAAAGGCGAGTTGCTGTTTTATTGAAAAGGACACTTTTGATGAATACAAAGGAATAAAGACCCAGGCCAATTAAATACGTTACGCACGTCATTTACTTTATTTTGGAATATTAAAACAAGGTTTTATGCTGTAAAATGTTGGTTATAAGTAACTATATCGCGTGGAGTTCCATGTGCAACTATTACTGAGCCACTACGGAACATTAAAGCTCTGAACTGTAATACAGAAGCGTATTCCTGAAAGTGTTATGCCTTTACAGACGAAATCAATGATAGGTATAACCAGCTAAAAACTCAGCCACACGTCTGCAAACACGTTTGATTGTTCCTTTTTTCATAGGTGAGAAGAGGATATTCGACTTTTGGTCGACCTTAACCCGGATAACAGACGCTGATTAGAAAGCCGCTGAGTAAGTGCTGTATTTTCAGTGCTGAGCTAAGCCCAGCCAAACCAAGATCTATTAATCCCGGAACGAAACGAATCTGGAGTTAACCCCGCGAACAGTTTTTCAATGCAGAGTTATCTGCTCCAGTAAAGTTGTCAAAATCTTCGACTGTCCAAATAATTGACTCTTCCAATTCGCACTTCACGAAGAAAAACAGAAACACGCAAAGCAACATTCCACACATTAAAAATATATTCATAAAAGATCATAAAGTTATCCAGAGTCGATCGAAGATTAATTTACCAAATTTGGCGAGTTAAGCCGAGATTAACCCCGGTTCACTGAAAAACTCGTTTTTGTGGCTTATCTCAGGTGTCATCTGTCATCTTTCAGTGATCTCGCACTGAAAAACTGGCCCTAAAAAGTGTTTTGATCAGGCATACAATGTGACAGCTGACATTCAAGATATCCAAGAACAGCTGACTCGCTTGCTAGGAGATAATGTAAACTATAAATAGAGTGGCTCAACAGCTCGAGGTGAACCAGGGCCAACTTCTCAACCATGTATGCTGTGTGTGTTTATTTCTTCACATATAAGTGGACCTAAATTTTTTTGTCGAATCCGAACGGCACTTTGATAAGAATTTCAAGACAAATGTTAGGTACTCACGTAGGGACTGTGAAAAATAACGGGTGTTTTTTTTCCAGGTGACGACGGTATGATTCGAACCCAGACCTCCGGTTCTTGGATATATGTGCCTTGTGATAAATGTGAATAAGAATAGCAAGCAGTCTTATATTAATTGACAAACGAAACATTTTCCTGCTTGTCCCAAATATGCACAAGTTGTATGCAGTCTGTATCTGAGCAGCTGCATTGCCATTGTGAACCATTTCGCCATGATATGCTAGGATCCTTTAAACATTCAGGCCGACCCAGAACTTACTATTAGAAAGATGTTTCCATAAAACGGGTTCTTACTCAATTTGAAACGGAAAGAGTTCATAGGTTACTAATAGGTTACTCATAGAGTCCGATTGGATAAACACTTGGGCTCGTTAAACTGAGAAACTCAGCACGAAGAGTGAAGTTGAGATTAGAACTTAGGGAATAGTTTAATACTACATTAACACCGACTCCTTAATTCTGAATTTAGTGAAAAGATTTCGAAATATAATTTTGCCGTTTATACTGAATTTTCAGCGTTTCAAATGACAATCGGAGTCAAAATCTGAAATATCAAGTACTCCATAACTAGCTTAAAATTTCGTTATTACTTGCTTATTTTTAGTTTTAAAATACGTCCCAGAGCACTTTTATCGACTTATGTCAATTTACAAGCGTTTTGTTTGATTATTTTCTGTCAACTGCCCTTAATTCTCTTAAAAATAAGAGAATCGGAAGTTTGAGAGTTTTGTTCCATTCGGCAAACTTCTAAATGCCCAGGCGAAATTCAGCATTTAACTGAAATTCAACATTTATAAATCCTGAAAATATATGGCAAAATGCTGAACATTTAGCGTGAAATGTTGAATTTAGCTTAAATGCTGAAATTAGGCTCGGTGTAAATGTACCATAATGAGGCTTAAACCTTTTGTTAGAAATTGATCAACTATTTTCACAAGCGTAAAAAAACTAGAGGTTTAGTCAATGAAGCCTTCATACAAGTTGTCTTTAGAAAGGTTAAAAAAAACCTAGTGGACGATATTTTTCCTTAAATTACTGGCGTATTCTTTTCAACACCGAATCGTGAAACTGGTGCGCGGAATACAGAAAATTTTTTTTCTTTTCTCGTACACCTGAACGGAATTATGCTCATGTAATGTGCGTTTTGTTTGGAGTCAAAAAAATTTGAAGTGGGTATGGGTATGTCAAAACTGACAGATCTAAATTTGAAAACGTTTCTTTGGTGGCAAAAATGAGGGGAAATTAAGGGGAAAACTGCCATTTCTCGAATCTGAAATCGCAGAATAAAATCTCGTTTCAGATTCATTTTCAGATTTACCAATACCAACAGACTGTGTTGACAGTTCGTTTGTTTACTTCGTGTAAATTTGGAACGGGTTGGCCTTTCTACAGAAATAATTTTGTTTTGTTTCAAAAAATGTTTGCATTTAATTGACTAGTGCAAAAACTTTAATTTCAACATGGGCTTGAAATGGGAATAACTGTATTCATCCTAATCATGTTCTTCGACAGTCACAGGACGCGGTATTCGCATATTTTTAGGCAAAGAAGCACCCACGACTTTGCCGAATGTTAAATTAAATCAAGCACGCTTCGAATTGCGTATACTATAAGGGACTTGGTGCACAAATATAGTAGCAAAGAATAAAGTTGAGGTTTTTTAATGTAAAAATATAACAATGGCTTATTTTGTTTCTAGTTTCGTCACAAACAAGAACAGAAAATTTCCCGCAACTAAGCCACAGAAAAATGTAAACAAACTAGGGATGGGAAACAATTTTTTCAGTTGGTACCTAACAAAGTAGGGATGGAAAACAATTTTTTCAATTAGTACTAAAACGGAGCCAATGTACTCAGATTGATTTTGCGTTAAAAAAAATAACTTGCCAAATAAAATAAAAGTTTTTTAATGGGAAATGTATATAGCACTTTCAATTCCTAAGCAGAATATAGCTTGAATTTTCGGTAAAGTAAAAAGTGTATTTCAAGCTAGGCTGGTATGGTATGGTATATAGACATCTTCAATGAATTTTTTGAAACCTTGAATGTTTTGAACCTCTTTTTCATCTTGAAAATTAATTTCAAGACATTCAGCTCTTTTCTCGTAAATATATCACATGAGCAAAAAAAATATTTGTCATAATTTCGTTGTAAAACGGCAGCAACTTTAATTAAAGCATAAGAAGTTCTTTATCGAAACGCCTACAAAGTACTATTTTAAGCGTTCGTTAACAGAGTATTTCGGCGTAGTAGGATTTCAATACCTTAGATATTTTTGGCGAATGTAAATCAAAGTAAAAATGTAACACCATTTCGCATCAAAGTCTCTCTTTTTGTTGCGCTAACTTATGCGTAACAATTTATTTACGTTAACGCCGCATTGTTATTGTTTTTGTTTTTAAAACAGTCACTTATGGTTATTGTTGCATAGTGCAGTCAACATATTGCTGAAATAAAAACATTATGGTTAAGTAAATTACCATTTTACCTTGAAGAAAACATAGTTTTTACAAAACATTGTACTTTTACTCCGATTGTACTTTTTTGCTTAACCCGACCCAGTACAATTGTATTGGCCTTCCCACCCTTCAAACAAAACTAAGATATGGCAGGTCTCACCTATTCCCACCTATACTATCACAAAAAATCTGAATTTAATTTTTTGTTTGATTCAACCACGAAAAAATAAAACTTGGTTTTTAATTTACCCGATACCAAAAAAAAACCACATAAATGTTCTTTTGAACTCCGAATTAGTTCGTATTTCCGTGTAGTTTTGATTGTGTATTGAAGTGACGTTTCGACTCAATTTTTATTCGTTATTTCTTATAACGTTACTGAAATTGTATGAAATCGATAAAAAGTTACTATATCACAAACTCAAAGCTATCACAATTAAATTTAAGTAAAAAGTACTAAAACCGACACCGACAAAATCACGCTACGAAAAAAAGTAAACAAAATGAAGTCAAAGCCATTTGACATATAACGTGATGACTGCAACGGTGCAGTCAGTATCTGTCGTTCACATTGAAACCGAGTGTACACCACGCTGGAATTGTCGCAAACACTGAGTAGGTATTATTTGACAGCTCGGTGTGCCACTTCGGTGTTCAAAAGAATACGCCATAAGTGCTATGAAATTGTTTGTCAATTATATTTAAAAATTACGTATGTAGGTAGGTACTTACCGAAAAAAACAAACGCTTCGCAGTCAGTAATGCTTTTCCCCACTTAAAGTGCAATGTACGGTGTAAACAAGCAAAAAAAAACACATTTGCACTTGTTTATGATCTTACTAATATTGTTGCAATACTTTTTATTTTTCACTTATGCACACTTTATTTGCACTAATCTGAAACCACAACAAAAACCATAATAAAAATTAGATTATGAATCTGAATCCAAAACATTAAACTACTTACCAGGTGCAGGATATTATTACTTTGTGTCGAAACCAGAATTTTATTACCAAGTTTCGTAGCGCAACGCATACCTATGAAAAGGTTTTTACAACTTGCAAGTCATAGAGCCGTTATAAAGTATAAATGCTGTCTTCGACTAACGCATACTCCCACCCGATTGATGGTCGATTTCCATTTTTGTATGTTTACTGTGTAGGGAAAAAGGACTGTCTCTGTCGTGTAGCGCGATGCTGCCGCACGACAACGAGGTCAATGACCTTTTAAGCTTGCACTTTGCAAATGACGAAAAAAAGGAAAGGGTGAACAAAGTCAACAAAAAAATATGTGCCGCAATCGCAAGGTTGCGACCGAATTCTCCAAATGGTGGGATGCAGGTTGCTTATAATTCAAACAATTTTTGTCGAAGAATAAAAAAAATTTAAATCAGAGATCTTTGATTGATTTCTTTGTGGTACCTTCGTGTGTTCAAAAAATGATTTGTGAGGTTCGCGTTTTGAGAGGAGCTGAGCTGTTGACTGACTGATCACCACCTACATTAATGCAATTTGCGCTTAAGCGACAGTATTCCTTTGCCACCCAGGCGAAAACCAAGACTGGTAACTCGCATACGGTGGGAAAGATTGCAGGATGATAAATCTGATTACAGGGACCGATTTGAACGGTAGAATTTCGGAGAATTCTGAACAAATTACAAATGACCATTTGAATGTTAAGTAAGAATTGCAGCTGTTTTCATGGGCAGTCATTGCATGTGCAAGAAATGCTTGCGGAGTGTGGTGGCTGGTGGTGAGAAAAGAACTGCTTGAAGATGAGAGGAGTGGTACTGAGTTGTCATGTAGAATTGGCCAAGCTGGAGCAATAGTAAAAGAACTGCGCCAGCCGGCCATCAGGAAGCTGAGCTTGGAGTGAAAGCAAAGATCTCAGTTTTTAATTCACTTTTCGTTCCAACCCTCGTCTATGGTCATGAAATTTGGGTAATGACCGATCGCGAATTAGATCGCGAGATACAAACTGCCAAATAAAATTTCGGACGTTCTCTTACAAGCCGGGCACAATGTGTGTCTGTGTCTGTCGCTGTGTCTCGCCACATTTTTCACCTAAAATCAGAGACACAGCGAGATACGCATTGTGTCGCTATATACGTGTTCCCGTAAGCTGAACTGCGAACAGCCACAGACACAGATACTCATTGTGTCCCAGCTATTAGAGTGAGAAACGTCAGTATTCGTAGAAATCTTAATGTTGAGCAGCTACTTCTTCTAGTGGAACGATCAGTTCTTCGATGGTTTGGACACGTTTTCGCCCCCGACAGACTTCCTAGACAGTTCATATTAGTTGAGATGCGAGCGTGTCGCCCCCCTAGTAGGCCAAGAAACAAGTAATGGAATCAGCTAAAGAACATCTCCGACCCCCGTCTGGGGATCACGCCTGTGTCGCTTGAGTTGGTGGCTGAGGATCGGGAACGATGGAAGGATCATTTAGCCGCCCTCGCCTCGCTCCGTAACCCTTCTGAGGAAAACCGATCACAGAAAATGTATGAATGTATTTTGCAAGTGCAGGCATTGTATGCCTTAATGTGATCTTGATCCGAGTGTTTGTAAAATGTAGCGTGTTTGATCTTTAACAAACTACAACTGCACTCAAAACGATATTTTCCTTTTAGTAGAATATTTCTGTTTAATACTTGAGTAATGTTCTATTTTTATTTTGTTTCTTATAAAGCTCTGAGGAATTTCTGGTTTAACAAAATTTTAATTAATAATAACGTTTACATTTTGTATTTTAAATTACTTTTATTTTAGTTATGTATTTTTTTTTAGATTCTTTTTCCACAAATTTATTTGACATTAATTACTTTCACATTGCTTTTGCATAATTTGTTGCTCTATATGTTTTGTCTTTGTTTTTTTTTTAACATTTATCGGAAAGGTTTTAGAGTTATTGTTTATTTCTGATATTTTTTTCGTTTGAAAGAATTGTTCACATCTAGAAAGTTATCTTTTTTTGGTTTATACGAATGTGTTGTGCATACAACTAGAATTTGATTGGCTTTATATGAGTTTTGTTTTTCTCTTAGAAGATCTCATAACTAATGTAAAGTTATATAATTGAAATATTTGAGTTTAAACGCGTAAGTTAATATTCATGTATGAGTAATACCGAGTACCGCATTTGATTAAAATAAATAAATTAGAACTTAAATGTCATTCGGAACTGTCAAATTTTAGATTGATCATTTCATTTCATCATTTTTTGACGTGGCGCAACTGCTGCATTCACAAGTACCGAACGCAATGCCATATCTAACAATTAATTAATGGCTCCAAACTAGAAGCCTCGCAGTCGAGGTCTATAGCAATTAAAGAGACTTTCAGTTTGTCCGTCACTTCAAAACTGTGTTGCAATTTAACTCAAACATCGCATTTTTATTTTGTTGGCAAATTACCAAAATCATGTACAACTCTTTGACAATATCTATAGAATTTTCGCCTCGATCAGAGTTTATGTGAAAATTTAAATCTTAAGTTTTGGCGCATTTGTTTCACGATTTCACATGTTGTTTTTGAAAAATGTTGGTACCAGACTGAACGACAACAACCTGTCACTTTAAGAAAAAGCCTGAGAACCGCGTGACATCTAAGTGATTAAATAAGTAAATGTTTTTAAAATAAGTGTAACGACGGCCTTATTCATTTCTCGTCGCCGAAGAATTTGCAATCGCTAACACAGTTCTGTTGTTACTTCCATAAACAATCAGGCTCATTAAAGTGCACGATATTTCCATGACTGCAGATTTTGACAATTGCAAAGACGAAAACAATGGGAAATATACATTCCTATCATGTGCATGATTTTTTTTATTGATAAATAGTAAATAAATGTAGAATTTCCTTAATTCCAATTTTGTATATAAAGAAAAGGTATTTTGTCTTAAATTTTCGATTATTTTTTTGGTAAGGTAATACACTACTCATAAATGTATGTACGTGAAGAGTAAATATAAACCTTTACTTGATAAATTCTACACAACCAATATATTTATATGTTAGCTCATATATGAATGTTTTTTTAAGGTTTATTCAATATTTTTTGTATGTACTTGAAAAGTAATTTTTTAAATTTAGATCTTTATTTAATAACCTTGTTTTTTTTATAACTTTACACACACGATATATTTCATTATACAACGTAGACATCAATAGAATTGTGATATTGTATTACAAATCTTCATTGCTTTTTTAATATATTTTTTATCATTTTACTTTAAATTTTTTGTTTTCTCATTTCAAATTTCCAATACATACGATGTTTTTTTTTTGTTTTGATAAATATTTTATTTGGTTGAATATAATAATATTGTAGGAGCCATTAGTGTTTTTTTTTTATTTTGTTTCGTTACATTTTTGTGTTACTATTCGATTCAATCGAAGTACATATATTGCTCTTAAAAATATTTGTTTTCTTTTTTTTCATAAGTCAAATTGCGAAATGTTTAATTGAGTTAGGGTTTTGTTTATAGGTTGTTTTATTTATTTTTATTTCTTTTTAATATTTCAAAAAACATTTAATTTTTAAATATTTATTTTAATTAATATGTAATCATAAGTGTTCATAAGCATACAAAAATATATAATATAATATTGTATTTAAGCACTATATAAAAAACACGTTTCTTCTTTTATTATTATTTATTATTTATTCTGTGGGATTTTTTATTTGTTTCTTTTTTTTAGTCAATTTGTTAGTGATGAGTAGTTTAAATATATGTATATTTTTTGTTTTTGAAACCTAGTTGAAAATAATGATGATGTGAAAGCTCGAAATAAAAAACAAAGTTCGGAAAAAAATATTTTGAATTGTTGTATTTATTAAAATAGATTTGAGATAAAGCTTGAATAGAAGTTAAAAACTACATTTTTAATATATATCAAAGAAGAATAGTGTAACTCGAAAGGTGAAACAAACATATATGTAAGAATAGTTTGTTGTCTATTAGTCAAGCATACAAATATGAAGGGAAGACGAGTCAATGAGAGAAAGTTTAACATGTTTGACAATTTAAAGTGGCTTCAAAAATCAAAACATATTTTAAAAAATTGTTCATTTGAGAAAAATTGTAGACAGCTACGTTTAAAATTAAAAAAAAAACTTTAGTAAGAAATTCTTTTGGTCAAGTAGAGCTACGAGTCATAATAGCGTTTAGCCATATTAACAACCGGGATGTATGTATCTGTTTTCTGCATGCAACGATTTTTAAGCAACGTCCTGACACTATCGACCGAGTTCGAAACTGTTTATTAATTTATTTATTTTTTTAATGTGGATTTGTAAAATTATCTACTCAGTTTTACTACCCATTGGCCGTGGCTCTTGCTAACAAGGCCAATAAACCACGAAATTACATGAAATTATTGACCATTCAGAGAGCGGATTCAGTAGTTTATTAATAGCCTTTTATTAATAGCCTTCGCTTCAAATTTGGGGGTAGAAAACGCCGTAAGCACTCAACTAATCAACAAGATATTTATATTTACCGTTGATTTATTAAGATGGACATAAGGTTTTTCCTTTTTTAATTTTGTTGAGTTTTTCTTTCAAAGGTACCAGCAATTAAATAAGTATACTTTTTACGAAGAAATGCCTGTTTTTTATAATACACTTACGTTCAAGGGTTTATGGCAACCCTTATAATGTGTTCACACAACGCGATTGGAAGGGATCATAAGAGGAGAGGTACTGATGCACTTTTGTTTTTAATTGTTGAGGGCTATAAACTGACGAGAAAAGATCTTCTATAGTATGTTCGACATTCATGATGTATTGCTAAAAAATTAACTTCAATACAACGCGGTACGCCTGAAATCAGTCACAAGGGTGAACTGATGGGCACAAGTTCATGTGCGAGTATTGCGGTTGAACTCTTTGAGTGGTGCAATGCAGCAAGCTATTTCACTGGAACAGTCTTTGTAAAAATAGCGGTAAAACAGAGAAAGACAAGCGATATTACGTCGGTCGATGCTCCAAAGAGTCGAATGACTTATGTTGAAGTCACCCATAAGTTTAAACGCTTTTTTTTTAAATCTATCAATCAGATGTACGGTGGTTTTTGGTGCACCTGCCCAGACATGACAATTATACTTCAGCTTGCGGTGTATGAATGCTTTGTAGTAGCCAGATCGGAAGGTGTGAAATATTTTTTGCATCGCTTTAGGAATCCTAAGCATTTAGGCGATCTCGTTCATGTGATCATTCCAACGAAGCTTGACGTTCTGAACATTACGAGAATAGTGAGTTTTTCGGTCTCCGCAATGCTAACGCCAATACAAATAGTTGACATTTGGTATATGAACCGGGCCTTTAACTTACCCCTAAATGGCCACAACTGGTCAGCGGCTAAACCCTGCGAAAGAGTTTGATATCCTTTAACATATGTTAGCGTAAAAATAACAAAGGATAAAATAACCTCTTGGACCTACGGCAAACTTGTTCCGCGGATTTAACAAATTTTCACACTTTGTCTGTGCAACAGAAGAACCAAGCCGTGCACTAAGTTTCAGCTTTCGAGCTTGATTTTGAAGACCTAAAACCTTCACACATACAGACGGACGGCGGACATGGCTTAATCGATTCTCCTGTCGGTCTCGATCATATCTCTAAAAGATCTTAGGGGTCTACGGGGATTATTTCAATGTGTTAAAAACAATGCATTAAAGTTAATATACGTCCAGGGCCCTCATTGCGTAAATATTGAGACGAGCGTCGACTAACGATTGACTTGAACGATATCGACAGAAGTTTGCTTCACAGAACACTCTCGTCATCCGTCTCGTCATCGCCCTCGTTTCGATCAGTTTTCCCCTTTCGAGAAATTTCAAACAGTCAATAATCTGTTGTTATTAAATATTAATTGTCGAATATTCATTTTTAAAAGTGCACTAAAAGATCTATAAAAGAAGAAGATATATGAAGAAATAAACCTCAAAATTATGATCAGATTCTACAATGGATATTCGATTTCGCAAATATTTGCATCTAAAGTTATTTACTTAAAAGCAAAGAGTCTTATTTATTTATCACATCAAACTGTAAGTTATATCATTCCGGGTTTAAATCCGCTAAGGCGAATCCTTGGATACCCCATCCCAATTGACCACTGTCAAGTTCCAAATTTCGTCACAAATATTGGTTGTTAAATTTTCTATAAACTTAAATTATATTGAATTTGTCAGTTAAGAAAAATCTTTTTCCCTAAAGAATGGGCGTGGCAACAAAAACTTTCCAATAGCATCGTTTTTTTGTTCAAAATTTTAATCAGAAGTGGTACACACGTGTTGATTGCATTTTCCTATTTAAAATTTTGTTTATACTTAAAAACGCCCCCAAAAGTGGGCATGGCAAAAATTTATTCATTTTAGTTGATAGCTAACGCACATATCTGAACTTTCTATAGTGCAAGTTTTTTTTGGATTTAAAGCAAGTATATCGAATAAAAACCGTTTATTAGAATGCATATTAAATATGACTACACCCACATGGGGCGGTTTTCAGTTTTTTTTTTTAATTGCCAATCACAAAACACTTAAGCAGGGATATCGCACACCAAATTTCAGCTTCCTACGACAACTTTGATTTTTCATGCTATTAAGTAAAGTGGGCGGATTTCAAAAAAATGCTTCGGGACCTAGAAAAAACAGATATCAAGTTTGAAGTCTCTAGCTCAAATTTAAGGCCTTAAAATTACCGACCGTGTGACGGACGTACAGACATGGCTTATTCGATCATATGCCCTTAAGGTCTTGGGGGTCTACGGTGATTATTTCTGTTACAAACTATGAATCGAACCTAATATACCTTCTATCCCATGAGATGAGATTTAAAAATTGTGAATATGTGATTCAATACTACGGAGACGACATCAATTTTGATATCGTTTAATCGCTATCGAAAAATTGAGAATATTTGACAAATTTTCGGCTTCCGTGAAGCAAAAATCAAATCATCAAAACGGCTTAAAAACTGCCCCAAACTGAAAATAAAAAATAGCCCCAAAAATTTACGAAAAATTTTTAACATCGAAGAGTTGTCAAATTTTAAAAGTCTTAAAAACAAAAACTCTGGACCTATCTTCGACTCATACGCCGGACGGCCTTGGCTGCGCGCCTTTTTTTCTTGTTCGGCGATGTTTATTCGAATTTTACGTACAGCTGCTCGCGCAGTTAAATTTCCTTTAATTCACTGTTCATTTGAAAAAAGCAAAAAACAATGTAAAAATTTCCAGAAAAAAAATCGTTTATGCTTGAGTTAACAAAGCTCGAGTTAGCTTTGTGCTGATGAAACCCGAGTCATCTTTTCACTCCGGACCAGTCAAGAAAGCAAGGAACTTCTCTGGAAAATTTCTTACACCTCGTTCTGTTTCTTCTTTCTGTATCAAAAGACAACCGACATGGACTCTCGTATCTCGTTCCGGCCGTCTCTTCTACTCATTTTTCATAATGAAAAATTTCTCCAATTTTTGCCCAAAAAATGAAAAATAGCACGAATTTGAGTTTTTCGTTATTGTTGCCAGTCACGTAATTTTTCGTTTTCAGTCTGGGGCCATTTTTAATTGGGGCCTAATTTCATGTAGCCATTATTAGACTTGTTTTCTTCTCATTTTGATTCGATGCTTTCGTAGGTTAATTTCAAAAGACAGATTGCAAAAAAACAGCTTGCCACAATTTAAACACATTTTCAAAAGAAGTTTCTCCTTCAATGCATATGAAATTTGAATACGTTATGAAATCCTTTCGCTACGTTCTGTATTCTGTACTATTCTTTCCCCCATTGTTGCTTATTCTTAATTATGTCACTTCTGACACTTCTGTTGAGAATTGACATACAATGAAATGGGAATGTCACAAGAGACACAAACCACGAAAAGAAGTTAGTTGCATGGCGCTTTTTTATTGGTCATGGCCTCATGGTCATGGGCATGATTGATACTTCTAAATTGAAGTCAAGAATGACTGAAAATAAGCATTCGTTTGTGCGAGTGTGCAAAGCAAACATAATATATGTTTTTAATCAGTGATCTAATGTAATACTTATTCCTAAGTCATCTCGGTTAGGTAATTTTTACTGTAGTGCAATTTACCCAGCCACATAGAATATAAAAGAAAATACCACTTTTTTACTTCGTACAGTTGAATCTCGAATGTCATATGAAGTTTGATTTACACGACAGGACAGCTTATGTAAGCTAAGCAGCTCTTGTTTTTAATTTATACAAAAATAGCAGACATCAATTTCAGAAGGCGCAGTAGGTTTCTATAGACTAAGCCGATGGAAGAACTAAAGGTTATAACTATCAACACGTTTAAAAGCAGCATATTCAGCAGAAAGACAGAATACATTACACTTTCTTAACCAAAATGTTAATATTTAAATTGGAAACGAAAATTTGCTAAATACAACTTAAAAAAAACAGGGCTTGTTCTTGGCAGCCGAAATGTAAACTTCTATGTCTACCTAAGCATGCCAATTTTGTAAATTTTTCTAACTTTTGTAAGGTGCTTAATATTAAAAATAAAAAAGGTAGATTTATAAAGAAAATCTAACAATTATTAAGATTTGTGGAAGGTCAATGATATTCCTTAAAATAGGTAAATAATAAAATAAAAAAATGGCTTTTAAGGCAGGTGTTAGATATTAGAATTCAAATAGTTTATTAATCGAAAACAAAGGTTTCGGAGAAAGGTGAATACTCCTTTTAAAACAACATAAACAAGAGTATATAATAACACATAACGCAATTGATTTACATTGATTTGGAAAATAATTAAACAAAATAGTTATTAACAAATAATTAACCAGAGAAAAATTTTTTTTTTCAAATACAACAACTAAAACCCTGAAGTCATTATGCTGCCTAGGTATATAGTATGATTATTATAATATCATGCTATATAATAAGTTTATAATGTAAGTATCAATTATTTATCTTAAGAAACCCGATAATAATTGTTAAGTTATTAAAAAAAAACATATTTTTTTATTTTATGTTCTTTTTTTTATATAGATGGTATTTAAGTTTTATATATAAAATTAAGACACTAATATTTATTTTTCTTTCACACAATAAGTTTTTTTTCAGTTTTTTTTTTTTTACTTTATGTTGATTGAAAAAATTCTAACACATAACTTACTTGGTTTTTATTCATAGTAGTTTTTTTAATCACGTTTTCTTTTTTGTATGTTTCTTATTATTTTTTGTTTTGTTTTGATTTTACAATAAAAGTTTTGAATATGTTTAATATAATAATAATAATAATATTTTGACGATCACAATTTAGTAGTTTCATATTTTTTGTTTTGTTTGACATTTTTTTTTTAATTTGTATGTAATATTAATTGTTTCCATTGTTTCTTATTTATATTGATAAAAATTTGTCATTTCTACGTATATATCTATGTATGTATGTATATTTTGTAGTAAACAAAAGCTAAATGAAGTGAAATTTGTTTTTTTTTTTTAGAAACAGGTGGAACAACAAAATTCATTTCCAATGTGAAACGAGAAACGATGACAGTTTTCTACATAGGATTATTTTTTTACCAACTGGCACCATGCATAGCATAGTTACTTAAAGGGCATGAGTTTAAGACATTTGCCTCAAGACCTAGCATCAAGACTTAGCCGGGTTTTAGAACACTTTGTATCGGAATTTTTTTAAATATATTTAAAAGAGTTCCAGATACAGCAACCTGGTTTCAATGCAGAAAGCAGTTAAGACTTTAATGTTAACCTTTTAATTAAAACCTGGTGTCCGCACAGGATTACACTTTACGTTAGTCTGGCTAAGATTACTCACGCCGAGCTGTGTAATCTAGCTTTTGCTGAAATCGAAGCTTGAGATAGCGCTGTAAAAGCGAATAATAGATTTAACTGATTGATGCCGGCGGTAACATTTTTCTGTCGGCCTTAACGATTCCAGACTTCGAACCTTGTCCTATGTTACTTTTCGAGTTTTCAGACATTCAGAAGTGAACTTTCAACAAAACATCTTTTTTAAAGCTGAAAGTTTTTTTGAAAGATGTCCAGTCCATACTCGTTAGATCTTAAAGGCTTTCAAATGAGAAAAGGAGGTATTTTTTCAAAAGTTTCACAAATGCAATAGGTACGCTAGAATTTACACATATATTTGGAAATCTGCACAGAACAGCTCAGCTGACAGGCTGTTAATAAGAAGGCGTCCTGAAACATTTTACTACGAGGGTACGGGGCCCCATTTGTTTGATTAGTTGATAAAACTAGTTATCCTGCTGAATTACCGTGAAATAAAAAAATTCCTTGAACAGTTTCAACTGACAAAACACCAATTTCGCAGAAAGTGATTGATTTGTCCGTAACGCAACTAAGACAATAGCCTCATTCTGATCGCCAATCGGACCGATTCTCGTTTCTCTTTTTTTTTTTATTTTGTCGTAAGGAAAAGGCAACGGATTTCTATTTTATATATATAAACTATTATTTAACTATTATAATTAACATTGATGAAATATTAACTAACAGAAATATTTTAATAATAAATTTGGTATAATGAAATACAAATAATTTTCTCAGCTTTGTTCATTCATACTGGATGGTGGTATTAAAAATTTACAGAGTTAAATATTTTTCTATTTTTTTTTTTTTTTTGTTTTTTTTTTACATTTTATTTAGATGAATACTATATTATTTTAATATTAAATTAACTGAACGGTTTGAGATTTTTAGCGGTAAACCAACATCTCAAATGAAAATTACGAGCGCAACAAAATTTTCATTGGATCCAAAAACTGATGATGTAGTTTTTTTTATGTCACTTTAAATCTAGTATACAAAATTGGCGATAAATTTAAAGCTAACCGTTATAAAAAAAATTAACAAAGGTAACTGACTAGAAAGCAGTTAGATTTTATTATTAAACTGTTCAGTGCACACAAGATTTCCTTCTTTTTTTTTCTCCATATTTTCTCGTTTAAAATTCATAAATTTTAAGTGTGAATATAATACATAAATTTATGTTGTGTGATTTAGGTTTTATTTGTATTGCGTATTTTCGTTTCTATAATAATAAAATATAACAGACGCTTGGGAGGGTGGTCACCAGCTGAATCAAGTTTCGCTCGCAATTCACAATGAGATAGGGTTTTTTATTTTTTTTTCACTTAAATTTCCTCGATACAAGAAATTAGGTGATTTTTAATGGTAAGGTACTATTTTAAGAAAAAAAAGAAAAAAGAAAATATTTAGCTTTATCTATATGTTCTACAAATTCAGTCTGCCTATAACTAATTTAAAAAAAAAAAACGAAAAAACGAATAAAAGAATGTTTAATGTTAATTTTTGTTCACAATTTTTTTTTTCCTTTTTCAAGCACAAAAAGCACAAAATTTGTTTTGTTTTCCACTTAATTACATTTAATTTCATAGAATTTAAATAATTTGCTTGTGTATGGAGGATGTGAAGTAACAAATTTAAAGTTATAAGCAAAAATCACTATAAATATACAACAACACATTTTGATTGTTTTATGTAGTTTTTTTTATGCTGGAAATGTGATATAGAGAAACAGCTATTTGATTTTTTTTTTGTGTAGTGTATGTGTGTTGTGTTGATTGATTTGTTTGTTTGTTTTTTTACGTGGGACAGATTAACATTTATACATTGAATATTTCTTTCATTTTTGGATGAAGAATATTCGTCTATTCATCAGACCAGTCAGAGTCATCGCTATCAGTTGGATTTGAGTGCATTTCAAGCCAATGATAGTCACGTTGATCAACGAATTCCCATAGATAGATCTAGAAGAAGAGGAAATTCGAGGTGTGAAATCAGTAGTTAGTTGTTAGTCGATGTGTAGAAAATTTCAAGATGGTGTATCTACACCACACATTCATATCATTGGCTTGTACATTATACCAAGATTTGTTTGAGAGCTGAATCCTATATAAAATTTGAAGAAATAAGAAACTGAGTAACAAAGAAGGCATTTTATGGCTCTTCCAACAAAAGAGAACACATTTCAAAGCGAATACCACAGAAAAAAAAAAACTGGCACAATATAGTCAATATATTGTATTATTGTCTCAATATAAATGAGTCTGGGCAATTTTTGTATAACTAGAAATAGGTTATTGCGTAGTCTCTATTATTTCCTTAAAGTATTTTTCAGTTAGAAAAAATTAAAATTAAAAAAAAAATGAACACAAAAGGAATACTTCCCGCTATTAATGCGACGAGCGACGCAAAAATAAAGAAGATGGAAAATCAAATGATAGAAAATAAATTCCAAGTAATGGCACTTAAACACGAACGTATTGCTAAAACTTAGGACTACTTAAGACTTAACCTTAAGTACTAGACTAGCCTAAGGCTTAGAATTCTAAAATGGGCTTAAAGGAAAATTCTTTCTTCTTTTATTTTTTTTTTTAACTAAATTTTATGAGAATTGTATCGTTTTTCTTTGCTTTTTTTCCTTCTGTGGTTAACTGAGTGGTTTTCCATTATTAAGGTTGGAAAGGAGAGAATGTAGAATGGTGCAGAGGTTTATCACAATTGAGAGTTACAAAATAGCATCAGCTCCGACACAATTAAAGTGTTGGTTCCGACGACCGATGGAAGAATTAGATATTTTTGATATATCAGCCCTGTTCAAGAGTGAAATCAATGGAAATGTGGAAAAGGGAATTACTATTACTAATATTATTATTTGGTTGTGTTCTTTCAGATTCTTGAAGGATATGGGAACACTTTCGTGGAAGCGCTCAGATGGATTATGGGGAATAAAACAAGACAAAAAAAAATTAGAACACAAATGGCTCCACGAAAGTGTTGATTTATAGTCTTATGATATACTTACGTCGAGTAAATCAATTAACTCATCGGTGTTTCGATGTATTTTTCTGGCACGTTGTGGGCATCCAACGTCTACTAAATCACCGTTGGGTAGAGCGTGTTTGTAGAAGCATTTATTTCCAAATGGACACTTGCCATCACCCTAAAACAAGAATACAAAAATAAAATTATTATAAAGACTTAAAACTTTGCGAAGGTTTCATTCGAATTTCTCATATATTTATCGCATATATGTGGAATTCGAATAAAACTTTCTCGAATGAATATTTCTCGAATTTATCGTATATATTCTAACTTCCCCTAAAGTGATAAAAGAAGACAGAATGTATAAAAACTCTGCAGTAAAGTTTACATCAGAATCATATGCAAGGAAGTAGTTAAGTAGGTGCATTAGCACGAGTACAAAAAATATTAATAATAATAAAATCAGCCAAAAATCTACAGAAAACAGTGACGTTCTCTGGATGTGTTGGAATTTCGCAGAAGGGTTAGGTCGTTGAACATAATTTTTCGAACGAAATGCGTGGAATGTTGCTCGAACGGAAGACCCACCTCATAGAACAATTTTGCTGGTACGGTTAAGAGCGTTGAAAAAGACTTAATAAATGAAAGCCAATTTGACTATAGACAATGTAGCTTAAAAACAAGGCTATCAAAATTTGGACAGAAGAGTAATGTGACTTTGCTATGTAAGGGTATCGTATAAGACTTTACGCCCGCTTCGGGAATGTAAACGTTAATAAAGTTAAAGCCGAATCATAACAGACTTAAGGCGGATTAACCTTATGAAAATCCCACCAAACGTCTATCAAACGTTTGCTCACGACATGATTCTTCCAATGCAGGTTGGAAACCAATACGCACAATGGACGAGAAAAAAAGCTTTTTGACTTCAGCAATGTAGATACCATTCGTGGTGCGAGCGCACTGATATGTAAGTAATAGATAGGTACGTAAGAGAGAAACGTTAGAAAAAATTAGCAACATGACGTACCGTAATAATAAATTAAGAAAAAATGAGTGCGAGTTCTCATTTTCTTTGACAGCTCCTCATTTTTTCAATTTTTCGCACATGTATCGCACATACATTCGTGTGGTAAATTTGCACACGAAGTTTACAATTTTGGCGGCTTTTTTCATTGTTTGTTTACACGTATTTTTTAGTTGCCTTATCACACAATATCTATTTATCTTCTTTACCTACCGATGACATTTTATCATTTTTTGAGTGAAAAAAATGTAGTGTCATACCTGCATAACATAGTAAAATTATGACCGCAGACCCCCAATACCCTTAAGAGATATGACGAACACCGACAGGTGAATTGATTAAGCTATGTCCGTCTGTTCGTATTTATGATGTTTTTAGGTCTTCAAAATTGAGCTATAGAGCTGAACACATTTAGTGTAGGTTGGTCATCATTTTGTACAGACAAAGTATGAAACTTGCTAAGATCCGTCCGTAAGATGTAAGACAACATCAAATTCACGCGTTATTTCAAAAAACCTTTTTACCAAGTTAGACAAGGCGTAGGAACTTTCTGCGGATCCGATTGCCACTTCTGTTCTTGCCACATTTTTGTAACACGGTTAAATCGTAATGGTAGACCCCCAAGACCTTAAGGGCATAATAATCGACGCCGAATTCGGAATCGAACGTCCGTCCGTCTGTTCGCTCGGCCGTCTGTGTGTCACATGTTTTTAGGACTTAAATTTTGAGCGAGGGAGCTGAAATTTCGTATATTCTCCATGTCATAAAACTCCATGTCATAAAAAGCAGTACAAGTGTTAAATTTTTTCAAATTCGCCCACCGACACGCCCACAATCGGTTTATATGTGTAACTACCTCCATAGCTCTCAAAACCTCCTCATTTGGAACCTGCTCTTGATTGCAAGAAGAGAAATAAAATCGATTGACCTCTGGTGAGCGTGGCATCGAGTTTAAGGATAAATTTTCAAATAAATTTTAATCAATATTTAATGTAGAAAACACATTTTTCTATATATTATCCATAGAAAATTTGGGCCACGCCCACATTTTAAGGCAAGATTGAAGAAAAACCTCTTGTTTCCAAGAAAAACGGTAACAAAAATTTAAAAAAAAAAATTTACTGGCCTTAAGCCTAATTGAGGAAACAATAAGAAATAAAAAGGAGCACATGAGGTAAACGAGACTCCATTCTGGATTTCGTTCTTGAAAAGTTTTTAGCCACGACTTTTTTTCGGGTTCGAATTTACAAAAATTTAGAATTTGAGCCAAATAATTGCGATTTTGTGTACAGAATAACTTGGAGATATCTATTCTAATATTGATAGTTTGTAAGAAGAGTTTTTGGACACGCCCCTTTTCCAAGTTTGCAGAAACCACAAACTGTCACAAAATAACAAAAATTAGCAATAATCTACAATGTGGAATAGGATGGGGTATTCAACGGTCGGGACTGTAACTTCTGCGTACACATTGCAGCATTTACTCACTGATTCATAGACGTTATTGGTTCTTCACATCCGCCCTCGGACTCAAGTCCTGAAGCGGCATTGGATATCAAACTTATTAGACTCCGAACTAAACGGCATGAGGATCTCTTAACAGAGCGGCATTATGATCTCGAGGTTCCAAAACTTAATGCTATCTTTTGTCATTGAAGAAAAACTAAGCTTTTCAAAACAAGAGTTCATCGGTATCCTCTTCATCTTTATTCTAGTATTTTCAGCTTCTCATGCTTACACATTAAAAAGGTAACCAACACGAGACTACAATCCAAGGGCTAAGAACCAGCGCATTCTTTTGTGGCAGTTTTGAAGAGGATTTGCCAACTTATATTTCAATTTGTGAGAATTGAATAAAAACAAAACTCTTATCTCGAGACTTACCTTTTTGAAATATTTGCAATCTTTTATACCCAGCGCTGTCCTGTAATCAGCCAAAAGTTTGTCCTTTTCTTCTTTTGTCTCCACCCAAAAGGCACTGGGACAGACGAAATCTGAAGCGACACGACATTCTGGACAAGCTCTGAAAAACAAAGAAAAAATATACACCGTTTTAACCAATCAAAACGTTATTTAGCGTCTTAAGGGCATACCTGGTTATCTTGTGCTCAAATTGTTTAGCCTGGCGCCACTTGCGTATGCATTCCAAACAAAAGATATGACTGCAGTTGGGCAGGATGCCGAATCTCTTCTCTCGGCCAGACTTCTCCATAATGGTGTCAAAACATATTCCACATGACTTATCCTTTGAGCGAGCTATTGCGAACGACAGCTCCATGTCGCGTTCGTGCTGCTGCAGGCATTCTTGTATGTGCTTTCGGCGCTGCTGCACATCGGTCGGGTGCAAGCAGTACGTGTCACACATTTCGCACAACTCAATATGCTGATAGGTACACGCCACACCGTACGGGCAATCATATTCGAAGGGACATATACCACCCGGAGCAACAATCGGTACACCCAAAGGAGTGGGCAGGATAGCACTGCTACCGCCACCAGCAACCTCAGCCCAGGATCGATTAGAGTTATCACTCTGAGCATCTGTGGTATTCAAAGCCACTTGGTCACCGGATCGACGAAGTTTAGGAATGAAAACAGGAGCGTTCGCCCACGATTTGCTGGTGCTGGGTTTGGCGGGTTCGGTGGTGGATGCCACTGTCGTTGTTCTTGCTGATGATGCTCCGTTTGGTGTTGCATCGGATTCCTCTAGCTGAGACAGTTCATGAGAGAATCGGCACAAGTCACCAAAGCGGCATATGCCCCTGGCATAGAATCGACAAGGCGCTGGATTAGCATTCGAGGGTATTGTTGCAATCGCAGTTGCACTCATTCTGAATTACTTTTCGGCTTTTTTTCGAATATTTTACTCAATTTTTTTTAATCAGGCTTTTCAGTAAATTTTTAAGTGAAATAGCTGACTTTTCAGGCAGAGTGAATCGGATCTAGTTTGTCCGAAAATGTACGAGTGTGGTGAATTCGGCTGTTGGCGTTGATTCTAGATGCGCGACGTTCTCTGAAATATTAAACAAAAAATACTTTAATTTGGGCTTATCGCTGAAGCTCTGGGCTGTATCTTGTCGCATGATTGTGGTCACACAAAAACCACACTTGCTCTATTCACTGTTCACAAACGCATCGTTATTTATTACAAGTCGAATCGCATTCAGGGCCACCCACATGGCTCATTTGTAACATTTTGTTGTTGTGAGCCACTTGGGTGTACCTACATGTAATTGATACATGGTTAGGTGGCCCGAGCAGCGGAGCAGGCCAAAGGAGCATGTATAAAATGTTAAAATATATGTACCCAAAGGCCACCCTTTTCAGCAAATGTGTTCGTATCACAAATGTGCAACTCGACCGTTTTCTTTTTCGGGTATTTAAACTTTTTACACTTCTCTTTTTTTGTCTTTTGTAGTCTCGAAGTTAATTTTTTCTCCCCCCCGATGTACAAAACGAGTGCGAAGTTCGCAACAGCAGCAGTGTCTAGCACCACTACCACTACCACCACCATTTTGCAACACAAACAATTTTTTGGGCACCCAATGCACTTTTCAGGGGCAATTTTAAACACGATTTCGTAATAATTTAATCAAAATTTAAGTTTGTATCACCAGTTTGTGATGAAATTTTATTTTGGAAATTACCTTAGGATTTGCAGTTTTCGAGACCATAGATGATTTTTCTTTTTATTTGATCATCTATTCACTTCCACCCTTCCAAGTTCACTTCTCTTTTGCTTCTGCTTCTTCTTCGTCTGTCTGTCTGGTGCTGTCGTGCGCTTTGTGCGCTCTTTCTTTCGACCGTTTGAGTATCTGTTTAAAAATTTAGGGTGAATGCGCTGACGTCAGTGTGTGCTGATTTCTGATATTGACAAGGGAGACAGATTCTGAGGTTGTCTTCGTCTTTCACATACAATTGTCGTTCGAAAAAAGCATTCTCTGACGTAGGGCAGATTTCAATGGTCACCGATAAGACGGAGTTTGTGTTACTTGAAGTTTCCTTGTTATTGCATTTGGTCTAAAGTAGTGAAGTTGTCTGCATTTTAAAATTTAACGAATGTGCCGTAGTGAGAGTAGTACCAATTTCAGTTCAAAATAAACTGCAGGGGAAACTTTTTTAACATTTTTTATAAATAACATAAATTACTAAATAACAAGATATTCAACTTGCGTACATCTTACCCTCCAACACCCAATAAACTCGTCTAACTGCACAACTTATCAGTTTGTGTAGGATGACGATGAAAAACTCACGCTGCTACTTCAAAATCGGGCAAGAACTTACCGACCCCTTGGATGTAAAAAGGGATTTAGAGATGGCGACGCGCTGTCATGCGACTTCTTTAACATCATACTTTAGAGAATTGTGCAAAACTTCCCCGCCAACACCAGAGGCACAGTCTTTCGAAATTCTGTACAACTATTCGCAGACGACATTGACATAATTGGAAGAACACAGCATGATGGCAGTGAAGCCTTCGTGAGTATTGGGACGGAAGCAGCGAATATGGGTTAAGCAGTCAACGAGAGCAAAACCAAGTATATGCTGTCATCAAGAAGAGACACCCAACACCGAAGTCTGGGACAGAAGATCACTATAGACAGATACAACTTTGAGATAATTAGGGACTTTGTCTACCTGTTCCGCTATAAATTCAGACAACGACACCAGCAATGTCAAACAAAGGTTTACGCTTGCTTTATGCAAAGAAGGCAATTGAATAGCAAAGCCCTCTCTGCTCTCTCGGTCAGCGTAGGGAAATAGCTGCCGAATCAATGCGGAAATGCAGACTTTCCCCAGTTGTACCTAGACTTACGAGCCACAGTTAAAAATATTACATTATAGCTAAGACGTATGCCATTTCGGCATATTTGACATAAGAAGAAAAATGTTTACGCCATCTTTCTTCTTAGATACGTCAAATATGCCAAAATGGCATGCAGTCTAATCTAATACCGTTTTCACACCGAGCAAGAATCTAGATTAAGAGTAAAAAAGTTCCAAATTTTATTAAAATCTATTAGATTTCCCTTATATTTCTGGGATTCAGAATCTAAATCAAAATCTAGATTCACGCAGAATCGAATACAAATGTATAAGATTTGTATTCGATTTTGTTGGAATCATCTATTGTGAATGCATCGCCGATGACAAAACAGCTGATGAAGTTTGTTTACAAAATAAATTCAAGAAATATTTTCATTTTTTTTTATACAATTCAATAGTGAAATGATTTTTAAGTATATTCCAGTGCTTGTTGTGTTATAACAATAGTTTTTTTTACTTATTCGAAGCCATTTAACTTGTGACAACTGTGACAAATTGTACGGCATGTGTTCAATTAATCGAAACGTCAACGAAATCTACATAATTTTCGCAGTATGAAAGCCTCAATTCGATTTTGAAACCAAATTGCTCAGAATCTAGATTCTGGGCTCGGTGTGAAAACGGTATAAGCATATGTATATTGTGCCTAGAAATCTATTTTGTAGTAAGTGTTTTTTTTTTTTCATGCGCAAGGCCAACGAAATATCTCATGGTGCGCTCCCAATTTTATCCGGCATGTATAACGTGACTTTCAAAACAAAGGACAGCTCCCGGATGCCAACGATGGCACTTGTAATCAAAATTGGCAAAATTCGCTTGGCAAATTTATTGGTCATGTGCTTGTGGTGTCCAAGTCCAGTACTGAGGTGCTCGCAATTATTGCTTTGAAATTATGAAAGGTTACAGATAAGTTGGTAAATGTGCAATATCGAAACATTTTTCTTATATTATTTTTCCCTGTACTGAAATGCTGCAAATTGCTTAGAAACGATAACGTTTGATTGGGAACTAAGCATAACTAAAGCGATATAATATTTTCTTTTAAATATCAATAAAATTTTTGTTAAAAATTTCCCAAATAAAATCTTTAACAAAAAGTTTAAGCATGATTGTGAATACTTATGCTTATTAAAGCATAGAAAGTACAAAGCACATTCCGACCGATGCCAAAAACCGAGCACATCTCTAGTATGGCGCAGTTTCTTTTTTCCGATTTGCGAGTGGGGCCTTTTATATTTGTAGGAGTGGAAGGTACCGTTAACAAACTGACTGAACGTTTTATTTTATTAACCGTTGAATTTTATTTCATTTATTTATAGAGGAAGTGAACGTTGCTCTTCTGTTGAAACTATCTTAGGAGTGGGTGATGAAGGCAAGGGTATTTGTGTAAAATCTGGAACGTGTGAAAGGCTGAAGAGGTATGAAGTTTAAAGTTATTGCTATGGAGCTCTACTGTTTGATTGTAGGTATGTAGGTAATTGATTTTAAGTTGTTTTATCTTTGCAGTTTGAACCTCTTTCATAGATAAACCGGTAAGTTGTTGGTGCGTTAAATTTGTGGTAATGACTTGGTCTTATTAAGAATGTTCCTTCTGTATTTACACTTTCAAAATTTGGTCGAATGCTTATTGGAGTCATCGATTGATGACTAAATACAATAGGAAGCATGTTGCCCGCGAACCTGGGATGAACTTCATTTTTGTTACAGGCTCATTCGGTAAGACTTGCCCAAATGCGCCTTAAAAGTTAATCGCATTTTCAGTGCTATATAGAGCACTAAAATTCAATATGCTAGCTAAGCTTATGTCTAATACTTGGTTAAGAAAGGTTAATCGTAGTTTGATAAAAGCTGAGAGGTGTTTTATCAACACATTTCTAATTCATAAAGTTCTATCGACGTTCTTACCTACTTACTTCTTACTTAGGGGATTCCCGATCCACTTGGGGTTGACAGATTCACAGAAGCCTTAAATCGTCCGGAATCATGGAACGTGGCTTTCCAATTGTCTCTAGACAAACCGCTCTGTTATAGGGACGCGATGTCTTGATCCTTTAAACCGTTTTTCGCTTTTCTCCTTCCGGTCGAATTGATCAAGTCAATACAGTCGTCGTAGTTTGACTTTTTTTCAACGGTTGTATCGCCCCCTTCTTTCGCTTTTCTTCCACATAGAACCATGCTATTGCCATTAATTTTTTCTTGAAAAATTTGACTCCTTTCATGCTTAGAATTTCTCTCTTTCTGCTTATACTCCAACACTCCAACTGGCGAACCAACGCTTTTATAGAGGCTTTTATAATCTCATTGTTGTTATATTTAAGTTGTGACCTAGTTGTTTACTGTGCCCCCTACTAACCCTGAGAGAGGATGATTTTCTCCAACAAAATCCCCTGGCACTTAAGTTGACTACTAAACAATTTTGAGGGTTATATATCCTCAAAATAAAAGAATATATAAAGATATATCTTTCTCTAGTTGAGTTTATGGTGGAATCTGAAAATCAGTAGGCTTAGGTGGATTAAAGTGGGCCTTAGGTGGGTAGTGTTGCTCTCTGTGTGGTGTCTGGTATTTACCTAAACTTTTTATCCTTTTGTGGTTCAGCCCCACAGCATTTTAGAATGTGTTCCGGAGTCTCACTAACCTCATCGCAGAACGATTCCTGCGTTACACCAATTTCCTTAATTGTTCTCTGAGACTGCATTGCCCCGTTAGGAATCCTAGTTTTATTTCTGAGTCCGATGCATGCCTTGAACCTCCTCTGGTAATAAGTCCCTAGGAGTTTCTTAACTTGCCTCAAGCCTTGAATGCTTTCCCAAGTTCTAGCTCGGTTACCTTCCCGATTTTCCTTATTCTTCCTGAAGATCTGCTGCTTCTTATCTAGATGAGGAGTCCGCAACTTCGTTGCCCTCTATTCCAACAAATAATTTCTGTTATTTCTGTCAAGACTGAATTGGACACATCTGCCTATAGCTTATATTTCCGCATTTTGAGTTCAGAATTTTTGCGTTTCTTGGCCCATCGACTCTTTGCACAGTCAGTCAACACCAACACGCAGTTCCACAACGATGAATGCCGTCATATGCGGCTTTCATAGTCAGTGAAATGATTTTCACTGACTAAAAGTGAAAATCATTTTCCTTTTTCCTAAAAAAAGGTTCCAAAAAACAACAATACTACAATTTACTGATGTTACTGTCGGCGACAATTTGCTGTTGTTACTGTCGGAAGCAACTCTACAGCTTATCGACTCACATGTAGGTATACTCTGGTTGACCTTATGTGTGGACTGTTGAATATTATTCGTAAAGGCAGCGATAAGGGGTTGATGTGTTTTTTGTTGTTGGGATCCAGCAGATGAATGCTCTGGTTTATCTTATGTTTGGACCGTCAGTCGTTAGCGTATCGTAAAAAAAAGCGATGAAGGGTTGTTGTGGGTTTCGTTAGTGGGCTGGCTCCAGGCGCCGAAAGCAATGGATCTATTTGAAACTCTAACACTGTTTCCGTGTCACGAAATATCGGACGAACGACGCCTTCAATTTTTATAACTTGCGTGCATTGACACAGAGTGGACACCTATTAAACATTCGAAACAATTAAAAACAAAACAGAGGGCCCGGACATGGCTACCCCGGGCCCGGATTTTCTCTCGGCGGCTCTGACCGTTTGACGTACGCACGCAAAGGAATAATGTATATATAAACGTTTCGCAATTTTTTTTAAGCTCTTCTTCGTACATCTGACATCGACGTGTTCCCTTCTCAGTTTCTGTCAAGCGCTGAGTGCCGTTAACAGTGCTTGCTTTAACCTCAGAAACATTCTTTTTTCAAATTGCTTCAAAAACGACTTCTTATGCCGTGCATAAAATTCTTTCGTGAATTTAAATTTGGCACTTTTCTGTTTTCGAAAACAATTTACTTTCACGAAGCAAAAGGCATTTTTTTTTTTTTTTTTGATAAATTGTTTACATAATGACATTCTCGTTTTTATTTTTCGTTATGATAAAACATTTTCTTTTATACAGATTTCATATTTAATTTATTTTTTTACTACAATAATTTTAAATTTGTTTTTTTTTTTTGTTCTTTTCGAAAAGAACAAACTTTTGAAAATATATAATTGATTATAAAAACAACTAAGTAAAATAAACTGAAATGTGTCGCTTATTTTTTTTTTTTCCTTGCACAATATCCATACACCCATTGAGAAATTATATTTTTGTTCTTAACTGTTTCTTTTTGTTTTCTATTAGTATTATGCTTGTATAGTCCATTAAATTAAATATACAATACGTGACTTATCTATCTCCTATAACAATATATAATGTACTTTCCGTTATTGTTTTTTTTTTCGTCTATTTTCATTTAAGGTTTGATTTTGTTTACAATATGAATGTCCCTTTTTTGTTGTTGATATTTGATTAAAATTTACTGCGCTTCAGTAGCTTTTTTTATTATTTTCAGTCTCTCTCACACCCTTATCTAAGTTTATTCACTTACATACACATCAAATTGCAATAATATATTATAAAAAAATATACAGTTACTTCATTTCAATTAGAACCATTTTTAGAGTTTTCTTTAAAAAAAAGAAAGAAACAAGTTTGCCTTTTTGTTTGTAAGGATCTGAACAAAACATATATAGGATGATATATATTTTAATAACCTGACTCTTCACATTTTTATAAAATTTACAAAATACGCAATAAGGGGGAGTGTTAATAAAAAATGTAACTAGTCAATTAGTTAGATTATAGTTTATTTCCTTTAGGAAGTTAAATTTTTACACCTATGTTTAAAATTACAATTGAAAATTGTAGTGAAATTAACAAAACCTTAATGAATACGCATAAATTTTCAATCGTTTGTAACAACTTGATCTTGTTGTTCTCGCATCTGTCGTCTTCGCGTTTTGCTCCAGAGCTCGTGACAGTCCTGCCAGGTGGGTAGTTCTGGCGTTTTCATTCTACAACAATTAAAACGTGTTATGCAAACTTAAATGAAGCAAAGAATGATTTGACTTACTGTTCTGGAAAGATGTTCTTAAGCCACGGTGATTTGAGTGCATCCTCGGCGGTAATTCGCTTGTCTGGGTCCAGCTCGAGCATTTTATCGAGCAAATCTAGCGCGGGTGTGGGCATAAACTCGAAATCTTCACGCAATCGCCGGCGGTGAAGCCTCTTCTGTTTGAGCATGTGAAAGCGTGGCAACTTGATGACATTCGGCCAGACAGCAGGTACTGGTGAGCCGCACAGCCGCGATATTGTCTCCAAGAGTTGCATCTCAGCTCCGGCTTGAAAGAGCGCCCGTTTGAGGAAAAGCTCACCCAGAATGCAACCGCAGCTCCACACATCGATTGAGGGGCCATAGCGCTCTTCCCCAAGCAGCAGTTCCGGCGACCGATACCAAAGCGTTATCACTTTGTTTGTGTATGGCCGTTCTCTGTCGTTGTAAAGGCGAGCCAGACCGAAATCAGCCAGTTTCACTTCACCCCTGTGGATAATTGTTATGTTAGAAAAAGAGAATATTTTTTGTTATTCGCCAGCAGTTACTTGTTATTCATTAGAATATTAGAACACTTTATGTCGCGGTGCATAAAATTTCGCTTGTGGCAGTAGCTTAGTCCGTTCAACAATTGCTTCATTATGCTAGCATTGTGCTCCTCGT
This sequence comes from Neoascia interrupta, assembly GCA_947623515.1. Taxonomy (NCBI): domain Eukaryota; kingdom Metazoa; phylum Arthropoda; class Insecta; order Diptera; family Syrphidae; genus Neoascia; species Neoascia interrupta. The sequence goes on from OX392463.1 coordinate 126,590,202, forward strand.
TGAAGTCCACCATACCTGACTCGAGAAGGCCCATTAAGTCGTGATCCATGTACTCGAATACCAAGTAAAACGAGCCCTTGTCCTTGCGAAACTCTAGGGCGTCTTGCTTATCGGTAACGATCTCATGCAGATTGACTATGTTTGGATGGTTAAGCTGGCGAAGAATTTTAATTTCTCTCACAGCTGTTAGCGGGAAACCTTCTTTTTCGTGCTCAAGTCGCACCTTCTTCAGTGCGACCAGCTCAGAGGTATGGTTATCTCGGGCTTTGTAGACCTACAAAGAAAAATTTAATCCCTTGTTTTGGCGATATAAAGAGTCCAATCTTACATAGCCATATGTCCCCTCGCCAATTTGTGCGATAATTTCGAAAACGTTTACACACCGCTCACTCCAGTCGCGCACGTTACTCCTCGAGTCTCGACGATTGAGAATGACGGGGCGTTTTCTCTTCAGCACCTTTGTACTCGAGCCTGACGAGTTTTTGCCAGCATTGCTGCTAATATTAAGACTGTCCTCAGGACTACCGATAATCTCATCATCTCCACTGAGGTCCTCGCTACCCGGCACCATGGGAGGCATGGGCAGATTAAGAAGACTTTTATTTGCGTTGACCGGAGGCGCTTTTGTGGTTTTCTTCTCTGGTGTCGGGGTCAAGGATTTGGGTGAAGCCAGTAGATCTTCAGGCCGCGGGGGACTCGGTGTTGGTGCATTCACCAAATCGGCTACACTTACTCCCGGTGGCATTGGCAATGCTGTAAGGCTTTTCGGTTTACTATTAACTTTGGTTTTAGTAGACAGCACATCGTTGTTGCTGCTGCTTGAGCAATCTTTGTTGTTGTTCTCATTGTTGCTGCTGTGAGCGTTGAGGCTGTTGTTATTGTTAACAGGAGCCTCATCGCCGATACTAGGATGTTTAAGGAAATCTACTGGCGGTGCCGCGCAATCTGTCGTGTCCTGATTTACTGTATCACCCGTGGGCATAGGAATGTTTATTATATCTAAATTATTATTTCCTAATTTAACCCCATTTGCAACATGTTGTTGTGAAGAGTTGTCTGCGCCTGCAGCCGTTCCTGATGTTTTCTTTCGGGGCGTCGAGTCATTTGACAGGCTGCTCTCGTTAATATTTATTAATGCACCGTTGCTGTTGCTTTCTTCCTGTTTCTCAATGATTTCCTGGGGTTAATAGAAAACGTTAAGGCACACGAACATAAACATATGACAATGTTGTACTTACCTGTAAAGCCTTCTCGCGCTTATGCTTATCCTTGACCAGCTCTGCGAAAAGACTAGTCTCACTGATCTTCTTGCTGTAGTCCAGGCGCTTCTGCTTCATTTCGTTTTTAGGCGAGAGAGAATCTGATTCTGAACGCGAGTATCGCTTTTGCCGTGGCGACGGTGAATCATAGTGACGTGAGGTGCGCGGCGATTTGCTCCGTGAGTAGCGCTCGCGTTTCGATGATCGTGATCTCACTGGTGATGGGCTGGAGACAGTGTACTTGTGTTTATGAGAACGGTTTGATGGTGACCGCCGGTTGTATGAGTACTGCGGACTACTAGGGCTGTCGAAAAAGTTAATACAACCATATTTCTTGTTGAAAATAACATCGATAGCGCTTACCTTGCGAAACGTTTGTTCGTATATCTGTCCTTACTGTATCGATCATAATCTCGAACGTCTTTGCGGGGTACATGATGTCGGGAATCATAAGAGCGTCCATCATTGGCTTTTCGACGCTTGTGCGGTGGAGTAGCCGGTTGATGGTGATAACGGTCTAAGAAAAATCAATTGTGTAACCAATAGTTTTAAATAGTTTGGCAAACACTAACCTGGTGATATCACATTCATTTTCCTTGCATCCATTTGTCCTGCGGACTGCCTATGGTGGTGATGCTGATGATGATGACTTCCCACGCTTCCGCTACTCCGGTGATGATGATGATGATAATGATCGGACACCGATTCCTTTGGGCTTGCTGTGGCATACATGCTGGATTTCACCTTACTGTTATACAGAGGCGGTGTGTGCGGTGATGCTGCGTACCGCGTCTTACACACTGAGGAGCCACTTCCGCTTGCAATAGTGCGGCTTGGTGGTGTCCGATGTCTTGAGTTTGGCGTTCGTCTGTGTGAGGCAGTCACGTGTGAGCTAGACGTCGCCATCGATGATGAATTCGGAACGGTCAGATGTTGACTACTAGCACTTCCGCTTGCACCTGGCAAATTAGAGGCGGATTCCGAATAAAAACTATTACTACTGTTTGGACGCAATGGCGGAGTTTCTATCGATAGTGGAGATAGCTCTTTTAGCGGAGTATACGTGGCGACGCTGTTGTGAGTACCACTGCGATTCCAACGATCAAGTGGCGAACCCGACTTGACAGTACTGGATTTTTTATTAATCGGAGGCGGAGTGTAGTTTGGATTTTCTAGCAAATCCTCAATATCGGACAGACTCATGCTGGAGACTGATTTTTGTCGTTTCTTTTTGCGTTTTTTCGACTTTTTTGATTTTTTATGCTTTTTGTCTTTTTTGCTCTTTTTGCGCTTACGCTTATGGTCTTCCTCGGATTCGTCTTCCTCGTCGTCCAACAATGAACCATCCGTTGACAAATACTCATCTATTTCGTCCTCTTCGGCAGCCAGTTCGATGGCTGCTAAACGTTTTTGTTCGCTACTAGTCGCCGACTTTGGCATAGATGACGAATTCGAGGAGGAGTTTATGGGCGACCCAATAATAATACGACGCAATTGGCTTGGCGACATCTTTGCCACTTTCTCCTCAATCTCTAAGCTTTCTTTTCGCTTCAGACTGTAACCATCATCGCTGCTAGCCGAATCAGAGGTTGGCTTAGTTTTTGCGTCGTTTTTGTGTGCAGGAATCGCCTTTTCATTGCCTTCTTCATTGATTTCACCAGCTTCGGGGGCGGAAAAATCCTCGGAACTAACATCAGAATACTCAACCACCTGATTCATGCTTCTCGACGACGATTTATCTTGCTTGCTCGAGGATGTCCTACGGTGGTGATGCGACACAGATTCATCCGAGATCGAAATCGAAGAAGAACGTTTGCGTTTCTTTGTTTTCTTTGAATTCTTTTTTGCATGATTTCTGCCACTTAAGCTTGAGCTTCCGGACTTGTAACGCGACGATTGGCGATCCTTGTCCATTATGCCCCAGTCTATTTTGGGAAAGAGACACAATCTTGTTTCTTCTTTAACTTATCACTGTTATAAACTTGTCGGTAATTCTTTTTTTTGTCTTTTAATAATTCAGCATTGAATTAACAACGTAATTGTTTGATTGGTCAAGTATATATAAGGTTAGTTGATAAATCTTTGGTTGAGTATGACTCGTAAGAAGCAGTCAAAAGTCTAAAAAGAAAAACAAACGCGAAAGGAAAGAGTTAAAATTTGTTTTTATAAGGGCCGGTTTTTCTGTGTTTAGTTAAGCGCAGCTTAAACCAAGATAAAGGTTTAAGCTCCGCTCAACTGGGATATTTGGTTTTAAAACCAGCTTAAACCAAACCTGTTAATCCCGGAACAAAACGAATCTAGAGTTAACTCAGCGAGCAGTTTTTTAGTGCAATAAAGTTGTCAAAATCTTTGACTCTCGAAATTGACTCTCCCAGCTCTCACTTTACGTAGAAAAACACAGGAAACGAGAAGTTCGAGTCATTTTCAGATGTCATTTTTCACAGAAGCAACCAGAGCCATTTCACACAGAAAAAACATTCAAAGAAGTTCATACTGCACACCAAAGTTGATACGGGGTCATCTCACCAAATTTGGCGAGTTAAGCCGAGATTAGTTCCGGATTTATTTCTGGGGTTAATCACAGTTTAACTCGAAAGCTCGGAGGATCCCGCACTGAAAAACTGAGCCTAAATGTACCAACTTTAAGTGCAAAAAAGTGAAAGCGTCGTCTTTGAAAGCTAGACTACGGCGTAATTAAAACCTAAGAAGGGCATAGTGAGGCAGAAAAAATGCAATCGATCTATGTGCTTATCGACACCTTATCTGCAGCTGCCCGGCACTCGTAACATCCAGGAAATCCATAATAGACTCCTACTCCTATGCTAGAATTCACTGACAAGACTGGCTGGATGTTATAAAAATTTCACGCCAACCCCCTACCTTGGTTACATACCCACGTGGCAGTACAATGGGCCTACTTTGGCCTCAGTGCACCTAAAAGCCACTAATCTACCTACCTACCTACCTATGGCTCGTCGAAGACATAGGAGATGAAGCTGGACGCTATGACAGCAGTACTATTAATCATTAATTAACCATCAAAAAGCTTTTAAGTCATGTAAGCAACAGAAATGAGTTCATCAGTCAAGATCGATACAGGTTTAACCTCGGTTAAACTTGCCAAATTAATTGACAATAATATCTGAGGAACAGTTTGAGCTTTTCACCTGTATTTTGGCTAAGATGGTTGGTTGGACCTAGAATCGAACCCAGGACCTTCCAGTCGTCGGTCATAGGCGCTACCATCTGCACCATAGCATATTTCCATCTCGGGTCCAAATAGCCAACATGTTCTCTCGGCATAAATAATGCACATATACCAAAAACATGTAATTACATTAAAATGATCGCGTGGTTACACGTTGTCAAGCAGCAATGCGCGAAATTCACTAACACAAGTTTTCTATGCGCCATCCCTAATCAGCTACAAAGAATAGCAACGAATATAGCACACGTAAGGCAAAAAACTGGTGAGGTGGTCGAATCTAGACAAAGAATCAATCAACACGACTGTGGCTCAACTGGTAGATCATTACTCGCGACAAGTAAGGGTTACAGGATCATACCCTGTCGGATGTCGGTGAACCACACACGGTTTTTTCTTTCGACATTTCAGTCCGCTTATATTTTAACTCCACTTTACCACTAATTTTGGCTAAATTAAGAATTTCTCTACTCAAAGCAGTGACATACTTAAATCAAAATAAGAGCCACTGCTTAACCTTAGAGATTTCCCTAGTTTCTGATTACCCTTACCGATGTGGAATCTTCTGTAATCTTTTTCTGCGAAGACATTCCAAACAATCGATTTCTGCATTTGTCTGGAATAATGGCTTTTATCCCACGCACATATACAATGCACCTTAGAATGAACCCTTTAAGAGTCTTTCTACACAACCGAAAAAACAGTCGCCGTCGACAGCTAAGATAAGCTTGAATAACATTGGTCTTAGGGGCTCGACAGATGTACACGGTAGATAGTTGCTTGCATAAGGGCTGTAATCATATGCAAAGTACCCGGACTTAACGCTGTTTCAACCGTTTTAACGCTCATATATGGACGCTTTGATGGCTGCTTCACAAAGCAGCCTTGACTTCGGCTTTGCCCCGTTACGATGCGTCGGCTTTGCAATGACATTGCGCTCATTGGGAGAGGGAGAGCTTTTATTGGTGTAGTCATTACGTTCGCAAAGTAGCCACGATGAATTAAAAAAAACGCACACACAGCCGAAAGCCCTGGTAGCTAGTGCTGTGTACATAATTGTGTGGAATATTCAATGCCCAACTAATAAATAATAATAATAAAAATACGCGATTTCTCCTGAATTGTAGACTCACTCAGAAAGTCTGCTTTATATCTGTGCATAGCCAACATACAATAGAGCCCAAGGCTAACCGAATGACTGCGTGACTCGTGTGTGCACTCGAAATCAAACCCCATTTGCTTCAGAGTTCAAGCAAAGAAAAAGTTCAGCACATTTGAGCTCGGGCCTCGCTTCGAAACCTCATTACGAAGCATTACGTTTTCTCTTTACGCTTTTTTTCTCTTTGCAACAAAATTTTGAAGCCGAGATTCATTGTGTTAGTTGTAAACGCCAGGCCGAGGCCGAGCCCAGGCTGCTTTGTGGTCCCCGCTTAAGAGTTGTGTTTGGTACTTGTCATTAAAGCCAAGCCAAAGCACAACATAAGTAGTCCAAATTAATATAAATCGCAGCAGTTTATTGAAGCTAACTGCTGTCTCACTTGTGATGAGGCTTCCTATCTCAGGAGAATCATCAAATACGACCCAAACCCATATATTTGGGCCTAACATTTTTTCTTCTTTATTCTGATGATTCATGTTATGTATTTTCTTTATTTCCACTTATTTCAAGTCAGTTCTTTTTTTAAATACAGAAAAGAATGTAACTGAAGAAAAAGCTCTGTCCTGGGCCAGAACCAGTTTGTTGTTGTTGAGTTAAAAATAAAGTTTTAATTTGTTAACTGTTCAGAAGTATAGGCCTATTGCATAATAGAAGAATCACTACCCGAATTTTGAATTTACCGCCAAATATTTCTAGTTTCCATCTTTTATCTTAACAGTCCTTATTGTTAGGCGATTTCAGTGTAACTTTTTCCTCTCAAATTTCCATTCAGTTGTCAAAAAATGCCACGCGGAAAGGAAGTCTCGACAGATCTCCAAGTTATTATAAATCAGTTCGTTGCGGGAAAATCCACTTACAAAATTGGAAAAGATTTAAATATTTCACGTTCCACAGTTAGACATTTATGTGATCATTATAAAAAGGTCAATTCCATTTTGTCCAATAAAAGAAATGGTCGCCCATCGCGGTACACAAAAGCGGATCAGCGAATTCTTTCGAAGATAGTGAGACAAAACCGACGCGCAGGATGCGAGGAATTGTCGCATATTTGGTCAAAAGAGATTGGAAAACCAGCTTCTAGATCTACGACATTGCGGGAACTGCAAAAAACTGATTACGGCTTTTACAAAGTAAGTAGGTACACAAAAAATTTTTTGAATCAATTTCAATCAAAATTTGCTAAGGCAAAATCAAAACCTTTGCTCACTGCCATACAAAAGAAAAATAGACTGCGATGGGCTAAGGAACACAAAAATTTGTTATTGGATGAGTGGTCGCAAGTCATATGGAGCGACGAATCGAGATTTGAAGTTTCTGTCGGTGACACTCGACGACGCGTAATAAGAAAACCTGAAGAAGCTTTCCACAAAGATTGTTTAGTCCGAAAGGTCAAATTTCCAGCATCCATTATGGTGTGGGGTTGCATGTCAGCAAGGGGAACAGGAAGCCTGCACTTTGCTAACGGCATTGTCAACACCAATAAGTACATAGAGATCATGGAAAACCACCTTATGCCATCCACTCCACGTCTTAAACGATATGACGGCGCATATATTTTTCAGCAAGACGGCGCTTCCTGTCATACTTCGAACAGAAGCATGGCTTGGTTAGTGGAAAATAACGTTCCAATTCTACCCTGGACTTCTTTCAGCCCAGATCTTTCCCCAATAGAAACTCTTTGGGGAAAAATGAAGAAAGAATTGCAGAAATGCCCTGCCAGAAACAAACAGGACCTTAAATCAAGGTTGCAGGATATTTGGGACTCTTTTACACCAAACTTCTGCCAAAACTTGGTCCAATCAATGCCCAAAGGGATCGCTGAAGTCATCCGTGTAAAAGGAGAGGCCACAAAATACTAAGCAGCAACGTTTTTTTTTTTTTTTTGAATTTTTCTTTAACATATTTTTTTTTTTAGGCCCAGATATATGAACACTTGAAGTCAACAAAATTTATGTTTTTTTCTTAATTTAAAATAAATTGTTAAAATATATCTTACATATTTGAAATAGTAAGTGTTTTTAGCATTAGTTAAAAATAAAAAAAGTTCGGCAAGATATTGTCGTTGTGAAAAAAATTTACTTATTCTCGAAATACAGCAATAATACATGTTAGGCCCAAACTTCTGGGCTTGGGCTGGTAGTTCTATTCTTCTCCATACATACTGCAGGCCAGCGAACTCGTGCATTTCTTTCGAACTTCTTTTTTTTTCTTAGATCATACCTAAACATCATGTCCTTAAATATTGATATCGTATTTGGAAACACCCTGTATAAATGTCTACAATCTAACTAACGACAGTCGTTTGTTTTGGTTAGAAAAATTCTTGTTCAAATACAGAACAACGAAGAAATTCTCACAGTTCTGCGTAATATGATTTTTATTCTGTCCTAGCCTGTTCCATTGAAATACAATGTATGTCAATGATCTGTTCAGTTTAGCCTGTCCTAAGGTAGCAACTAATTGAAAAGTATGGCATTCGACAACGGGATCAGCTGAAAATAGACCTTGACTTGAAGAACAAGGCTCCGTTTTAGCAGCCATCGCGGATGCAAGACCACTTGGTCTGAATCGCTACTGTGAAACAGGGACCCTCCATGGTACGGAAGCCCTATAAGTAGAAACTTTTGTGGTCGAACTTCTCACATTTCATGACTGCTCCAGCGAGAGTGGGGATACTTACAAACTCCCGACTTTCGGACAATTTATTGTTGTTGGTTTCATTGATTATAGGTGAGCAGTGTTGCAGTTTTGAAGCTCAATCTATCTATCTACCTCCTCATGCGTGTTTTCAATGCTCATGTGAGAATGTATATCATGTCTCGAAAGAAGGTGATTGGGAGGCACGGTGACTTGGACCAAAAAAGGAACTGAAATAAGTTTTTCGGTCAGAGGAAGACTTCCGCAGCACATTTAAAAGTTGTGAGAAGATTGAACTTGTTCCACTTAATGTAAAGTAATATTGGCAAGTGCGTGGGTTGCCGTGGCGTAGTGGTTAGTGTGTGTGTGCTTACTACGCCGGAGGTCTGGGTTCGAATCCTACCATCGCCATCTGAAAAAAAAAGTCTCGTTCTTTTTCACGGCCCCAACATCCGCGAGGGTCTGACAAGCCCTCCGAGAGTATCACTTGTCTTAAAAAACTTCTCAAAGCGCCGTTTGGATTCGGCAAAAATTTTAGGTCCCTTTGCATGTGAAGAAATTAACACGCACAGCATACATTGTTTAGAAGTTAACCCTGGTTCACTTCGAGCTGTTGTCACCCCGGCAACTACAAGCCGGTTCTCACAAATAGAGTCAAGTGATGATGGGAAAAGAATTAACGTGAAGTGAAGCATTTGGAATTTAAGAAGTTTAGAAAGAAAATGGGAACTTTTTTTGCATTCTGCGTAGGAAATTTACTTCCTTTTTGAAACAACGACGCACAAAAAACTTACAATTTTTTTTTGTTATAAACTGCAAAAGCAGTCATTGAATAAATTCGGTGAGCGGTAGGAGCACGGCGAGACTCAAGTGGAAAACTGCAAAACTTAAGACAGCTAGCTATAGAGAGATTTGGCTGGCAATGCTTGTTGGTTGGGGCCCAGGTCCGCCCTGGAGTGTAGCGCCACCAGCTTCTTTTAAAAGAATTCGTCTCTGCAGCAGATGTTAGTGGAGTGTAGCGATATGACAACGGATGGCGACACAAAGGGTGGCTCAATCAGTGGCACACCGGAGTAGATAGGTAGATAGATGTGGCGGTTCAAGAATAAAGTATGTTAGTATGGAAGGTTCCAAGTAGCACTTATGCCACGATTCGTGTTACCATGGTTTGTGATAGTTGCTGAGGTTTTGATGAAGTCGGTACTAAATTCTACCTGTGGAGTTAAAGATCTTTTATTTTCTTGTATCCCTCTTACCGTGATGTCACTAAGGTCATTAAAGAATGGGTGGGTTCAGTGCGCGTAATCCGGTTTTGGCTAGCGCAGAACATTTGCAAAGGAAGTGGAAGAGAGTTTCTTTCTCATTTAAATTTTCGCAACTGCGGCAGTGAGTTTGGTATGTGATACCTAGTTTGGTGACATGATTTCCAACTGGACAATCGCACCTTATTTGCACGTTCGTTTCTTTTTATGTCCCTATGTCTTGGAACCCAGACATTTATGCATTCGCCGAGACGGGCAAGCTTGTTCCGGCACTCCTGCAACAAATTGGGGTATGTGGTGGTGGAATGAATAGCTCTAATGACGGCTTGGATTTGACACGAGAGTAGGAAACAGAAAAACATCTTCCATCCATGATCATTCTTAATCTCCGTAAAGAAGAAGAACTCTAACAACTGAACACATAGTGAACGCTTCACATTGATGTTGGAGTCTACCAAGAGAAGTTACAATGATTTCGGGGTATATTTTTACGAAAAATTGAAGGATACAAATTTACCATGTAAGTTTGACTTACATGGAGTAATTTTTGAAGAATTTTGCGGTGCGGTCATCGGGAAAGCTGAGTTTGAATGAAATCAAAGGCCTCAAGGATTTTAATTTAACTTGTGTTCCAATCCTCATCTATGATCATGATTTTATGGATGATAAAATTAATGACCAAAAAAATTAAATCGCAAGTACAAACTGCCTATAGGCAAATATATCTTAGTTTAATTCCTGTCACTCGTAGGCAAGATCGACAAACGTTAGTATTTGTAGGTCAGTAGTTTGATGTTTTAGATACGCTGTTAATATGTCTCTGACAGAATTCTTAGACAAACCATGAAAACTACCTCCAGGAACCCGTGCCGTGGGTATGTCAAAAAGGAGGTGTGTGGACTCCTGGATCAAACTGAGGATCTTGCTGAGAGTGCCAAATTTCCAAGATATCGCAATCGCAGTCTCAGCAAAGGCATATTACTGATTGTACTGATTCAGGAGCCCTAAATCCTGAGAGAAGATGTCAAAGGACTGGACTATCTTACCAGAATACAAAAGTAATTTTGGATACCTACCTATACCTACTCGAATATCTAATCCGAGAGCTTGCTTATGAACAAAAAATTAAGATTTATTCTTCTATCAGAATTGTTGAAATTGAATAATTACTTTATGATATTTATTTAAATACAAACAATTGTTCATTAAGCGAAAATTTTCACACCTGGAAGTTTACGATGCGAAGAATGGAATAATCTAGATCCTATTTCTGAAGTTAATGAAACAAAAGTTAGAAAAGCCAAAGCTAAAATTGTACCAAGCGTGGATGAATCGCTTTATGTACATATTCAAAATGAGACGACAGCATTGGCAATTTGGAGGAAGTTAATGATATTATACGAGGACAATGGTCTTACAAGAAAGATTGCTCTGCTACGTAAGTTGATTACAATTCGATTAGAAAACTGTGAATCAATGACTGATTACATAAATCAGATTATTGGCACTTCAAATAAATTGGCGAGCATAAAATTCCCAATATCAGCAGAATGGCTAGGTGCAATTATGCTTGCAGGCCTAAGTGAAAATTTTAAACTCAATCAATACCACTGGATTGAGAGCAGAGGTATTGATATAACCGGCGAATCTATTAAGGCCAAATTGCTTGATTGCGGCGGCGTTAGCAAATCAAATTCAGAAAGTGCATTTTTAGGGGCTAAGAAGATATCTTTCAAGAATATTGGGACAAACAAAAATTTTCGTTGCTACGAATGCAACCAGAAAGGTCATTTGGCTAAGAACTGTTTTCAGAAAACGTATGGAATAAGAAGCAAGAAGCTTAAAGTGCTTTTACCGCATCGGTGCTTTCGTGCAGCCTCGGACAGGATGAATCTGCAAATAAATGGTTCATTGATAGTGGTGCTTCACGTCACATGACATCGAATCGAAGTATGTTGCAAAATTTTGGGAAATCATCAATACAAGAAATAATTACTGCAAACAATGGTAAAATGAAAGTAACTGGTTCAGATAATATAATAATAAGATTGAAGAATCAAGAAGAAGAAAACCATAATGTTTTATTCGTGCCCGAGTTATCGGCAAATCTGCTATCAGTGGCTCAAATGGTTGAAAAAGTTTCATTTAAGTCGACACCATACTTTTGATATTTTTTCTCAAAAATATGGTGTCGACTTTAATGAAACTTTTTCACCTGTCGTTCGATATTACCTCTATACATTTTTTGTTTGCTTGGGCAGTTAAAGAAGGCATGCAAAATCGACCAAATGGACGCTGTGACTGCATTTTGCAAGGAGATTTGGAGGAAGACATTTATATGGAGCAACCGGATAGATGTCAGGATGAAACTGATGGTGTTTGTAAGTTAAGCAAATCCATTTACGGCTTGAAACAAAGCAGTAGACAATGGAACATTTAACTGGATGATGCTTTAAAATCGTTTGGACTTTCAAAATCAATGGTAGATCTTTGTGTATATTATTCACAGGACGGAAAACTTATCGTAGGTACTTACGTCGATGGCATTCTCATTATCGGTAGTCATTGCCTCTGCAGGAAATGTTTGTGGGGTGAAGCGGCTTGGGGTATCGGCTGGTGGTGAGAAAAGAACTGCTTGGTTTAAAACGCCTGGAGTTCAAGAAACCACCAGAGAGAAGAAGATAGCCTACATTGCGTGGATCCAATGTAAAAACTCAACTTCTCGAGCCCGGTTAAATGAGGCGTGAAGGACTTCCAATCTGGCAGTCAGAACAGCCAAGGAAGTCATGGAAAAAGTTCGGCGAGAAGTTGGAGCACGATTACAGATCTGCAAACAAGATATTTTGGCAGACCATTCGCCGGCTCAGAGGAAGGAAGATGAATATTATTCAAGGAGTTAAATCTAAGGACGGTACACTTCTTTCAAATGAGAGCGATGTCTTGCGCAGATGGAGAGAGCACTTTTCGGAGTTGCTCAACCCCTAACAGGGCACTGAAGATGGCATTCCCACTGCTGACGAGATAAGGGCGGAGAATAGTCCCGCAGTAGACGAAGTCACTAAAGGGTGTTAAATGGCTAACACGTGATGCCTGGAATAGCGGGAAGGCACCTAACGATTGGCAAACGGGAGTTATAATGCCCATTTTCAAAAAAGAGAACAGGAGAGATTGCGCCAACTATAAGGCATATCTCTCTTGAGTCTTCCGGGAAAAGTATTCGCGAAGGTGTTGGAAACGCGTTCCAGAGCTGTTATCGAGCCTTTGTTACGGGATGAACAGTGCGGCTTTCGGCCTGGCAGAGGCACAATCGACCAGCTTTTTACTCTGCGGTTATTCTTGAGAAGGCCTGGGAGTATGCCAAACCGGTGCGTGTTTTGTATCTGGAAAAAGCGTATGACCGAGTCCCTGTGTAGAATTGGCCAAGCTGGAGCAATAGTAAGCTGAGCTTGGATTGAAAGCAAAGATCTCAGTTTTTAATTCAGTGTTCGTTCCGACCCTCATCTATAATCGTGGAATTTGGGTAATGACAGAAAGAATTAGATCGCGGGTACAAGCTGCCGAAATGAGATTCCTGAGGTGCGTTGCTGGTATTTCTCTAAGGGATAGACTGAGAAACGTCAGTATTCGTAGGAATCTTAATGTTAAGCAGCTTCTTCTTCAAGTGGAACATCAATTCTTCGATGGTTTTGACACGTTGCATCCCCCTTGCGCCCCCGACAGACTTCCTAGACAGGTCATGATAGTTGATATGCAAGCGTGTCGCCCCCCTAAGGCCAAGGAACAGGTGGTGGGATCAGGTAAAGAACCTCTCTGAGTCCCGCCTGGGGATTGCGCCGGAGTCTCTTGAGTTGGTGGCTGAGGATCGACAAAGATGGAAGGACCATTTACCCACCCTGGCTCCGCGACCCTTTTAGAGGATAAGCGGCATCCGAAAATGATGATGATGATGATGATAACATTCTAATATTCTGGCGAGATTTTGAATCGCGACGACGAAAACATTTTAGAGCAAGCAATTTAAAATGAAGGAATGAAATGAATGAAAATATAGGTTTTAATATTACTTATGACAAAAAATCATTTGCCTCCCTAGACCAATCAAAATACGTTAAAGATGTTTTAGCGAGATTTGGAATGTCTGATTCCAAATCAGTCGGAACACCAAGCGATCCGAACAAAAAATTATCAATTCAAATGTTAAGTTTCGAGCCCAGCAGTCAACAGAAAAAATTGGATACAGTTCCATACCAAGAAGCTGTAGGAAGTCTGATGTATCTGGCACAGTGTACAAGACCTGATATAGCATTCGCCGTTAATGATGTCAGCCGTTTCAATATTAATCATGGAGATGTTCACTAGAATGCTCTTTAAAGAATTTTGAGGTACTTGAAGGGAACCATAAATATGAAAATTCGTTTCTCAGGTTCTGAAAACTTGTCTGGTTTTTCGGATGCTGACTGGGCATCAAACATTGATAAGCGAAGATCGTGCACAGGACATGTAGGTATTTGACATGTGCGGTGGAGCTATTTCATGGAGCAGCAGAAGGCAACCAACTGTCGCCTTATCTAGCAACGAAGATGATATTTACTCTAATACAAACAATCAATTGTTCATTAATCTATTCTCCTATTTATTTAGAATCAAATAATAAAATTGCGGAACACTGCTATAAGCTCCAATTGCATTTACTGATAGGATGCGACGCACGCTAACGCACTCAAAACAATCTGGGGGAACCACCGATCTTGATTTTTATAATATTGGCAATACTCCAACTTTTGTAACTTGCAAACTAAATGAACCGTCTCTTGGAAGCAATTTAGAGGAAATTGATATTAGGAGAGTTCCAGCCCACGATTTAGAGCTAGAACAATGTAGAGGGCATAATAGGAGCCGTCATAGGAGATGCGTTTGAAGCAAGCTGCACAATAAACAGAAAGAAACAAAGTTCTATGAAGGAACAACAATGGAGGAGGAGTGTTCTTGAAGCAAAAGGGATAGTTAATAGGTATATTAAAGAGATAACCAGGGAAGCAATTGCTTAAGCAAAAAGAACTATTCTGGACACTGCGAGGCACATAGTCAGTAATGTAAAAGCAATGGCCTGCATCTGCATAACAGGGACGAGGCGAACTAGCCAAACAGCAATGGAGGTAATGTATGAGCTGACAGACAAGTGGGCCTATTGCACCACAATAGGCCCACTTGTGGTCGTAGTAATCTGGGATTTATTATACCACATCCCCCAATGAGCTGCATTCTCCTCTGCATCGTATGGTTAAGGAATGGGCTAGCAAAACAGTCCTAAGAATGGACAATGAAGGAATAAAAAGGGACAAGACGTATCAAAGCAATTCGAACCACTATTTTTTGACCTACAAAAGAACTTTTTCATGAGATTTAGTAACAGAACGAGAGTTTGAGCAACGAATTCTATAACGTCAGCAACAAAACAACAAAATGGTACACGGTTGGATCAAGAAGAAGAAGAAGCAGGTGGATGAAGGAACGGAAGGAATGTTCGGGCACAGACCTATATACAAAATTCTGAGTATTAGCAACTGTCTGGTTGAGACCTAGGCCCTGGACTGATGTGCCAAAATCAATCTTGTAAGAAACCACACAAACCGTGATTAGGCAATAATGTCCTACATTCATGCTGCTATTATGGCACTTAATTGCTATGTAATTGAGTCCAATCTTGTGCGGGAATGCCTCCAAAAACTCAAAAACTTAATGAACTAAGTAGCAGAAACAACATTACCCCTGCTAGATACTTTCCCATGTAGGGATAGAAAGTAAAGAAATGGCCGACTATCTGACAAAAAGGGGGCATCTGGGGACTTCAAATCCTCTGAACTGCTGTGCCAAATAGGGGATCAGACCCTCAAGGACGAATTCAGGAAACTAGATAGGTAAAAAGGGAGAGAACCTACAATTGAGATAATTAATTGTGAAATGGTGAATCACTTTTGTCTGTGGGACACAGTTTTTAAGTGAAAACAATTATGTATTTAAAAACACTTTTACATATTTGCTTTTACAAGAAAACTAAGGGAGGAATCAACTGTTTTTAGCAAACTTGTTAAGTGTTGTTTAATTGACCAGATGAGGGCTAATTTCCAGTTAAAATGTGTCTGTCCCAAAACTAAGCTTTTAGTTGACGCAGTCAACGATTCATTTTCCTGCTTGTTACGCTGTGAGCTAGTGATAAGCCCTCCGATTTGCTTTTAAAATATCCTTCTAACTCACTTCCATCCGCACCGAAGACTCCTTCACAACACACTTTGCACTAAACCATTTACAAAACACATAAATTTAACACAAGTTTTAAGAGATTTTGTTTAATAAATGAACGAAACAATGCACTTTTGCAGGAATCCCCGGGCCAGTATTTTTTATAAAACCAAATCGCTTGCAAGTTGTAACATAACCTCAATGTTGTGTTTGACACTTGCTGTCAAAATAAAATGACAATCCACAGAGAAGCGAGATGCAAGAAAACTTTTACGTGCATTTTTTAATTTAACCGAGAAATTACATGAAATTTTTAGCACACTGTTTGTTTCTAGAAATGTTAATTTTCTGCTTCACATAAAATAAAAAACAAAATATTTTAGCTTCAGTACTTACATTCAACCATTGGAGCACAGCCCGAGCTCCTGCTATCTCATCAACCTGTCATGGGTGCCTCGGTCGTGTCCGTGGCCAAATCGCTGCACCGATTGCACAGAAAACAGCTAAATATTTTCATCAGGCTCTTCTTGTTTCAATCGCGAGCACTTTCGGTCACTTTTTCACTGGTTTCTTTATTTATTTTTACTTGGAAAAGTCTTTATGGAAAACACTGTAGTATATTTTTCCAATAAATCACAGGCACTCGCACACGTTGCGGGGAAGAATAAATTTTTAACACTTTTTCAAAAACTTCACTTTTTCATTTTATGCAAATTCACTTTTTTGTTTGTCTAAGATTAATACCAAAAAATATCCATGGAATAACATTGTTCCTGGGGTCAACCCAACCGAGCAAAAAAAAAATTTTCGAAATTTTCATTTCATTTTGCGATGGCGAACATTTTTTTCCCGTATATATGTGTGTGTATGAGAGTAAATGGGCTTAGCGTGCGAAAAAGTCGGATACAAGAAATTCAGATCAGGAATTGAAACTACCACTGGAAAGTTCATTAAAATTGCATTTCTTTGAAGGGTTTTTGTGATTTGAAATCACGAAAATTGCATAAATTTCATAAGAGTTTTCGATTCTTATGCGTATGGCTTTGGAAAGGAAAATTTCTTTCTTTTTTGTTCGTCGTTTTAAGCGAGAGCTATATGTGATTACGACAGAAAAGATGGAAGTAGAATGTCGTGTGAGTGAGTGAGCGAAATGTGGGAAAACTGTTGCGAAGAAAAATCCAAAAAACAAATAGTAGTAGATTTTTTCTTGATGAAATGGTTGTTTTGGTTTGTCATCAATGCAATACATTAGTGTGAGAAGAGCAAACAGATTCTTATCAATTTAGTTAGAGTTGTGCATGAGCCGCTGCCACTTTTTCAACGAAGAGGATAGTTGTCAGGTAATGTCCAAAATATATAAAGATCCGTGCACATTGTAAAGCTTTTAATTGTCCGAGTTTGGCATTATTTATCTGACGTTAAGGAGGTTGATTAGACTGTATTCCTAGCACAAATTACTTATTAAATAGATACACTACTTGCGTCCCTCTTGCCCTCAAACACCCATTGGTTAACGCTTTCTTTTATAAAGTTTTTTTTTCCTTTTTTAAAGTCTTAATAAAGCTTTAAATTTCAGTGTCGGTGAATACGTGTGAAAACATGCAACAACAATTTACCTTACGCGATCAGCTGATGTAAAAGATCTTAAACACAATTGCATGGAACTGACGAATTTACTCATGGCCTTTTCGGTTGGTCGTCCGGGAGCGTACGGGAGACTTCTGGACTCTCCTGGAACTGTTTTCTTGGACTCATTTGACCGTTCTTCTTCTGGATAGAAGGGAGATTTGCTTCTGGTTTTAGATCCAAATCAAAATCAGAAGCACGCACACATTTATACATGTGACAATGTCAAGTAGGATAAATGTCATTTGGTGCTTAATTTTGTATAAATACACGGGTGACAGCCTCGTACAGACGAGTGATATTTTAAACGTTGAATCGGGAAAATAGGTAATCAAGGAAAAAGTGATTGAATTGAAATAAAGTGTTGAATTCTAAGTAGTAAAGTGGAATAACAGTGTGAATTGAATTTAAATAAGTTTGTTTGATAAATAAAGTGTTTCATTGTGGAATTATAAAAGTGAAATTGAGTTTTATTCGACGAACCCCAGGCAGAAAATATAAAAATATGAAAATTTGATTAAAATGTCATTTTTCTCAGAAAATCACTCATATGAGAGTATTCTAGGTACATTGAGAGTATTTGAGAGTATTCTCTAGGCACAGAGCTTCCAAAACTGTGCTTAGACGCGGGTCTAAATAAACATAGTAAGAAAATTGTCTATGAATATGAGCCATGTCTAAGCTGTATGATAACTTTAGACCTAAGTTTATTAAGACTCGATTTTAAAGAACGACTATGAATATGGGCCAACGACTTTTGTAACATATTATATTACATTACATAATATATATATTACATTACATACATTAAAAGCTATGTCACAAAGCTGCATTGCGCCAATAATGTTGATTTGACAACTTCAATTCAAACACATTTACTTCAATGAAAGCTACCAGAACGTTGCTTCTACCATCCGTCGTTACGTTCAACAAGATGAATTTTCGCGTGCGTTTTGGCGTTTCTGTGAACCTGGAATTGTTGGCTTCCGCGGTGGTTTGTGTTCATGTTGATTTATTGAGAACGCAGCTTTGTGACATATAGCTTAATCACTTTCACAACATTTTAGAGAGCAAGCAGTTAAATATTTCACCAGAGTTTATGAGTTGGAGAAGTTGCTCATATTAGCGGTGCTTTCGTGGACTGTAAGTAAACTATTGACGCTTTTCAGAAATCGCTAGTGTGCCAAATAGCTTATGCCAAAAGTAGTGCTTTTATATGAAAAAATATCTTCTTTATAAGAGTGCTGTTCACATTATAAAAAACTACATAAAAGGGATGGGCTGATGATATGGTATACGATTTTTTGAACGCAAAAGAAAAATTGTACCAAACCAAGCATCCAAAATCTACATTATCGACGCGTCACATTTTGACTTTGACTGTTTGTACGGGTTCTCATTTGAAAAATGATTGTTTTTATTTACTTTTTGAAGAACTTTATGAAATAAATAAATAAGTAACTTGCATAGACTATATTTCTTATTAACATACAATGGATATCCATTCCGCCAGCTTGGGTGAACAAATTGAAGTAGGTTTAACGCACAAATTCCACTGAAATTTGTCATAAAAATTTGTTGTTCACTTTTAGGACTATGAAGTGTTGCATTTGCTTGGAAAAGGAGGTTTTGCTAGCGTCTACAAAGCACGATGTTTAAAAACAAACACTATGGTTGCTATCAAAATGGTATTTTTTAAAAGTGAAAATTTCAATTCACATAAAAGTCACGTAAATGTATTTGCAGATAGACAAAATGCTCATTCAAAGTGCAGGAATGTCACATCGCGTTCGCCAGGAGGTTGAAATACATTCACGGCTAAAGCATCCTTCGATTCTTGAATTGTACACTTTCTTTCAAGACCAAAATTACGTGTACCTTGTGCTCGAGCTCGCTCACAATGGAGAGCTGCACAGTTATCTGAAGCAAAGTATGCGCCCTATGAACGAGCCTGAGGCGGCTAGTATCATGAGGCAGGTTATATCGGGGTTGTTGTATCTCCATTCTCACCAGATTCTTCATCGCGATATTTCCCTTTCTAATTTGCTCTTGACCAAGGATATGCATGTAAAAATCGCTGATTTTGGTCTTGCGACACAGTTGAAGACTCCTCACGAGAAGCACATGACCATTTGTGGTAAGTTTTGAAATCTAAACAAGATCCTGGATGATGTTATGGCTAATATTTACAGGAACTCCAAACTATATCTCGCCCGAGGTAGTTTCGCGGCTTTCGCATGGTCTACCTGCGGATGTCTGGGGCTTGGGCTGCATGTTTTACACTCTCCTCGTAGGTCGGCCGCCTTTTGACACTGACGCTGTCCAATCAACGCTCACAAAGGTGGTCATGTCGGACTTTCACTTACCGGATCACCTATCGTACGAAGCCAAGGACTTGATTGACAAGTTGTTGCGCAAGAACCCCGTCGAAAGAATTTCCCTCGAAAGTGTTTTGAAGCATCCTTTCATGACAAAGTATTCACAGGCAGAGGAAAAGACTTACAACAGCACCGTTTCGTCGGTGGATAGTGGAATCATTACTTTTGCTAGTAGTATGTCGTGTATTAATTAAGGGACCAATCACTAAAAAAGAAATCATTTCAGGTTCGTCCAGCAATTCGCGTCATCTAATCCGCTCGCGGTCTGTCGAGAAGTTTACTCCCAGACCCCTGGGGCAGATACAAGAAAGTTATGAGTTCTCGACTTCTGTACCATCGAACTATGCTTCGTTCCAAAATTCACAACAGCCTCGAGTGCAATACGATAGTATGGAAGAGGAAGCGAAGTGGCGGCAACCACTGCCCACAACCTACCCGCAAAACTTTCGAGTTTTCTCCCACAAGCCAGTCGATCCTGGCGGTGGAGCTTTTCGAAATGAAAACCGACCTCCAACGCCAATTTACAATGACTTTGAGTGCTTGCCGATGAAATCTGTTTGTACACCTTCTCCCCCGCCTCAAAATATGCCTGCAATACCAGCCGCCGAAGAAAAACGACAAAAGATCGGTGTTCCTCCGCTGAATACAGAAAGACTTCAACCAACGAGACACAAGACAAAGAATGCAATAATGAGTATTTTAAGGTCGGGAGAGGTTGTTATTGAGTTTATCAAGTACAAAAGTAGAGTGCAGGAGGACCGGATAACCGATGTATGCTGGGTCTCCAAAGATGGCTTGAGAATCATTCTAAATCAACCCGAATCCGGACGGTAAGTAAATAAGCCTAGTTTTGCACAGATTAAAAGACGAACATTGCTTTTTAGAGGCCTGCCAATTCGAAACGAACCACCCGAGAAACCTTCAACTGGTGATACCATCTACAGCTACGAAGACCTACCAGCCAAGCACTGGAAAAAGTATATTTACGCCTCAAGGTTTGTGAACCTTGTCAAAGGTAAAACCCCAAAGATAACCTTCTATAGCTCGCAAGCAAAGTGTCAGCTCATGGAAAGCATGGTCGACTTTGAGGCTTGGTACTACAGCGGAGCAAAGATCACTAAATCATCCACAGCTCTGAGAATTATAGACTGCAATGGTCGATCCCTAACAGAGCCTCTTAGTGCACTGCCGGCCGAGATGAAAAGCTTGTATCAGCATTTTGAGGAGAGCCTCAAGCACTGTCACTCCATATCAAATGCATTAGAGCTCGTTCAGGCGAATGGTACTTCGTGCTTTCCCGCCATCATAGGCAAACGACCCACAACCGAGGTACCGGGACAACTGTCAAGCATAAGGGACAACTCTAACTTTGCCTATTCCACCCCAAAATCACAACAGGTAGGCAGACTTACGGGTTTATTTTTTGCAATTAATTTTTAAAAACCCTATTCTCTTCCAAGGGTTCCTTTGACTTCTCCATGAGCGCCATATCTTCAGTCCGCGGTGGAGTGTCTAACAGCAGTCATGCAATTCACTCAAATGTACCAATCAAAAGGGTTAACGTTCCAGGCATTGGCATCGCCACTGAGGTATGGAGATAAAAAAAAACGATGTTTTGTTTGGTACCTAAATATTTTGCTCTTCCAGTTATCCCATGGTATTGTTCAAATTCAATACCATGACGGATCCCATATATCAGTGATTCCCCAAGAGCAAGGCGGCGGAGTAACTTTTACGCATTCCGGCGGTACATCAACTCACTTTGTTCGCCACGACGATCTACCGCATCTGGTCAGAGACAAGCTGAACGACTTACCTTTGGTGACGAAGCACTTGAACGCTGCAGCCCAGACTCGCCGTATCCAGCGGGATTTTAGTCCGGCGACACCGCAGGCCAGTCACCCTATGAAATACTTCAGATAAGCGACTGTTTTATTTTTTATCAACATGAGTGTTTAAAGACGATATTTATAGGTTTATTTTAGATAATTTTTTTAAATTTATATTTAAAGCGTATCTCATATTAATATAAAATATCAATAATATTACAACCTTCTCCTTTTGTTGCTGGAACGGGCTTTTCAGCGTACTTGTGCATGTTTAAAGACTTAAATTTATATATTTTATTATTTAGATATAATTACTTAGATTCACAAAAATATATTCATTTATTTTTAAAAAGAATTGTTGATAAAATTAAAAAGAAATGTTATAACTTTCTACTGAACTCGAATCACAAACATTCAAACTCGCTTCGAAACACTATTCAACGTGCTGTTAAGTAATTTATAGGAATCAGATATGTAAAAAAAAAAAAAAAATACAACCGCGTCGTCAAAATAGGATAGAATCAGCTAACTTCAAGAATTACTTAATCACCAACCGAACTCTCAACACAGTGAACCATCAGCGAGCTTCAATGACATCATGTTCATATACATAGCAACGTATGAGGCAAAGACTCATTCATCTCCTGAAAATTCTTTTTTCGATAAGCAGCTCTTGTCTTATATTTTCTCATGTCTTTCTTTAAATCAGCAGCTCATTCCGACTGGGTGTATCTTATCTTCTACGCCGCGATCAGTGGCGTAGAAGTGGTAAGTGGACACCCTACAGTCAAAGGTAAGTGGACACCCTACAGTTTATGCATTTTTGGATAATGGCTTAATTTAAAAAATGTATTTACTTTAATATAGAAAAAATACCAAGTTCAACGAAATTCGAACAATGATGGAGCGACTTAGATCTAAATGCAAAACCGTCGCGTCGTGGAGCCCTTACAGTCTTGGTAAGTGTGTCTTGTGTGTATTCAAACAAACACGTTGGTTTTGAATGTTAATTGTTGAGGTTGTGTAGAATGCGAAAGGCTTTAGGCCTTAAAATTCAAAATAGAGGGATGATATGAGGCAATAATAAGTTGGATATTATATTAAACTCAGTTGCCAAAATATCTTTTGCAAAGTGTTTTGTGGGACTAATCCACCTGCCATGGCTACTTTGCTGCATACCTAATAACTCTTTTGACTCTGAAAACGTTGTTTGAAGCGAAAATGATGACTGGCCAGTGAGGAAATGTAACTGTGTGTATGAAGCAGCTTCAGTCCGTCTATACCGAACCCTGCGGTATACCCCATTCATATTCTCCTTTCATTACTATTTTCTTTTCCTTTCCTATTTTCCATCACGTTGTTGGGTTTTTGCCTTAAATTCGCTTTCCGTCGCTATTCATGAATCATTAATTAACTACAAAATAGTTTGTTTAAAGTTTTTTTTTAATTTAGTAATAAAGTTTTTTAATTTATTTTTTTAAAGGGGCGTGGCACGTCCATCTCTTATAACTAAAAATCAATAATAGCACAAAATATCCAAGTTTGCGGCTAAAATGTACTCAAAATAATGTACTTTTTTTGTTGGAACCTTAAACCACTAAAACTCTAGACCCCTAAAAATTGATGTGGTCAAAAGCGTCTGTGTTCCTTATCTGCTAAATTTTATTTCTAATGCTTGCTTAAATTAGGCCTAGAAGCAGTCGAAATCCATCTTTTTTCTGGGAAAATAGTGGTTTTTCATGAATTCTGCTTCCAAATGTAAGCGTGGCCGAAAACATTGTATGAACAAAAAGTAGAGCCAAGTGTTCTCTACTTAATATACTAAGTAAAATATTTTCGATTTGGAACAAAAATATTGTATAACCAGTGAGTCAGTGCAACAGTGTGTACGCAGAAGTTACAGTCCGTAAAACGGACCGTTGAATACCCCATCCTATCCCACATTGTAAAATGTTGATGTTATTATGAATACTGCAAACTTCGAAAAGAGGCGTGGTCGAACCGCCCCTTCTTACAAACTATCAATATCAACACTGATAGATTCCAAGCTGCGCTTAAATGTAGATAAAAATGCAATTTTTTGGTTTAATTTCAAAATTTTTAAAAAATCGACCCCTAAAAGGGGGCGTGGCTAAAAACTTTAAACGAAACCTTACCTGCTTATTTTTTCGTTTTATGATTTCCCAAATTAGGCTTAAAGTCAGTCGAAATTACGTTTTTCTGAAGAATTTTAGATCTTTCTTCAATTCAGCCTCCAAATGTGGGCGTGGGCCAAAGTCTTGTATAAAAAAGTGAAGAACTAAGTGTTTTCTACATTGAATATAAAGCAACAATTATTCACTTTGGAGCAATAATTTTGAATAAAATGCATTTGAGAATTTACCCTTAAAATAAATGCCATACCCACTGGAGGAGGTTTACCAATTAAATTTTTCTTTTTTGGTTTTTTATTCATTAGGAGATGCTAAATGTCAAATTGCAGCCTTTTAAGACGTCTTACAGTTTTGAAAGCTCTGGAGCACATTTAGACCGATTGTGGGCGTGTCTGTGGGCGGATTTCAAAAATGTTTACACTTGTACTGCTTCGCATGTCGTACGCTTACGTACCAAATTTCAGCTCCCTAGTTCAAAATTTAAGGCCTATAAACATGTGACTTAAAGACGGGCACATGTAAAGACGGACATATGATTGTTTAGATCATATATCCTTAAGGTCTTAAGGGTCAACCATTATTATTTCACCGTGTTACTATGTGACAAACCTAATATACCTCCTTTCCTATGGGATGGGTTATGAAAAGCATTTGAAAGATTACTCCTTACGACACGCCCATTAATCTTTCAAATTACTCTTGATTACTCTTGATGCCACGCCCACTAAAGGGGAACCATAGAATTTATTTTTCTTTTTTATGTCTTACTTAGTTTTGGCGGATTAGTTTTGGCGTGTCTGCGATCGGATTCGACACATTTTAACACTTGTATTACTTCGGACGTCAAGAAGCTTAAGTACAAAATTTCAGCTTCCTGGTGGTTTAAAATTTAAGGCCAAAAAAATTGGTGACATAAGAACGGACAGACTCCGAATTCGTGTTCACGGACTCAGATTCGTGATTAGCAACCCCAAAAACCTATAATAGAGAAAATTCCATCCCGTTAGCTCATAAAATGGTCAAATTCATGTTTGGGGGTAGTTGATTCAAACTTATAAGCGAAGAGTATTTTTTTTTTTTAAATTCTTGTTCAAAAGCTTCAAATCAAAGTCATAAAAACAGTTTTTACTCATAATTTAAGTCAAAAAGTGTAAATGTAGCACAATCTCCCTTTTAGGGGTACTTTTCACCCCCTTTATTTAATCCCTTTAATCCCTCTTAATTTTTGACATCGATTAACACTCAAAGCGCAAATATAGCAAGCCTTCAGGGCCCATTTTATTTTTGAATCTAAGACCAGTTATTTGCTAATAACTTCTTAAAAAAAATTAAAACAAAAATTCTACATATCATATGTAAATTTCACCAAAATCGGTTTCCTTGAGGGTTTCCTTAAGGGTGAAGCCCAAATTCCTCGAGAAAACAAACCCGAAATTCGTGATCAGCGACCCAAAAAAACCTCTAGTGGAGCAAATCTGGTGGTGGCCCAAAGGGTTACGAGCAGACAAGATTTTTTTGATAAGGTAATCGCTTTGAAAAACAAGTGCGTAAGTGCAAGAACGTCTGTGACAAACTTCTATATACCCCCGACCCTATATACCGTGTAACACCAAATCTTAAAATTTTTCGTCCCGACTTAACATAAAATTAGTATAGGCCACGCCCCCAAAAGTGGGTCTGGGCTAAAAATTAGAATCAATTAATTGTTATTTCGTTAAATTCATCCCAAAATGCGTTAAAACCAAAAATTATATAAAAAAAAACAATTTTTTCCTAAAAACGCCCCTAAAAGTGGGCGGAGCTCAAAACTTTGTATGGACCAAACTTTGCGAATAGAATATTTGTCATTCAATTTTTTTTTTTGGTTTGGAGTCAAATTCCTGAGAAATCGGGTATTTAAAAATCTAACATGCTAAAAGTGGGCATGGTCGATATTGTGGGCGGTCCAATTTTTGCCTTGTTAAAGGTCTTGGATCAATATGGCTCAGTACCAAAATTTAAGTTCCTATGACTAGTCTAACTTGACCAAAAAGCATTTTGAAAGAAAATGTGAAATAGACGTCTATTGAAGTCAAAAGTGGGCGTGGCCGTTGAACGATTAAGCCAAGCTTCACACTTTGTCTGAGCAGCAGAACATCCAAGCCGTGTACCAGGTTTCAGCTCTCTAGCTTGATTTTGAAGACCTAAAACCTTCACACATAAGGACGGACGGACGGACAAACGGACATGGCTTAATCGATTCACCTGTCGGTCTCGATCATATCTCTAAAAGGTCTTAGGTCTACTGTGACTAAAATTGTACTGTGTTACAAACTATGCATTAAAATTGATATACCCTCGGTCGGATATAAAAAAAACTCGGTATAAAAAACGGGTGTAAAATAATGCCAATAAAAATTTCATATTGCAAATTTTTTGCCAATGCGTGGTGACTTGATTTTTCGGGAAGTAAGTCTCTAGAAGACTGAAGCTCCTGAATTGAAGGACTAATTCAGGAGCTTCCTAGTCTCTGCGGATACGCTGCTGGTTTTTTGCGGGGGTTTTTCGTAACCGGGCATGCTAGTGCAAAACAAAGGGTAAGGACGCTGTTCAGATCTTGAACAGACATCTCTACCCCTTGCCATGATCTAAGTTTAAGTGGAGCTTGAGCAGAGTTGCTAAGTTAGTGTTCTCTCTTGCGGGGTATGTAAACGTAAACCTCCATACAAAGGGTGCCTTCAATTTAATGATTGTCTTAGGAAACTTGTTGGGCAGGGTAAGTGTAGTTTGTAGGTCTATCACCAGTTTTTTTTGGCCAGGAAATAAATACAGAAGTATTTTTTCGCTTGTTCTACATGGCTTTCGGGATGCTGAATCCGATTTTCAACTTTTTTGCTTCCCACGGACGACGAGGACATGGCTTAACCTCGAAATCGCAAGGCCATAAGACTTAAAGAAGGTCTCGTGCAAATGCCATAGATATGTCCGATTATCGAGGTAGACCATAATAAATAATGATAGAATTAAAACTCGTGACCTCGGTGGAATTCAGAATACCAGTGAAGTCATTTATTAAAGACAATGTTCCCTATGTATGTAAACTCTTCCTGAAGAAGTATTCAATGTTTATGAAGCTTAACAGTACATCAGCAGAGCAAGATTGTACAGTGTAGCAGAAAAATTTTATTAGAATACTGAATAAATCTTAGGAAATAAAATAAACTTGTTTCTTTTGGTTCATAAGTTTGACCACTAGAGCGCCTTAAAATTGATTTCAATTTTAAAAGCGCAGTTTAAAAATTTTTTATAGGACATTTAAATGCGTTTATTTTACTCATCATCGTCTACCTCGATAACTGGACTTTTCTATCTTTTTGGCAAAACACTAAAAAAAATTTAGCTAGATTTCTTCCGATTTTTGAGGTGTAGCCGTGTCCGTGGGAAGAAGCAAAGTTTAGAATCGGATTCAGCATCAAGAAAACTATATAAAACTAGTGACAAAAATACTTCTATAATTTTTCCCTGAAACAGGCAATATAAAACAAAAAAAAATCAATTCTTAAAAAATGAATGTATAGGAATATAAATACCTGGTATGGTGTATATGTATATAACGTTTTTATGTAAAAACCATTAATTTATAATGTCGTCTGACTAGAAGCTCCATCTCTTATAGCCGATTAGTTGCCAGATCTGCCACAATTTTACTACGATTCTTAGAAACTGACATAAAGTTTGACTTTTTTGAAGTAAGGGGAAATTACGGATTTCATCACAACTCATAGGAATCGCACAGAAAATTACTTTTTGTTACTACAAAAAGCCTTTTTTTCAACAATGAACTACAGTTTTCATCAAATTGGACAAAATTCGAATGAGAAATTATTGGTTATGAGATGAGTATAGTTGCCGCAGAAAACCGTGTGGTCATTTGCCGCACGTTTTTCTGTCGTCTCGAATCCCATGCTTTAAGCCGCGTTGTCACAAGCAACGTAAAACAGGAACAGAAACAGAATCCCATACATTAGAAACTGACCCCTAAATTCGCTGAATGCTTTTTGCGTTGCTAATGTATGAAATTCTGTTTCTGTTCCTTGTGAATACGCGGCTTTAAAATGTGGACGTGTAATAATGAGGAATAATATTTGGGGTGCCGTGGCGTAGTGGTTAGTGTGTGTGCTTACTACGCCGGAGGTCTGGGTTCGAATCCTGCCATCGTCACCTGAAAAAAAAGGCTTGTTCTTTTTCACGGCCCCACCTCCGCGGGGGTCTGACAAGCCCTCCGAGAGTAGGTATCATTTGTCTTGAAAAACTTCTCAAAGTGCCGTTGGGATTCGGCAAAAAAATGTAGGTCTCCTTGTATGTGAAGAAATTAAAACACACAGCATACATTGTTGAGAAGTTGGCCCTGGTTCACCTCGAGCTGTTGCGACACTCTATTTACTTATTTATATAATAATGAGGACACCGCCCTACGTGCGTCGCTGCAAGTGTACCCAATATTCCTTTACAGTTGCACCATGCAAAATGTCTACCGATACTAAATACGAGGCTAAAACGTTGGTATCTTAAGCTTAACCGATCAAAAAATACTAAAGAAAACAAAAATCATTAATTAAAAAGCTAACCGAACGTATCGTTGCTTATATCGGGGAGCGGCCCCCTTCGAAAACAAAATGCGTTAACCAAACTTGCGTTTCTAGTTAAATGGAAACGGCATATCATATCTGGCACTTTGGTAACTCTCAAATATATATTTATGAAACTGTTGGAATATCGCATGTAGCAGGTGAAGTCGTGTTAGACTTTTATATTTAGACAAAGGTTTTCTTATTTTGAACACCCTTTGTCTTTTACAGTCAGTTATAAAAATAAAAAAATCAATTTTAAGCTCATTCGTACACAATTTTATTTTGATATCTTTTTCATTATCACATAAAAGGCACTAAAAAGCGAGAGCTGGTAGGGTCAGATTTCAATAACTGTCTATTATTGTTGAATACCCCCTATACCACACATGCGATGTAGACCTATAATTTTGTTTTTACCAAATCCGGACGGTAATTCGATTTTGAGACAAATTTTACCCGCGCCTTGGAGTACCTATACCTACTTGCCAGACTCTCGCGAGGCGCGGAGTGGATCTTCAAAAATTCTCGGTGAAAAAGACTGGGTGCTTTTATTTTTAGGTGACAGAGGTGGTAATCAGATCCGAGGTAAAAAAAAACGCGCTTTATTTTAGTTAAAAAAAGTAAGTATTCCTAGGTAGATGTAAGTGTTATAATTTTAAGACCAAGATTCAATCAAAAGGTAAATTAAATATGATTCTTTTAAATTAGGCATCAACACCGGATCGCTTCTCACCGTCCTCCTCACTGTTTATCAAATTGTGCTTGTCATAATGAAGGAAACGATGCTTCAAATAAGCACATCACATACCAACATCTTTTTTTTGCTATCTAACAAACAACCATATATGCTTCTCCATCTATTTATTCTTCACATATCTACACACGACTTGACATCTATACAAAAAAAAACGTCGACCGCCTAAACAGAAACACTCGCATACAAAATAACCAAACATTTGAAAAAAATATTACGGTGGCTGCGATCAAAACAAAGATAACTCTGGCTTTTTTGCACCACAATGCAAGCAATGCGCATGTCAAAACAATACACCCACATTTACTACAAGAGTGTCAAGTGCAGCTCGCAGTCTTATTGGCAGAGTTTGCTTTTCCCCATGTAATCAAGATCATTTCCAGTGAAATTGCAGATGTGTGCGTAGCACTTAGTGCTGTGCAGGCATCGATGTACTATATTATGCAACGTACTAAGAACCTAGTACAAATTCAACACGTTCTGTTACAGTTTGTGTGGGCCTTCGCTAAAATGGTAATGTATTTAATACGAACTTGAACCAAATCGCAGGCAACGGCAACACTTTAGGATCATGGCAAATTTGGCACATCCCTATCAGCAAAATAAATATTTTCCACTGGAAAGCTCGGATACCTGCTGCAATTTCTGATCTCTGGGCGCCTGGTGTAATTCTCGATTTTCAGTGTGTTTTGGCTGCGATCGATATTTTTGCTCGGCCAGCTAGCGTTTGACGTCAGAGGTGTGGGTAAGCCTGGAAAGTGTTTTTTTTTTTGCTTGCGTGTGGGGAACGCTCGATGTATGACAAATGGCAACTATGGGCGTGTATGTGTGCTTCCATGTGTGCTGGGTAGCTTGCTGTCATTTCTGGTCGCCTGGTGTAGTCGTCGATTTGCAGTGTTTGACTGCGATCGATTTTTGGAATTAACTGGGCAAGCATGTATGACGGAAGCAGGATGCACACGTTGCTTGTGTGTAATGTAAAGTATATTTACTATGCATGGGTTTTCATTCTTACTAAGCTCAGTACGCTGGATGGATATTTTTTCTGATGGTGTATTTTTGGTAAGCTAAAAAGGAGTGTAAACAAAATGGTATCAGGGGATGTCGCCCTGTTTGGTAAGCAACTACGACATGTGTGATGTGATGGAATGATGCCTTTTTTGGTAAGCTTAAAGTCGAAGGTTCTAAGAATTCTCACTGAGTGAGACTATGTTTGGGTAAATAAGGCTCTTACAAGTAGGGCATCTTGTGAGAGCCTTTCCTATGCTTGGAAAAAAGTCGACAAACCCAGTTTAAAAGCGGAGTTACAGGCAGGCGGTAGTCTTTCTGGCAGTTATACTGGGGCTCAGGCTCTGTTTTCGGCGCAATTGATATTTCTACTCGTAGGAAGTATTTAAAACCGGCAAGGTCCAGCCAAAAGAATAATCTCAAGTGTTAATGTCTGGTTCTTTGTATCTTGTGTTGAATGAAGACTTCTAGAACTTATTTAGAGTTATGAAGGTTGGGTAAAAACAAGGAAGTACTTACTGCGTTAAGTTTTGCGAAGCCGATTCTATTTAATTCATCTCAAGCCTAGTACTTTTCCATACCTTTTATACCTAATACCCATCTACCAGGAAGAAGCTGAAAATTGAGAAAGTATGGTACTTACTGTTTCACTTTAAAACCCAAACATTTTCAAATTTGTTGAGCACTGCAAAGCAAGTTTCAAGGACTCGCTCTGGACGGGTTGTCCGAATTCCTAGAAGCTGTTCAGCCCGGGGTTTCAAAATCTCCAAACATACGTTCCTGTATTCGTACATAACACAGTTTCTAGAACATTCATTTTTTTAAGGTTTTTGATGAATTCTCTTAAATAAAATTATCCTTTTTTCCATTGTCTTTATTTAATAATATACCATCTGCTTTTTTAAGTTACTAAACTTAATCTGAAACTTACACGGTAAATATTGCAAAATATGTCAACTTTGATATGAGGCTGTGATTAATGTTGTTCATCTAATTTAAATCCATTATTACAACCTTTCTGTTTATTTTTTTTAAGTTTATTTTCCAATTTAAATCGAAATTCTTTACGTATGTATAATATGTAAGTTGCATGGGTTTCCTGTAAATCTACAAAAGATACAACAAGGACGTTTATTTTATTTTTTTCTTAAGTCTTTCAGATCTGTAGTAGTTACTTCATACATGATGACTTTGCCAAAGGACAGATTAGTTAATATGTATATTTTTTAAGTTCTTATATTATTTTTTTTATATTTTCATTTTCTTAAAATAAATCATTGCTTCTCTTTGATTGTTTTTAGAGTTTTTTCTTTTAAATAGAAATATTTCAATATGTAAATATTTTTTTAATTTATGTAGGTACCTATACATTTAAATGCAAATTTGATTATTTTATCTTTGTGCTTTATTCAATAAAAAGTGAATAGATTAATAGATTTACAATTGAATATTGCTTTTTGTATACGTTTTTGAAACACAAAAAAATGTATAAAGTTTTCATCAGGTGGTTGTTTCGTTGAGTGAAAGTCAGCTGTTAAAATGTTGTAGAAAAAAAGTAAAAATAAAGAAAGTTTAGTATAATGGCTTTAAAATTAATGCATGCATACAAAATAAAACGAAACGAAATTCTTTTCTTGCGTATTCAACATTTATTGTTTAAAATTGAACTTTTTCTTTTATTTTACAAAACATGAGTAAAAACAAAAATTGAAAAATAAGAATTTACCTAAGAAGTATGTGAAGTGTGAAGTCGATGTGTGTATAATAAAATAAAAATAAGAAAAAAACATTTTTTATGAATAATACATAACTTACAACTAAATTTTGTAAACTTTTTTTACAAAATCGGTTTTTTCTGTTTACAAAAGAAGTTCTTAAAAATAGTTTTGCAATTTATTTATCAGTACGCTTACAATTGTTTAAATAATAATAAAAAAAATCATCGATAACAAACGAAGTTCGTTACCGTTGTTCGTTGGTAAGAATCGAAGGAATGTTTTTTTTCTTATTTAGAGTGGGTCACTCTTTTCATGGAAGAGTTTATCATTCATTCATTCATTTTTATTACAATCCATATTGTATTCGTTAATTTAGCAAACTACAGAAGAATCATTTTGAGCAAATTTTGTTTCTTAATTACGTCAAAAAAAAAAAAAATGAATAAATTAATATACAAAAACCAAAAATTGGACGGAATGTATGGGGTATTGTGCGTCGGAGAACCTAATATGTGCAAGCACTCAATAACCAACTTAATAAAATAAGCAATATAAATGAAGCTAAATCTTAATAAAAAAATATTGCCTTGCATTGTTGTTGCACAATCGTGAATGTTGTGTGTGTGATGTTTCGATATTACGTGCTAGTGATATGTTTCTCTCTTGGCGGCTTGGCATTTTCAAATCAAAATTAACATAACTTAACTAAGGTACGGCTACGGATTAAAAGAATTCATAAAAATTAACTTAAAATTAAATATACAAAAGATAAGGCGTAAAAATGAACGTTGCGGTGTGTGGCAGGTTTTAAAAATTATTTCAGCTCAAAATGAATCTTCTGAAATATGTCCTAGAAACGATCCTTGGATGTTGCACTGTATTCCAGTTCGTTGAGATTTTGGATTTCTTGCAGCTCCTGGAATTTCTCGTGGTCTCTTATGTGGGCGTAGTTTGCAGAGAGGCACATCAGGTAGTGCACCAAACTAAGAATCACAAGTAGAGTGGCCAGAGTTGCAAGGATAAACATTACTTCGGCATTCTCAACACCGTCCTTGCAGAACGCTTTGATTTCGTATTTGTCGCATATTTTCATTTCTTCTAACTTTGTGCCGGCGGGGAACATGAAATCTAGAAAAGGTGTTTTCGGACGGCATTAGTAAGGACGAAGGGGGAAAAAATTAAGGTAGAATATTAGGAAAAAAACTATTCCTTTTGTGAAATGATATCCGTCCGAAGAAGTGACCTTACAGAGCAAAACGAGAACAAAAGATACTCTTGTTCGCAACAAAAAGACAGCTCAGCTCTTATAAGAAGGAACCGATTTTTGCAGCGAGGATACTATACGTTGCCTTAGTAATGAAATTTGACCTTGAAGTGTAGACCTACAAATAATTTTTAGCATAATATTCGCGAAGGGCCAAGGTACTATACCGAAGGTAGACTGATCGACTTTTTGCTTGCAAATTTTAAAAGTGTGAGCGAGTAGAAGTAGAAGAAGTAAGTACTACAACTTTCTGTGGTTTTAATCAAAGATCTTTAAGAACTTGTGCCATTTAAGCTTTTAATAAAAAAAAAATTGAAACTTGATTGTGATGGTTACCAGTTTTTGTTTATTTGGTTATTTTTCGGTTTGTAGCATAAAAACATGTGCGTGCGCTGACAAAAGTATGATGGTACTACTTGAAATGGTTGCTTCATTTTGATTTGTGACAGTTTACATTGCACGCACACTATGTCAACCCTAAAAGAACTTTAAGGAGAAACAAGTTCATGTAAAGTGCCAGAGTGCGAAGCGTAGTGCTCTGTGCGTAGTCTTTGATTGTCTGCTTGAAGGAAAACTGACGGACCCCAAAGTACAATAGTTGTTTTTCGCTTACGATGGAGCCAACATAAGTGAAGATCATGGGTGGATATTTTAGAGGGAAATGGGTATGGTATTAGCCAAAAGAAGACAGAGTACCTGTGAGAAATGTGCTTCTCAGGTGTCAACGGTTCAATTATCTGGAATTTATGATTAATATCGAAGCATGACAACGTCAATCATCACGTATGGAGGATGAATCGACGAAAAAACTCCGCTATATTCTCTGACCAGAAAATGCCCCCTAAGCTAAAAGAAAGGCTCTACACCGCAGTTGTGCGTCCGGCGCTCACATATGGTTCACAATGTTGGACAGCGTATAAGAAGTATGAGAGCAAATTAACGACAGGTGAGATGAAGGTGCTTCGCATAACAGAAGGATTAACAAAGCGAGAGAGAATAAGAAGTAGGAAGATCCAAGGAAGCCTCCTCGTAAAAGAACCTATATCTCGGGGAAAATGGAGCACGACCGGCTCAGTTGGTATTGCCATGTTCAAAGGAGACATTCTATGAACTCTGTCAAAAAAGCAATGTCAATCAACATTCCCACACAGTCCGGAAAGAGAGGAAAGAAGGCCTAAGCATTCATGGATCGAACAAATGCAACGAAACGCAATTCTTCTTGTCCGTATCCCGCTTCCTGATTCCTTATTTAATTATGAAAAGGGTACACTATTGGGATATCTATTTTCCTGCCGCTACCCAGGGTATATTAAGTTCAATGAATATAGTTGGAAACATAATGACCGGTAGACTCCTAAGACCTTTTAAAGATATGATCGAGACCGAGAGGCTAATTGAGTAAACCATGATTCTCATTTTGTGCAGACAAAGTATGATAATTGATTAGATTCCACCACAACCACGCCCACAATTGACTTGAATCTAAGACAACATCAAATTTAAATGTAATTTCAAAAGGCCTTGTGGTTATGTGAAACAAGGCGTAGGAGCTCAAATTTTGGGGTGTAGCAATGATGGCTAGAAACATTTAACTGAACAAAAATTGGACATCCCACACCAACGACCATGGTGACATTAACCATATTAGGTCTTTAAAACCTAGATATCTTAGAAAATTTGTTGTAAATCGGAAAATATTATGTAAAAAATATTAAACATGTTAAAACTATTAAAAAAAACTATTTTTTAGCATTAATTCTAAAGAGGTAATCTATGAAATGAATCTATTTTAATTTTTAGTACACGCTAATTTTGTGGGCATGGCCAAAGGGTGAAGCCATCAGGTCGTTGCAAACAATTGGTGTACAATATATAAATTCAGAAAAAATTGAAAAATTTGGTATTTTAGAGATAAAAGGGTTGGGTAAACTATTGCACTTACTTACTTGTTCAGTTTCTGTTTTTATGTATCACAAAAGTCAAACGTTTCATGCCATCTGCTACGAGAGCTCTCAAAACATTAACCTCAATTATAGCCTTGTCATACTGGATCATTCGGTATTCTTTTGAGCACCGAACTGCCACACCGAGCTGTCCAAAAAAACTCGGTGTTTGCGACAATTCCAGCGTGGTATACACTCGGTTTCATTTTGTACAGAACGGCAAATACTGCACCCGTGCAATCATTACGTTAAGAGTCAAACTGTTTTGACTTCATTTTGTTTATTTTTTTTTCATTTCGCAGTGATTTTGTTGTCGTCGGTTTTCTGAACTTTTAAAATTAGTTTTGATAGCTTTGAGATTGAGATATTTAGTTAGGTTTTTTTGATCAATGTCATACAATTTCAGTCGTGTTGTAAAAAATCACGAATGAAATTTGAGTCGAAACGTCACTTCCCATACACAATTAAAGCTACACCCAGCCTCCACCGTCAAATACGACGGTGGCGAAATTTCGATTTCAGTGTCGACACCAAACTAATTCGGAGTTCAAAAGAACATTTACACGATCACGATACCGTTCAGGTGTACGTGAAAAGAACAATTTTTTCTGTATTCCACACCAGTTTCACGATTCGGTGTTGAAAAGAATACGCCATAAGTTTTTGCTTGAACTCGCATAACCTCCATCAAAAACATGAGTTTTCATATATTTTTATAAATTTTCTGTTTATGTAACCCCCTAGTTTTTGGTTGGTTTTGCTCAAAACCACTATGAACGTCACGTCATGTATTACGCAGGACGTATTCGCGGGTCACATACGAAAATGCTCTGCTCGTATTTCGTTTTCAGCGCTTGTTAAATATGCTCCTTTAGCGAAGAAACTGAGCACAGCCAGCAACTTGCTGCCACCGACACACGTTGTGGTTTTTTTTCCACACTTGGCTTACTTCTTGCCACATTGTACAAAAGTTGTGTGAATGCTTTTTGGGAAGTCGAAAAAAATTAATAAAATTGCAATTAATTTCTTGAGTTCGAAATCGATTTTAAATTTTTACTTTAAAAGCCACATGAATTCGGCAATTTTTTTTTGGGTAGGAACTATGTATGTATCTCTTATGGATCTCTTATGGTTCTGCGAAAATTTGCCAACACCAAAAAATATAGATCGATTTATTCTTCTTTTTCGTTTTTCAATTTGATTTCTTATATGCAAATCACCGAACCTTACAAGCTTGCTTTAGCTATTTTCATCTGAAATTTTGACACTACTTGTGCTTTTAAAGTGCGATGAAACGCGTTGCTGCCCAACTGCATCTGCGATGGAGTAATATTCAACGTATAATGAATGAATATAAGAATTCCATAATAACGATATGAGTACGAGTAAAGGTGACTTTCTGTACACGACTCGCGTAATTGGGGTGAATATAGCTAGCACCAAGCAGAAGAAATCTAGTCTTGACTCGTGATATTCATTCATAAAAAACGTGATACTCATTCACAACATGGACAGACAGCTTTCCTTTTTTCATAGGAAGTCAAGCAGTTGTTTAATCCTTGCAATGTGTTTAATCCAAGGTGTCATTTTAACCTTCTTCATTGGATTTTATCGGAGAGTTTCTGATACCGGGCCGACTTGACTTGTATAGTATCTTTAGGCTCTGGCATGGCCGGACAGTCGGAGGTGTTGTTTAAAGCAAGTGCAGCCAAAGAAAAGATTACTTATACCCTAAAACCAGGCTAGAGAGTCTTACAATGCGGGAAACCGGCTGTGGTAAATGGCAGCCAAGCTCTTGCCCCCCGTCAGGAAGGTGACTAAAGAGTAGAGACCCGAGTTTCCTGATTCTCTGCTAGGCGGTCAGCGAAAAATGAGAGTAGCCCGAAGTTCCACCTACCTGTAAGCCAGGATAGGGGTACGACCCTCTTAGGAGGTGACATAGTGGGCCTTGCATCTGATCCGGTATCTTCGCTACCTCGACAAGAACTTGACATCTAAATTAGCATTAGAAAAAGCAAGGAAACATAAAGTTCCACCGAGAGTGACCCGGCGTAAAGAAGGAGCAGAACCTCCGCGACGTCTCCTGCAAGTACTCCGAAAAGATTCAGGAAAAGCGAATCGGAGGGACCCAAGGGGAACTTTCTGAAAGCCAGCACCGTGAGGGCTGGGAGAAGCTTTAAGTTTAAGTAACTTAAATGAGCTGTCCTCTAAGCACAAATCGGAGGCTTAAGAAATGTCATGTGGGAACAATAACCAGTCAAACCTCAAGACCAGCACTCCTTGTGTAGCAGGACTACACAAAGCCCTTGCAAAATCAGATGGACTGACAACGTCTCTCATGTAAGTGGACGGAAGCTTCACTGAGAACGAGTAACACAAAGAACTGCTTATCTTAGAAGCTCATTTCACTGCGGCAGATCGTCTGACACCCATGTAGGGACTTGGACCAACACATCGAGATCTCGCCTAGAAGACTGGCCAGTAGCAAAAGCCGTTTGCTCTAGAAGTCGATTAGAAAGAGCAATCAAATCATTTCAGCCTTTTCGGTAACTCAGCGTGGATGGCATTCACCAATCACCAGCCCTACAAGAGAAAGGGCATGAATGTTAATGTAATGTTGAAAATACAAAACAGATCTCTTAAAAGACTAGTAGTTCTTTTTTATGCAGAATCTCAGAGGCTAAGACTTGGTGATGCAGCCCGAACGTCATAAGATGAATGTATATTGACTAAAAACAACTAATGGAGCAGTAGCATGAACAAAACTAACAAGTCTTAGTTTTAGCATAACGAGGGAAACACTCCTCAAAGCTGGCCAGCCTCTGCATACTCGGGGTTATGCGACTTTTCTTGGAAAACTCCCCCTTTTCTATTCCTTAAGATGAAAGGTATACTTTCATTGGAGCGAAAAGAGCTAGAGCAATGAATCCAGAGCATAAGAAGTGAGCAACAGAACCATTAAATGGTATACAGATGGCTTAAAAACTGAAGATGGAGCTGGTAAAGAAGTGTTGGGGCATAGGAAAAATACAATGAATCAGAAATGAGGCGAGTCAATAAAGTGACTCTCTATTGGAAACCTGCCAATGACTCCTTAAGGACGGATCAGCAGTACCCGTTAAAACATATAAACATTTCCGTGGAGTAGGGGAACACACTATAAGGGAAGAATTCAAGAAAATGGAGAAGTTAAATCGAACTAAGACCTGGGAAGGTATTCAAGGTCTGCGGCAATTACAAAATTCTATAGCGAATTCGAATCAGAGGAGATTCAACTTAGCCTCTGTAGCCTTACACAATTCCTACCTACGAGGGAATTGTAAACTCGGTTTAACGGAGGTAGGCACTCCTTTGCGGGTTTGACAATGAGGTAAATGAGACTCCGGAAACACATTCGGTAATTCTGTGGGCACTGAACCACAAAAAAATAAAATGTCTAGGTGGATAGAAGTTATAAAACAGAACATGCCTACTTCACATTCTCAGATTTCTACGTGAAACAAGAAAATACTCTAATTCGAGTTGTCTCAGCCAAGGGGCCAAGCATAAGCACTAAATACAATTTAGTAATGAATTGCTATGCGATGGATGCTTATACCGAGGGAACAAAGTCCCCCAATCGGTAATAGGGGCTCACTTATGGCAGTGCAATACGCAACTCTCTCTTTGTCCCTTAGGAATGCAAAAACCAAAGTTTGGTAGCATGAATCTACAGCTTATCTAACAAGACTGATTGTTTTGGTCAATGGTGATTTGAGCTTCGCAATTGGATGAAGAACTTGTAAGAAGAATGTTTTTAACTTAGTGACAAAGAACAATCCAACATTAGAACCAACATTAAACCTCAATTGTGACAACAAGTCTTGGTTTCTCTTTCAAGACGTTATTCGTTTTCCACTACTTGCTGCTTTTTATCAATGTGGAACCTCGTTAGGTGGGGTTCATAATATTCTTTTGTATTCTTTTCAACTATATTCACTAAGCGTTAATATTTATGTGCATACTTACGGAATTGTGTCAAGTCGATGCAGCTCAACGAACTCTCCACACTCGAGCACATATTCCAGAACATCGTGTAAATGAATGTTACAATAACGAGGAAGCATAAAATCAACGTCCAAACGAAATTCAACAGATACGTGAGTCCCATCAGCTGCAATAAGAGATAAACAAACAAAAAACGGTTACCCTCACCTTCATCAACTATACTCCGCCGCATCTTTTGCACACAATCTTACCACAGCGCACGATATCCGTCCACCCACACGAGATCTCCACGCTCGATACACCTTGTAGCGCGTCGCACCAGTTGCCAGAAAGCCAACAAATAGAATCATAAATCCCAGTGCAGCCATCCCTGCAGCTATAATTACGAAGATCATCTGCACCGCTTCAATCCTGTAGAACGAGGCATTCAATATAAACAAATTAATCGGCAATAGCTTACACGGTGACAGTTACTTTTACGTATTACTTACCATATTAACCGCAAGTGGAACACTTGATCCATCATGATTATCGTGAGCGATGCACCGCGATACATGGTGCCACAAAATATGCCCACCCCCAGCAAACACATGAGGGTGGCTATTAGGGTGGCATATGGTATTCGCGCCATACATGATTGACAGCAGTCACCTAGGGTGGGAAAGAAAAAAAATGAATTAAACTCAATGCGAGCAAAGAAGGGAAAAAAAATATCCTTTCAAACGAAGGATGCCCGTGGCGTCACCCCCATTGGGTGCCAATTAAAGTGAGTGACTATGCCAACGGACCACTATAGGACGATGTTGATATGGCGGATGGCGCTTGTGATTATTTGCCAGGATTTAATGAGCCACAAGGTGGTACTTGGGATGATTATTTACGGCTAAGGTGCCGATGCGAGTGCTGTTCATTTAAGTGAAACGGTAAACGCATGGTTAAGTGCACACATAACGGTCCTATGATGGAGCAACTAGACTTTTGCACACACAGTCTGACAAGAGGACAAGTGCATGGGTGTGTACAAACGCGACAAAGTGGGGTTTAGCGGGTGATACTGGTGAAATGTACGAGTTTTCTATACTTGTGCGTATGTGGGTGTATGCTTAATTGGTTGACAAATTTACAGCGAGTGATTGCAATTAGTGGTGCTTGGTGCATATAGTACATAATTGAAGCGTAATAAAGAAACGTCTTAATTAATTAAATGCTTTCTTTTAAGGAAGCACGCACATAGTTTTTGATCTCGAAGCCAAGTTCATGTGCAGTTAAGGGAAGACTTACTGCGAGTTGATGATAAAATTAAGTTCGATAACGATCTGGAGCATTAGATGCTGAAAACTGCGTCAAACGTATCTACTGCTGGACAATAAAAAATCTATTCACTATAGTATAGGTACTTGTAGCACGCCTTAAATTCTTTACGACGCAAATGTGTACGAACTTAAAGTGGTACAAACCCGAGAACGTAGGTTTCAATAAACCTCTAATGACGAGTAGTACCTTGGTAAGGCTTGGTATAGTAGTGTCTTATTCCGCACAACAAAACCGGCTCTGCTGTAGACGAAGCAAATCGCACCAAATAACTTGTGAGTTAAATTTTGAACAACTAACACGGAAGGCACTATATGTTTAACAGATACCGCAATATGGGGTACGCGGACTAAATCGACATCATCGGCCGCTCCATCCGTGATTAGATAGTGTTTCAACATGATTAAAGAACAGGCCACAAGTAAGTTAGTCTTGAAGTAAACGAGGATAAAAACGGCTTAGGGCAAAACGTCACTATTGGTAGCAGCAACTACGAGGTAGTTAAGGAATTCATCTACAAGGATATAACATCACAAATGACACATTAATTAAGATTCGTCGAAGAATAACCCTAACGGAAAACGATAGCGCACGGTTTAGCAAAACATATGGATTAATAACTCATCTCAGGAAAGACCAGCTCTACAAACAAAACCTTTATTTTGCACGTTCTGCTTTATGGTGCCAAGTGCTTAACGATAAGCCAGAGAAGAAGAAACTATACTTGGCTCTTTCCGAGAGAAAAATTATGCGGCGAATTTAAGTTTTTGCGCAAACTCTACTTTACTTCATAAAAGCAAAACAAGAGTACTATACATTGGCTCAAAATAGGTTGTTGTGTACGCTCCAGCTAAATAAAATAAACCGAATATGTAAGGCTGAAGTTTTGCCCTGGCGATGAAATGATTGTCGGCATTGCCGGGAGAATCAGGGGTATAAAGTGAGGTGGGTTTCATGGGTGGAAATCCCACTAGCTCAGTTTTGTCATTGAAAGACTCCCATCTACCTACTGGGAAAGGGAGAAGCAAATTGGAGTGAGAGGGAACGAGAACCTGCCAGTCATATGAGGGAACTTGTCGAGAAAATTAAGTCAGCTCGAGGCGGGAAAGCTTTGAAAAATTACACACGAAAGAGGAGTCAACACGTTTCGGTGGACCCAAAATAGGCTGAAGCCATGAAACCGATGTCTATGAGGCTACAGAGGAGGGTCTTCAAAAACCCCGATAGCCTCCACGGTCTCCAGACCTTTCAGCGAGGTAAGGAAGGATCATCTTAAGTCTGGCAATTTTGACCAGGAAGATGGGAAAGGACGGATAAGTGCGGATTACTATAGTTTTTTTCAACTCTCAGATTACCGCCGCAGGCATTGTTTTGTAACGCCCTGTCCGGTCAACCCCACGTTAGCGTCAGACATTGGGTGCCAAAAACGTGCTGAACTGACTACATCTATAGTTGGCAGTCTCCAATATGTCTGTAAGCTTCGGTGTAAAACTACGGGCTATATAGAAAGCAGACATTTCGATGGGGGCGAGAGCCATAGTCCGGATTTCACTAATCGCTGATTCATGCATAGGGAGCACATTCATCCCGACGTGTAACAAAAAAAAAAAACCCTTTTTTGACTCCAAAGGGAACGGTGAGATCTTTACTTGATGGAACATCGTGAGTTTTCCATCACAATCTTGCGCAACTGATGAGTTTGGAAGCGATGTCAAAGCTATAGACATTGTCCTAGCTCGTCTCTAAGGATGCTGTCATAACATGCAACCTTGAAATAGATGGAACCGTCCTGCGTAATGATTTGGAATTCTTGAGTTTTTTTTTTTTGATATCTGCCGCAGTGTGACTATTTGATCGATGATCAGACTTTCTTGCCATAAATCAAGGTCCGAGGCCTATCAGCCTGTTGGCAATCGGTTTTACACACACCGAAGAAAAAACGGAAGATCATAAAAGCTAAGGATGTAAATGAAGCCGGGTAAGAGTTTCAATGCTGTCGAAGCCCGCAGAGTATACCATTTACAAACGAA
The DNA here is from genome assembly GCA_947623515.1 of Neoascia interrupta. NCBI lineage: Eukaryota > Metazoa > Arthropoda > Insecta > Diptera > Syrphidae > Neoascia > Neoascia interrupta. Next base: position 126,632,575 of record OX392463.1, read on the forward strand.
GGATAACTCTTGCCAATCGCTGTTTGTTTGCGCCAAGGCGAAGGCATTTGAGTAGTAAAGCATTCCCTCGAGCAACTAAAATTTCCATTTATAAAACCTCATCATACTAGTCCTGCATTTTGGTGCAGATGAATGGACTCTGTCAAAGGCGGATAAAAACGCTCTTCGAGACGGAAATTCTTTGGACGATTTACGGTCCCGTCTATATAAACGGGGAGTAGAGGAGGACATCCAACTGTACGGGCTGTACAGACAGCGACGCCAACCTAGACAGAAGGGTCAAAATACAACGATGGCGATGGCTGAGTCACCAGAGCGGACTCAGATGGCGGACGCAAATGGAAGATTTACTTTGCCAACTTCGCGTGGAAAACTGGAGACGGCTGCTTGAAGACAGAGATGGCTCACGAACCTTGTTAGCTAATGCCCAGGGTTACCCCTGATTGTAGCGGCACCTTAAGTTAATGTGTAAGTAAGGCACTTAACAAGAAGGTCTACAAGAGGGACAGAAAGCTGGTTTCCGGCTTAGCGGAGGAATCGTTCCGAGACAAAACTTGCTGAGAGCAGGTAAGCAATCATTTGATTCGGTTTGATCTTTTGGTCTGTTTCAACTAGAAATAATACTTTTCGATTGGTTCAGACTAATCTTTTTTTCCCAAAAGCCATATGCAGCAAAGTAACCTAAGATCTTGTAAAGGACTAGGATACCCATATCCTTTCAGCAAAACCGAGGCTATATAACAGAGCTCAATTTACTGTGCTCAAGGAGGTTGTTACTTCGAAAAACATACAGTAACCTGCCGTATAAGGCTCGCCGGTGGAGCTACAGCAATGTCGTATCGTATCGAATCCTTGACTAAACTACTTTAAGGAGTTGTTTGAACTTCGGCTAGGTATGCCCACTATGACTTAGTATAGATACTAATGGAGGAAGGTTAAAGTAGTCTTTACAAAAAGTAGGCCGGAAAGACTTTTCACGCATCCCCTTAGGACTGCCATCCAATCAGGGTTTTCTATTTCTAACTTATAACTCGGGCGAAATCTAGACAGCAGTCTCCTATCGGTATCCCAAGAGCCGACATGTTTACCGCGGCAAATTAAGACACGTGAAAAATCTGAACATTTTATTTGAAGACGTAAAATTTGTTAACACAACGGCAACGGCAAACATACAGAAATCGACTCACAAGTTTTTTAATTAGCAAAAGTTGCGTTGCAAAACAAACCTAATGTTTGTTGTAGTTGTCCAAATGTAAACCATTTGGATAATTTTTAACCGAAGTGAAGCGTCGATTCCATTTCGATTGGTCGTGTGTGTAACAGAAGGTTAGTCACATGAACAACTTTTTGTGTTTAGAAAATGAAAACTTTCAACTAGTTGTTGGCTCAGTTTTTGTACGATCATTAGGACTTCTTTTTCGGACCGAGTACAAAATAATGGACGTCAAAACCTTAACGTCTTAATATTTTTGACATTTACGTGCACGGGCGTTATGAACAAGGACAACTTATTGGTTGTTATTATCTTGATTTACATCATAACAACGCTTGAAATCTAGTCTGGATTGTTCCTCCTAAAAGTCTTTTAACTTAAACCCATAAGTACCAGCTTGATTTTTACCTAGCCAGGCAGGGTTTCATGACATCTTCGGCTTAGAATAACACTTGGCTTTTCACTGATTAGGAACGTTAATAATATTCGGAAATGGTATCCCATGGCTGACATTGTGTAACTATTTTTTGCAGTCAAACTACCATGAACGAAATCAAAACAAAACTCGTCAACTAAGCCACTGAAATTCGTCATTAATAATACGTCATTATTGCGTTGCGTTTCTTATTTTTTGTTTATTAAAGTACTATTGCAAAACCATTCAAATTACGTAAAAAAAACACTCAACAGCGATGAAATCACTTCCCATGTGAACACCTTACCTTTGTCGCTGTTATTGTTGTGCACAGTTTTTTTTTATCTTCGTTATCAGTTTTTATATCAGTGGGTATATTAGCGTGATTAAAAATTTAATAAAAAAATATAGTGAAAAGTTATTAAATAAATTAGCAACATGCAAACAATTGTTCAATAACAAAAAACTAAAAAAAACACAGCACAGACGAAACAAACACGTGCAAACAACAACAAACACTATTTATAAGAGAGACAGTATAGCTTTGTGACATTCGTACTGGTTACAAACTACATTTAAGCGGAAACTACACGTAACATACAGGAGTGGCTAGAGTTTTTCTATTAAGGTTCACCTCTTTGGCTATTCCATCCACGTTCTGAATACCGATCCAAGGAATGCTCCGATCGATACGTTGCACTTCGACGTCTGTTTGGTTGATGTTGGTTGTATGCACGGGTTAAAACACCATCATCTTCGAAGTTTGTTTCCAGGAGAATCTCTTCGCGGGGATCCCGTACTCGGTCCCGATTGTTTTTCGCCGTCATATTGAAACGGTTTATTCACAAGGTTTTTTGAATTTTTCGTTCGAATGTCATTAATTCGTTTCGTTTAGTTACGAATACGCATTACCTTCGCATACTTATTCGTAGTTCTAAAAATTAAATGAAAAAAAATAATGAAAAGAACAAATAAGTTCACTTTCTGGTGCAAGAGCACGACCAAAACTAAGCGCACAAGTTGGTAGAGAAAGAGAGAAGACTGACAAATTTATCCGAGAACCTGATACGTGATTCACCCTGCTTATGAGCTGCGGTAGCTCCAATGACTATAGCAAGAGGTTTGTAGCGACGTATGACACATAATTAAGGTTAATTTAATCTAATCATTATTATTGCTTGAACGCTCTCACATACTTGAGATAACCAATACAATGGTGAAGGCAGGGGATCCATTACGTAGCTATTGGAATGATATTGGCCAGACAGTAGGGTTGAGAAATAATGAAGTCGATACTGGAGATGAGTGGGTTATCTTTTTGGAGTCTCATCGAGTCAAATGACAACTGACAGCTGACATTTGTTGTATTAGCCTAAATGAACATTATTAACATTGTATAGAGGTTTAGACCTCAACTTCCCAGTGATGAACTGTTAAATACGATATAAAATGAAGATTCCCACACAATTTTGTGCAGTTGTTGTAGTACCTACCCAGAAAATCTATCTTAGGGTCAAAAAGGACATTTTTTTGAATAACACAGACAAGTAAGTATTGTTTGCAAGCGTTTTGTTGAGTGCTGTAACTGTCGGTAGTTATACCTAAGTAAGCCATCGATCATTAAGCTATGTCCACTTGGGAGTAAAATCACTGTGAGTCACGAGAGTAATTCACATCAGAGACGTTTTCGGGAGACACCTAGACGTGATCCAAATTAGAGCTAAGCGCGCAACTAGCTCAAATGGGCGTAACGGCTACTTGAAGATAACGGCTATATTACAATGGTCAGGTCACGAAACCAGGAAGGTGGAGAAACGGCTTTACACACGGCTTTACAAACGGCTTTACAAGCTGTGGGATGCCGTGGCGTAGTGGTCAGTGTGTATGCCTAGTCCTACCTCTGCCATCTTGAAAATAACTTGTAGTTTTTATTGGAAAATCTTTTCAAAGTGCAGATCGATTTCGGCAAGAAGATGTAGGTCATCTTGTATGTGAAGAATACAACACTTACAGCGTACATGGTTGAGAAGTTGATCCTGGTTGACCTCAAGTTGTTGAACTACTCTATTTATTTATTTCTATTATTATTTTTATTAAGACTGTAAGACTAAAAAAAAAGGGAAAGGCGATTTGGAGTGACCGAGTGAGTGACAATCTTGCAAGAGCACTTATCGAAAGTTGTCAACCAAGTTGAAAGCAAAAACCGAAAGTTGTGAGAAGGGCTCTTAAGAAGCACGAGGCAAGGGCGTCAGCTCGTTTGGGGAGGGCCATTAGCCAAGCCTGCAACATAACCTCCTAGAAATAAAGGGCACAAGACGACCCCTCGAAAACCCCCAAAGAAAGCTTAGACAATTTCTACAGAGCCCATGTTTCTAGCGAGGTTGGTTGCGAAGTACCATTTATATCTGACCCTCGGCATCATGGAGCAGGGTGACCAGGAAGGCCAAATAAGTTCGGATAACTGCGAGCTTCTTATAGAGCATTCTGCAGCCCTATCAGACGTACTGTGTGGCCCTAAGCCGACCTGCGACGGCGGATCGACTATACACCAGATCTTTACACTAAGACAAATCCTGGAACAGAATCATGAATTTCAAGTCGAGATAAATCATCTTTTCATCGATTTTAAAGACGCACTTGGCGATGGGTGAACTTAAGATCCCGGAAAAGTTGATCAAACTGTGCCGAGCAAAATTATAAAGGACGTGGTGCACCGTGCAGTTTAAAAACAGATCCTCGGACTGTTCCAAATATGCACATGATGCTGGATTTCGGTGAAGAGATGCATTTTATCATCTGTATTCTTAAATCGAAGTTCTGGAGATTGAGACGGAACGCATACTATTTTCAAAAGAGCCCTGCCAATACTATGGGGTATACGCAGACGATATTACCGCCCGCTCCAATAACGTGTGATAAAGGCTCTTTCGGCAAAGAAAAAAAGGCGAAGTTGGTTGGTTTTGAAGGGGAGAAAATATGCTCGGCTCTTTTGAGCCTAATTTATTGTCATGTGTCTTTGTCCGAGAAGGCCGAATTGAGGAGAAGATAACCGCGAAATCTATGTGCTGTACCAAGATGTGAATGAAGTTTATGAAGTCAAAACACGAAGACTACATTAACTCGGTCATATCGAGCGGACGGAAAACTACACTCCAGCCAAGAGCGTTTTCGAATCCAAGCGTTAGGGTCGAGATGTCCAAGAAGACCAAACGAAACAGCATGCTCAGGTACGCAGAGGATGGAAAAGCTACTTTGAAACAGGTACCGACCTTTCTCCATGTGGCGGGAGCCCTATAACCGCCAACACCACGCTTACACCAACGACCTTCATGGACCGAAACTGGCTTAAGACGGTTGCCAACTGCCAAGCTTTTACTCTGCAGTAACGAGACCTTAGCTGACTATATCACGTCGGCAGTCTTACAGGTCGGCGCTGTATGTATAGCCCGGTACGAAGCTAAGTCAAGAGGCAGATTGTGGATTCCCTTGGGTTCCAGCGACGATAAAGACATTCTCATTGTTCTTCAGAATTCCTACCGATGCAAGGTCGGGGTCAGAAAAGCCTTGAGGTAAGGTATACCTGTCGTAAGAGCCGATTAAAATCCACTGGAAGAAGTAGTCCTCCAGAATGTTATAAGTGAACTATTAGCCCGATGCTATACTGGCATCTTCTTAACTAAGTGGAAAGGTTCCGAAACCAGAGACTTCGCACTGACTGCACAGGCGGGTTCCGGGATACTCACAAGCCCTTGGCTGTCGGCAAACGTATTTGAGTTTATTCCATTGGTAGGGAAGGCTTTGATCTTAAATTTGAAGCTTGAGCGATCGACTTTGGCTCTAGTGCAAGTGTATTCGGAGGAACGAATTGCGCTTTAGCCACAGCATTCCTTTGCAGCCCAGGCAAAAATCAAGACGGGTGACCTGCATACGGTGGGAACGGTTACAGGATGCTGAATCTAATTACAGGGAGCGATTTGCACGGCACGTTTCGGAGATATTTGAACAAATTCCAGCTGACCTTTAAATGTAGAGGGAGAATGGCAGCTGTTTTCATTGGCAGTCATTGCCTCTGCAAGAAATGCTTGTGGATTAAAGCGGCGGCTGGTGGGAGAAAAAAAATGCGTGGTTTAAGATTCCTGGAGTTCAAGAAGCCATAAAATAGACAAAGAGAGCCTATATTGTATGGACTCAAGTAAGAACTCTATTTCTCGAGCCCGGTACATTGAGGCGCGAATTACTTCTAATATGGCGGTCAAAACAGCCAAGGAACCGGTTTGGAAAGAGTTCGGCGGGAGGTTAGAGCACAATTACAGATCTTCAAAAAAGATGTTTTGGCAGTCTCTCCTCTGAGACGGCGAACGTCACAGAGGAGAGAAGTTAAATATCGTACAAGGGGTTGATCTTAAGACGGTACACTTCTTTCAAATGAGAACGACGTCTTTCGCATATCGAGCGAGCAGCTCACAGCTGCCCAATCCCCAACAGGGCACTGAAGATGGCGGCCCCGCTGCTGACGAGATCAGGGCGGAGAGTAGACCTACAGTTGATGAAGTCATACTGCCGCGATAAATGGCTAAAAGTGGATAAGTCTGTTGGAGTTGATGTAATCAGGCCAGAAATGGGCAAGGAAATGGGTGAAGAAGGTGTTAAATGGCTAACAAATATCGTAATGGGGCCTGGGAAAGCACCTAGCGATTGGCAAACAGGAGTTATAGTGCCCATTTTCAAAAAAAGGGACAAGAGAGATTGGGGTATATCTATCTCTCTAAGTCTTCGGGAAAAGTATTCGTAAAGGTGTTAGAAGCGCGTTCCAGAGCTGTAATCGAGCCTTTGTTGCAGGAAGAGCGATGCGGCATTCGGCCTGGCAGAGGCACAACCGACAAGCGTTTTACTCTGAAGGTTATTGTTATACAAAAAAAGGTGATCGAGATTTGACTTTTTTTTTACTTCTATATTGATTATTTTGCAAGTCGTAAAAGAAGTTATTTTTCTGTTCTATGTTGTTGATTGCATCGTATACCATACTGACATCAACGCAAGAATATCCAGCTTAAGTAAAAAGCTGAGTAATGTTTTTTTCTTACACCTTTTAAGTTACTTTCTTTTGACAAATCAAAAATCGTAAACATGTAACTAAACTCCAAACAGGCCATAATAGGAATTAGTTCCATTAAGAAATTCTCGTTTTTTCACCCTTAAAAACACGAGCTGTTTGGTTAAAAGAAAGTACGACAGCAGAGTGTTAATACATCATATCGAGGGTTGATATGTTAAGAAAAAAAGTTTATCATCTTAGCTAAGGACCTTTCTTCAATATAGAAACTGCCAGCATATGCTTTTCTATTGTCTATTAGTTCTTACTGCTATCAAAAGTGGATTTGATCCCCTATACAAGCTTCTTCCCACAAAATCCCCACACAATGCAAAAAAAGATAAACATTTGAAGTGTTATAAAGCTTAAATTTTGTTTGAAAATTCTAAAATAAAAAAAACTTTGACTTAAGTTACCGAAATGTAATATCCTTGATTTATAACTTTTAGGATACTTTATTTTTCTGAAAAAAAAACTCCTTAACTTTCTGTTTTTTGTTCCTACTTCCCCCCATAAAAATCCTCTTGCATCAGAGGTTTTATGGTATCAAGTTATTTTTTTCCCTCACTTGACTGTGCCAACAAACAGATTAAATTACACATCCCCTTAAAAAAAAAGGACGAGTATAGTTTAACATGACAGAGCTGTCTGTATTACAATCGTGTTTATGTATGCCACGTTCTCCCTACGATAAAATAAAGTACCTACGAGGATTTTGACTCCCTTGTTCACACCGCCATGAAGCTCCCACTTGAGTAAGCCATAAGAAAACACTTTCAAATGAAAAACTAACAGCACAAGAGTGTTTTGTTGACATTTCAGTTGAAGTCGTAACGTTGCAAGATCCCATTTGGTTGCTCATGTTGTTGAACTTGTTCACTTCCCGGATTGTGTGCACGTTTGTACTCTGACATTTGCCTTCCCGTAATCCGTGTATAACGAAATCAAAATCCTAATTCTGCATTTTGCTAACATTCCCTAAACTATTTAAGGTTAAGGCCCTTTGGCTTATCCTCGCTCTGCTATCTGCTTCAGACTATCTTTCATGTGTATATGACGCTTTAATTTAAACCCCCCTAAGGGCTCCCTGTGCCGTCTCCCGGATAAACGACGACAAAGTGTAGACGTAAAAACTACTTAAACTACTTGAAAAGGATAAAGAGACAAACCCTCTGCGCCACAAGAGTAAAGGCACCCATAGAAGTAGGAGCGTAGCTGAAACAATTAAAAGCAAGGATAAGCGGCGCATCTCGCAGCCCATTAACTGGTGAAGGGTGAATGTTAGAGGAAGGATCCATACTATGCACCCCCGCAGGATTCCATTACTCCAACCACAGCGTGGAATTTTAATAATTCCAAAATGCAAATGGCCTAAAACGTAGTTTCTCGAAATAATGATGATGATAGTTTTTCCCTCCCATTGCGGTACTTGTCTCAATGATTATTGTTCATTTAAGGCGGAACTGTGAAGAAGGATGACAATGTGGCACAGAGGCACACTCTGCGAAACATTCGCAGCGGGACTATGAAATTAATTTCAAAAAACCTTCGCACAGCGAGTCAGTCTTCTATGCAGCAGAGTGCGATGCTCATTGAAAGCTGGCAGTTTTATGATAGCTTTGAGGCTCCTTCTACCTATCTCTATGTAATGTGTAATTATTGTCTAGGGATGAAAGGAAGGGAAATCATTACTCTCCAGTTCATAATTACATCCTTGTGAATGTGATAATGCTAGTCGAGGAAAAGGAAGAGCACTTAAGGAAAAGGGGCTTCTTTTCTTGGTAATGTCGTTAAATGGTACGGTAAAAGGGGGGTTTCTTCGGGATGCGTTGTCTTTATGTGCTTCTTTTCAACAGTGTGGCGAAAAAAAAATTGTGCTGATTCTGCTTTTCCTTGTCAATTACTTCCGGAAAGTATTTTTTTTCCTATTTTTACCAGCTTGTCCGAGTTTAAGGTGAAATAGTAGGTATAGCAGTTACGATGGTTCCCCTTTAAAATTAATTTGTGGTTATATTGGTGCAAGATTGAGAAGAGATTAACACCATCACTAGAAAAGTGTAAAAGTTGCTTAATTTAAGATAAGCCAACAGCTATAGTGTGGGAGTTTTCGTAAAATCAAACAAAAACTTGTGTACAATCCTTGTACAGAGTTTATACTGTGGCGAGGCTTCAGGAGCCGAGTTCGCAAGTTTTAATTGGGTTAGGTTGATTAACTACTGAACTTACTTCTGCTTTACGATTTTAACGTCCGTTTTAGTGATTTCAATTTCGAAGGGTTCAAGGAACTCTGGTTTGGCTAGTCTGCTGCATCCTTATGTTGACTTGGAGAACAGCTGAGTCGCCCATAACAGCTTTAAAAGTTGATTTCAATTATTTTGTTTTGCACGAAGCCTTCCCTATATCCTAAACTTCCTTGTCTTCTTTTCGACAGATTTTACTCAATTAAAATACATAACTTTTAACCATCCTTTGCAATGTGTCCCCCTGCAATTTGAAGTGCGGCCTTCTTCGATTTTATATTGCTTCACTATGTGCCCAAACTGCAATCAGTTAGGGCATCTTTTCGGCGAAATCCGTCCGGATGCGAAAGATGGCTTACCTAAGCTCGTTGCTGATGATAGAAATAGCGAGAGGGGTTATCCGAAGGCACTTTTCATTGTTTCCGTATGGCAGCAAAGGAATTCCGCAGATGGAATCAATGGACACGTCCTCTTGTAGCTTCTGTTCTTGAAGCCAGGTTGGGAGTCGTTCATTCGGGCCGAATTCTCGTTCCCGGCCAAATAAAGAATTAACAAGAGATATTTGCCACACATCAGCAAGTCTCATAATCGGTCGGATTTACTCTTAATGATAAATAAGATAAACAAAACAAGAAAAACGTAAAGGATTAGGTCCTTTATTATACCAACAATACAGCCAGCAGTGCAGCCGATCAATTAGCGGTGGATTTCAAAGACTGCAAAGCATTAAACGCGGTGGGCCGGGCAAAAGAAGGATGGAAAACTTCGATATAAAGTTTGTCACATGTGGCGAGGTGACAACTACCGACAAAAAAAAAACGCTTTAGGCAGAAAGTATCAAGCGAGCGCTCACGACGATTTTCATCAACGCTAGATTCGCCAACATTAGCCCCCATATGCGCACATGTCCCCGCAGGGAATAAAGATGACGACACGCCAAAGATATATTCTCCGTTCACCGAGCTTGAACAAAACTTATGACCAATGTCATAGCTGCGCCATCAAGATTTTTCTAGGCGATTTACTGCCAAGCTTGAAAGAGAGGGAATCTTCATTGTCGACGTTCGATAGCCGAATTCGCTGCAGGGCGACACATTGTTGTAGTTAGTATACAGAGTTCCCGCATGTCAACATCCACAAAGAGACATGGGGGATGTGGATCTCCGGATCAATCAACCGTCAACCCAGATTAAACATTATGCTGCCGACGTAAGACACTTATCTAGTTTGATGGACGTCAGAACTTGTTGTAGCCAAGATACTGCAGCGGATGTGCCGGCCAACTCCAAGAGACGGAAATGATAGTCATAAGAAGCGTGCGGTTTAAGAGGCAGAGAGATGCTATAAGATCCGAAAGTTCCATTAAACGTAAACAGGACTTCCGCCAAGGGTATCAAGTTCGACCCGAACCTGTAACAACGATCAAGGCAACATTCTAGTGAAATCTGTCAGGATTCGCATGCGACTTTGCAGACTGTATAACGGCAAGACTGAATCCAGCTGTCAGACAGAAAGAACCATTCAAAGTGGGGGATCAAGACACCGATGAAGAATACGGACAGTACTGCCCACCCGAGTTGGATGAAGTGAAAGTAGTTGTGTAGTTTTTGCATGGAATAACAAAGCCGCCGATGCTGATTGCCTTGGCTGCCGAACTTTTCAAATCCATTGGCGTTGTTCTCATCAGGAGCATGTTCGAAAACCAACTTATCTGCAAGATATGGCTAAAAGAAAACTTCCGATGAATGGACCCTCAGTATTTTTGCCAATCCTTTATAAAGGAGACCTATATTGAACTGCGTCAACTACAGAGATGCAAGATTTGTATACCCTACACAGGGTAAATTAACTTTAATGCATTATAACGAGATTGTAACATAGTAAAATAAAGACCGTAGACCCCTCAGACGAGATATAATCGAGAGCGACAGGTGAATCGATTAAGCCATGTTCATCCGTCCGTCTGCCCGTAAAGTTTTTAAGTTCTATCTATCTTTCAAATAGAGCTAGAAAGCTGAAGTGGAGCTTGGTTCTTTTTTTTTACAGACAAAGTATGAAAATTGGTAAGATCCGCCACAGTCACACCCACCATTGACTTGAATGTAGGGCCCATTTCACACATACCCGGCAGCCGGCCAACCGGCACTGGCTACCCGGTCGTTGAGAATACGTTCTTATGGGTGCGCTTACACCTGCAAGCCCGGTTGCCCATACAAACGACCGGGTAGCCGGGTGTGTGTGAAATGGGCCTAAGACAATATCAAATTTAAATATTATTTCAAAAGGCCTTTTGATCAAGTTAAACATGGCGTAGTAACTGAAATCTTAAACTAATATGGACAAAAATTGGACCAATGACCATGCCCCCTTTTACCATACTAAGCACCTTACACGGTCAATCGCTTGATGTCAAGCATCGTTTACGTGTAGTGTAGTGTATATTGCTTTCACCCCTTACACAGTTTAATCGATCGACAAAAATTTTTAAAGTTTTGTTTAGTTTCTTAAGCAACCACACTTTCAAATATTTTTAGAATTAATGTTGCCACACGTTCGATATCAAAAATAATTAATTTTTTCGTCAATCTAGCGTCAATCAACACACATCAATCAGCATGAAAATCATCATGCAAAATCAAAATTGTTTTGTTTTTCGTCAATCAGTTTCAATCGAATGTGTGTGACGCATCATCATCATCATCATCATCATTTTCGAATGCCGCTTATCCTTTAAAAGGGTCGCGGAGCGAGGGTGGCTAAATGGTCCTTCCATCTTTCTGGATCCTCCGCCACCAACTCAAGAGACTCCGGCGCAATCCCCAGGCGGGACTCAGAGAGGTTCTTTACCTGATCCCACCACCTGTTTCTTGGCCTACCAGGGGGCGACGCGCCCGCATCTCGGCTAGCATGACCTGTCTAGGAAGTCTGTCAGGGGGCATGCGAACAACGTGTCCAAACCATCGAAGAATCGATCGCTCCACTCGGAGAAGTAGCTGCTCAACATTAAGATTGCTACGAATACTGACGTTTCTCACTCTGTCCCTTAGAGTAACACCAGCAACGCGCTTAAGGAATCTCATTTCGGCAGCTTGTACCCGCGATCTAATTCTTTCGGTCAGTACCCAAATTTCATGACCATAGATGAGGGTCGGAACGAACACTGAATTAAAAACTGAGATCTTTGCTTTCACTCCAAGCTCAGCTTTCCTGATGACCGGCCGGCGCAGTGCCTTTATTATTGCTCCAGTTTGGCCAATTCTACAGGACAACTCAGTATCACTCCTCCCATCTTTCGTAAAAAAGACCCCGAGGTTCTTAAACTTCTCCACCTGTTTTAATGGAACTCCATTTATGTGCAGGGTACACTGCACAGGAGTTCGGGAAACAACCATCACTTGCGATTTGTTCACGTTTACTTTCATCCCAGCATCACCACAGACGGCTGCAAACCTATCCAGTGCTCGTTGAAGTTCCTCTTTGGATGATGCAAGGATGGTCAAATCATCTGCGAAAAGCAGATGGCTCATCCAGTGTGTGACGCATACAGATAAATTTTCACAAATACATGGACGTGATTGACATCAACCGATTGAACATGTAAGGGCCGCATTAGATTCTTAAAAACTCTAAAAATAAATAAATAGAGTGGCGCAACAGCTCGAGGTGAACCAGGGCCAACTTTTCAATAATGTATGCTGTGTATCTTAATTTCTTCACATACAAGGGGACCTCCATTTTTTGCCGAATGTTTTTCAAGACAAATGATTCTCTCGGAGGGCTGGTCAGATCCTCGCGGAGGTAAGGACAGTGAAAAAAAAAACAAGTCTTTTTTTTAAAAACTCTATTTATGCGAAAATTTGCTCGAAATCGAAAAAAAATTTTATAACAAATATTAGAGTTTCCCTACAGTTACCTAAATTTGTTACTTATGCATAAGTATTGAGCTCCGCCCTTTTTAGGGGACATTTTAAGGAAAAATTTGGTTTTTAAATAATTAATTTTTGTTTTTAAATCATTTTCTCGTGATATTAACGAGATTAGAATCAATATTGATTTTAATTTTTAGCCCAAGCCCATTTTTGGGGGCGTGGCCATTGCAAAATATTGGTATAGGAGAAAACTTTGTGTTTTAGTCTCTTGCACTTTTACAGCTTTTGGACCTAGTCACTTGCATAGTTTCTGTGTGAACGCCTTAAGCCAATTGTTAACAGCCTAATGGGTTTATATTAGTGTAACTTTAGGCCAAAAAAGTCTACCATCGATCAAATATTCACTGAGGCAGACTTTTCAAAAACCCAGAAACCCAAACCGGTATCAACCACCTTCTCAACGCTTTTAAGGCCGCGTATACTAGCATCGACGATGACGAGCATCTAAAGACGGGCTATACAAGGCAAAGTCTAGTTTGGCATCCCTCCCAAACTCGTAAGTTTGTGCAAGATCACGTTGGAAAACTCACGCTGTCTCAACAAGATCGGTAAAAAAACCACACCGACCCCTTTGATGGAAAAAAAGATTTTGGCAAGGCGACACGCACTGTCATATATGTACGTCTTTAAGGTACATTTCCACGAGCGACAGAACAGTCGGCGTCGACAGTTAAGATAACATTCTGCCTTATGGGGCGACAGTAATCAATCAATGGAACCAAAAACTGTTTTGTTGCTCGTGGAAGGAGACCCTTAACTTAAGAGGACTGTACAAACTTGCCGCGTCACACTAGTTTTCTTGGTGGTCGAGACGAATGTCTTATTCGGCAGTTCTATGGATGCTTCTAAAGTTGCTGTTAGATTGAATGCAAATTAAATATTGAAAAACGAACGCTATACTATGCTTGTAAAAGTAATAGAGTTCGAACGAATAAAAGAAATAATATTTTGATATAGGCTTTCAAACATAAAACTTAATTTGCTCATTATTACTTGTACATATACGCATTTACGATTGGTTTACGTACGGCACAGAGCAATACCAGAAGCACTCATGGAAGCAATAACCGTTCTTAGGCTGGTTTAATTCTTGGAGCATGTGTTGCGTCGTTTTAATAGACAAAAACCGGTCGGAAAATAAAGCTTCAACGTACTTAACTTACATTTTATTGTCATATAAACAAAATAACGACGGGTTAAAGTTTTAACATAAACAGGCATTAAGCCTTTCAGTCATGCACCACACATGTTTAAAATTCGCCTTCTTCACCCAAACAATTATGCGTCCACATCACACATGTGACAAAAAGGCTCTGTATAGTAATGGTTTTTAATCCGAAAGGATAAAAGAGTAAGAAATTATCCTATACTTTTATTTAAGCCTATTTCCAGCGTAATATTGCAGACAATATGAAAAAGGGTGAAAAGGTAAAGAACAAGGGCAAATAACTTGTAATCAAGGGGTTCGTCTGGGTCTTTATTATGTAATTAAAACATTATAGTGCTGAAAATAAGGTGATGCTAAGGGGTAAAAAGAAGAGCATTAAGAAAGACAATCTAATAGAAAAGGGCCCTAGGGCATACAGATAACAAATTTGGGATAGATGATAGCATACCTCAATGACTTAACCCAGAAGGTACAGTAGCCAGCCCTGGAAAAACAGTAAAACAGTAGCCAGCCCTGGAAAATATTAATATTCGTGAGGTGAACAGATTGTTGTTTGGTTAATTTACAGATTAAACGTTTGATACGGCAAACATCAGAATGAAATGCAGGTTTTTGTTATCAAACTGATATCAAGAGCCTTTTGGTGGGGAAAAAATACCTGCACAGGTGTTCAGGGTTATTAATTAGTTGCTGTTCGTTTTAGATAGGTTTTGGTGATGTTTGGGTTTTCAGCCCGTTTTTAAGCCTATGCCTAGAAACGGACACATGTGTTGATCGGAACAAAATGTGATGGATGGTTTCAGTGCCAAAGAAAGTCCAGTTTAACATTCATATTAAGTTAACGCGTGTTTAATTTAAAAGAAAACACGTTCACTAATGCTGAGTTTACCATATTATGGTAATTTATGCTTTACGTTGCAGTAAAGCAACATTGAATATATTTGGAGGTTATATACTACGCTTTAAAAAAGAGGTGCAACGCACGGAAGCAGAAAGAGACACTGGGGACAGGCGTGGCCTTCCAATTTTTATGCTTTCCTTTGAAATAACTGAGAGCTTAAATGATATTTATAAAATAAAGACTATACTTAACAACAGGTTTAACATCGAACCCATACGTAAGGGCAATAGCACAGTGTAAGCGTTGCCAAGAATTCAGGCATACAAGTGCATACTGCAAAAAAGACGACCGCGTTGCACTCAACAGAGTGCAAAGTAGACGCGCAGGTCTCAGCAGTTTGCGCCAATTGCAGCGGAAACCACCAAGCAAATTATAGAGGGTGTAAAGTGTTAATAGAGCTGCAAAAAGGACGCAAATTTCTTAAGTAAAATTTTCCATGACAGAATCCAAGCATTGGTCGTCCGAAAACGTCTGAAACTCCTAAGCCAAAGTGTTGGCAACGCCGACGATTTATTGTAGAAACCTTCCACCTCCGCACTCGTCCACTGGGCTACCGTAAGTAGCTCAGATTTTTCGAGAAGGCAACCGCCATTTTATTTGGGCCCATCCGGCATTTTTTTCTTTCCTTTTTTTGTACAAGCTGAGAATGACATCATCCTTTCACTGAGTCGTAATTTATAAATTGTCTACAGAATTAAAACTAGATACTAGTAAGCTGATTTAAAAAAAGAATAAAGAAGACTTAAATGTTGAAACATTGCCACGAGATCGAAGTCTTTTTTCATTTGATCCACGTGGACGTTCCCGACCAAAGTCCGACTGTTGGTACCGAATTGTACCAACAATTTTCAACATTTAAATCATTATTGCTTCGCATCAAGTGCAATCTACAATTTATACAACGATTATCAACGAATTTGCTGCCTGAAACGAGGAGATCATCGCCGCCGATATGCCGCCAAAGAAGCCCCAAACCACCAAAAGCAACAAGAAGCACCGCACACCGGAGGAGTTCAATTGCCGCCTATGCCACGATCCCGACTCCGCTGGTGATATGGTCCAGTGTGATAGATGCAACGGATGGACCCACTATGCGTGCGCAGGTGTAAGCAGCTTTGTGCAAGATGATGTGAAACAGGTAAGAGACAGTCTTTTTCACCAGTATCTGTAGAAGTAGTTTTTGCGTCTGTTGACGAGAGCATAGCCAAAATAAAAGAACCAAATCCCAATGTCATATACACTGCCCCTACTGCTACGTTTAAACAAATTGTAAATCCCACCGAGTCGCTTCCAACGCCATGCACAGCCTCAAATACAACATGGATTCCAGCAAATCTCAATTCATCTGCTGCTACAACTAGTGCAGCATGCTTCGTTTCTGCAGCTCATACTGAGACTGCAGCTGCTGTTCCAAATGCTGCCACAACTGGTGCAGCACCTTTTGCAGAGGCCGCTAGTGGTACTGCGACTGATGGTGCCTTTACAACTGCTGCTGCCACAACTGGTGCAGCTACAAGTGGTGTAGGACGTTTTACATCTGCAGCTCATAGTGCGACTCCTGCCGCTTTCGCAAATGCTACTACAACTGATACCGCTTATGTTACTGCTACGCCTGGTGCTTCTACAATTGGTGCTGCTACGACAAGTGCTGCTACAACTGGTGCAGCACGTGTTGCAAATGGTAAGGGAACTACTACAACTGGTGCAGGACGTTTTACGTCTGAAGCTCATAGTGGGGCTCTATCTGCTGTCTCAAATGCTGCCACAACTGGTGCAGCACGTGTTGTAAATGCTGCTGGGGTTAGTGCCGCGTCTGGTTCTTGTACAACAATTATAAGCACTGCTGCAACTAGTGCAAATTCAATTGGTGAAGCACGTTTTGCACCTGCAGCTCATATTGCGACTCCTGCCGCTGTCGTAAATGCTGCCACAACTGGTGCTACTTATTGTACTGCTACGCCCGGTGCTTCTACAACTGGTGCTGCTTCTACTTGTGCAGCTACAACTGGTGAAGCACGTTTTGCACCTGCAGCTCATATTGCGACTCCTGCCGCTGTCGTAAATGCTGCCACAACTGGTGCTACTTATTCTACTGCTACGCCTGGTGCTTCTACAACTGGTGCTGCTTCTACTTGTGCAGCTACAACTGGTGAAGCACGTTTGGCACCTGCAGCCCATATTGCGACTCCTGCCGCTGTCGTAAATGCTGCCACAACTGGTGCTACTTATTCTACTGCTACGCCTGGTGCTTCTACAACTGGTGCTGCTTCTACTTGTGCAGCTACAACTGGTGAAGCGCGTTTTGCACCTACAGCTCATATTGCGACTCCTGCCGCTGTCGTAAATGCTGCCACAACTGGTGCTACTTATTCTACTGCTACGCCTGGTGCTTCTACAACTGGTGCTGCTTCTACTTGTGCAGCTACAACTGGTGAAGCACGTTTGGCACCTGCAGCCCATATTGCGACTCCTGCCGCTGTCGTAAATGCTGCCACAACTGGTGCTACTTATTCTACTGCTACGCCTGGTGCTTCTACAACTGGTGCTGCTTCTACTTGTGCAGCTACAACTGGTGAAGCGCGTTTTGCACCTACAGCTCATATTGCGACTCCTGCCGTTGTCGTAAATGCTGCCATAACTGGTGCTACTTATGTTACTGCTACGCCTGGTGCTTCTACAACGGGTGCTGCTTCTACTAGTGCAGCTACAACTGGTGAAGCACGTTTCGCATCTGCCGCTCGTACTGCGACTCCAACCGCTGTTGCAAATGCTGCCACAACTGGTGCAGCACGCGTTGCAAATACTAATGGTGCTTTCATAGCTGGTGCTGCTACAATTGGTGAAGCACGTTTCGCATCTGCAGCTCATATTGCGACTCCAACTGCTATCGCAAATGTACCACAACTTACCAATGGATCTGCGACATTGACATCTTTATGCACCAGGGGAATGGTGAGCGAATTTGGTAGCCTGGTCCCGGTGACTAAAGCCGGTTTGCCAACGACCTCGACCCGACTAAATAACATCGGGAGTTCAGCTGCCAGCCATAGACGTAGGAGTTCAAAAGGATCAGTCGGCTCAAAGTCATCTAAAAGGTCCTTAGCAAAGCAATTTCAAATGGAACTCCGAATGTTAGAGGAGGAGCAGGAACTTAAGGCAAAGAGAGATAGCGAGTACCTCGAGAAGAAATACAGGATCCTGAGCCAGCTGGAGGATAACTCATCGGGAACTGAAGACAACGAAACGTCGTCATCAATCTCAAAGGTGAACAACTGGCTTGGCAACCAAGAAGCACACGGTGGTTTCGCATCGGCAATCAACGTTGTTCCCCCGATTCCTGAAGGCCTTGGTCCCATAGATGGAGGGATCGTCAGAGGAGAGGAACCAGCTTTGCGTCAGCCAACACAACCACCGGTTCTGAAGCGATTTGAGACAGTAGCGGCTCCAATACAACCACCGCTCACTTACGTCTCACACGAGCCGCCGCCATTGCATAGTCATCCGACCAGAATTCTCCAATCTCGAGTTGAAACGGCTCCTTCGTATGCAGCAGCTGAGCGACCTCAACGAGATATATTCTCCGTGCATGCGCAACCAACGCAGGCTATACCGCAACATCGTCAGTACCTCGAGCACCATCCGACAATGAGAATGCCAGAGCCACATATGAACAGTTCATCTTATCAAGGCTTATCGAAAGCTAACTTAGCAGCCCGGCACTTGGTCTGTCGAGACTTACAATGCTTTGGTGGCAGCCCTGACGAATGGCCGTTATTCATCTCCAACTTCTATAGGAGTACCGAGCTTTGTGCGTTTACTGATGAAGAGAACCTGGTGAGACTACAAAAGGCCCTAAAGGGGAAAGCCTTGGAAGCGGTTCGAAGTCTTCTTGTACAACCGAACTGTGTGCATCGAGTCATCGCAACACTAAAAATGCTGTACGGAGATCCGGAGCATATCGTCCACACGCTCACCCAAAAGGTCTACTCCACGCCATCGCCAAAGGCCGAGAAACTTGAAACCTTGGTTAACTTTGCCCTCACCGTCCAAAACCTCTGTGCGACTATAGAAGCCTCGGGACTAGAAGCTCACCTTAATAATGCAACAATGTTGCACCGGCTAGTGAGTAAACTGCCCCCTGCCATTCGTCTTGACTGGGCTAAATACAAGCGTTCGCTGACGGAATGCAACCTCTCACATTTTAGTACATGGATTTACGAAATCGCCGAAGCTGCCAACAGTGTTATCGTTACCGAAACAACATCCGTGGCTCCAGAGTCCAAGTCTCAAGGAAGGATTGGGAAGGAGAGAGGATTCCTCAACGCACACTATACGCAGAGAGACGGGAACAACAATAACGTGGTGCCTTCGAGACCTAAATGCTGCATTTGTAAGGGTGACTGCAAATCGGTTGCAGAATGTAAACATTTTCAACAACTCAGCCGAACGTTAAAATGGGCTGCTCTGAGGGAACACAGGTTATGCCGCAGATGTCTGGAACAACATGGCCATCGCAACTGCCCTTCAACCGCAGAATGTGGGAAGAGTGGATGTACCTTTAAGCACCACCGACTTCTTCACAACGACGAAAAGGATCGTGAGGAGCAAAGCCCTACAGTTGGACAACTCGCCTTGCACACTCAAACGCAACGCAGCACTCGCAGTGAAATCTCTGAGGTGAACCTTTTTCGCATCGTACCGATAATATTGTACAACAAGGATATCCAACTTCAAACATTTGCATTCTTGGACGACGGATCGTCTCTATCACTGATGGACGAAGAAATTGCCCAGTCCCTCAACATTAAGGGATCACCACAACCGCTCTGTATCAAATGGACCGGTAATACGCACAGATATGAAGCCGACTCCGAAACATTCTCCTTAGACATCTCGGGAACACCCCCAAAGGCGGAAAGGTTCAGGTTGTCGGACGTACACACAGTCAAAAGCTTACAGCTGCCCATCCAATCAGTCGATTATAATGACTTGCAGCAGAAGTACGAGCATCTTAAAGGGCTGCCCATTGAATCGTATGAGCGCGCCGTCCCGCGACTACTTATCGGCCTCAACAATTCGAAGCTTAGTCTCCCACTGCGATATAAAGAAGGAAAAGCAAGAGAACCAGTCGCTACCAAGACAAGACTAGGGTGGATCGTGCATGGAACTTGCGATGAACGATTGAACGGAGCTACCAACAACGACGACCAGTACAGTCTTCACCTGTGCGAGTGTCACTCCGACCTTCAACGGCTAGTGAAAGACTTCATAAGCAGTGACAGTTTTGGTACGTCATATCCTGGGAGCACCGTACTACCTACAGATGACAAGCGAGCGCTAGAGATGCTGAATGCCTACACACGGCGGAAGAAGGGACGCTTCGAGACTCCGCTCCTGTGGAAGAGTGACCAGATCCAGTTGCCCGACAGTCTACCCATGGCTAAAAGGAGATTAGCTTGTCTTCACCGCCGAATGAAACGAGAACCACTGCTAGCTGAGGCGCTTAAAAAGAAAATAGAGGAGTACACATCCAAGGGCTACGCCCGGAAGCTGACTGCTAAAGAAGTTGCCGAAGGAAGTCGTCGTTGTTGGTACCTCCCAATATTTCCGGTGCAGAGCCCAAACAAACCTGGAAAGCTAAGGATCGTATGGGACGCTGCAGCTACTGTCCAAGGCGTTTCACTGAACTCCGTGCTCTTAAAAGGTCCTGATCAACTCACCTCACTAACATCCGTGATTTATAAGTTTAGAGAAAACCTGGTAGCCATTTGCGGGGACATTATGGAAATGTTCCACCAGGTCCAAATTCGAAAAGAAGATCGGAACTTCCAAAGATTCTTGTGGAGCACGGGTGATGACCAGGAGCCGGAGGTGTATGTGATGAATGTGATGACGTTCGGGGCAACGTGCTCGCCTTGTTGCGCTCAATTCATAAAAAACAAGAACGCCGATGAGTTTGCTGACTCGTATCCAAGAGCCGTCCGATCTATAAAGGAAAATCACTACGTTGATGATTTAATGGATAGCGTTGCAACTGAAGAGGAAGCTATTCGTCTAGCCAAGGAGGTCCGTTACATTCATCAACAGGGAGGTTTCTTCATACGGAACTGGATCTCGAATTCACCGTTAGTGCTCAAGGCTCTGAGTTCCGAAGCCCCAGACAGCATGAATCTTAACGTCGATGTAGAACTGACCACTGAGAAAGTTTTAGGGATGTGGTGGTGTACTTCTAAAGACTGCTTCACATATAAGCTCTCAACCAACCCAAGCCAAGCCGAGATTCTTTTTGGTGGACGACGCCCCACGAAGTGTGAGGTTCTACGAGTACTCATGACCATCTTTGACCCACTGGGTCTGCTGGCACATTTTCTGATGTTCATCAAGGTACTGCTACAGGACATCTGGCGCTCAAAGATCGATTGGGACGAACAAATTCAGGACTGTGAGTACGAAAAGTGGCAAAAGTGGGTAAAATACTTACCGCTGATGGAAACTCTGGAAATCCCTCGTTGCTACATAGCTCTACAACCCAAAAACAACTCCGAGCGCCAGCTACATGTCTTCGTTGACGCCAGCGAGAACGGGTTTGCTGCAGTGGCTTATTTAAGAACAATCACCGATGACGTGGTGGAATGTGCGCTCATAGGTGCCAAAACTAGAGTGGCACCTCTAAAAAGCCTATCAATACCCAGACTCGAACTGCAAGCTGCGGTTCTGGGTGCCCGTTTTGCAAGGAACATCATGGAATCTCATACCGTTCAACTTTCCAAACGCTATTTCTGGTCAGACTCTAAGAACGTCTTGAGTTGGATTCGATCGGATCATCGGAGGTACCGACAGTTTGTTGCGTTTCGGGTCAGCGAGATCCTGGACCTTACGGAAATATCAGAGTGGCGTTGGGTACCTACGAAAGCGAATGTAGCGGACGAAGGTACAAAGTGGCAGAAGCTTCCAGAATTCAAATCTACGAGCCGGTGGTTTATGGGTCCAGACTTCTTGAAACTCCATGCAGACGACTGGCCTCAGGAACCCCTAAACGAAGCCGTGACCGAAGAAGAACTTAAAACACACTTCGTCAACGTACACAGCGCTACCCTTGAAAATGTTTTCCGATTTTATGAAAACTCGAGCTGGAATAGATTAATGAGAAGTACAGCGTGGGTTTACCGCCTTATTCACAATTGGGTACATTGCCGAAGACTTAAAATAGAGAGGATTTACGGGCCATTGTCTCAAGAAGAACTTCAGCGGTCGACAACATCAATCCTTAAAGAAGTGCAAGCCAGTGTATACGCCAAGGAATTAGCGTGCCTGCGATTCAACAGCCCTGTAGACACCTCCAGTGAACTTCATAACCTCTGTCCGTTCCTAGACGAAGAAGGTATTATCAGAGCAAACGGCCGAATTCACCATGCGAAAAACGTAAGCGAGAATGTTAAAACACCCATCATTCTCCCAAGATCGCATTGGGTGACCCATCTCATCGTCATGGACATGCACTGTCGTTATAGCCACCAAAATCATGAAACAGTTATTAACGAACTTCGACAAAGTTTTCACATATCGAGAATGAGAGCAACCCTCAATACAGTCAGGAGAACCTGCCAACAGTGCAAGAACAACAGGGTTAAACCATTACACCCCATTATGGCACAGCTTCCACCTGCGCGACTCGCATCGTTTTGTCGGCCGTTTTCGTTTGTCGGAGTCGATTACTTCGGCCCTATCAGCGTAACCATCCTGCGAAGAACCGTTAAACGGTGGGGCGTATTGATCACCTGTCTGACCACGAGAGCGATCCATATTGAAGTCGCTCACTCACTATCGTCGGATTCCTGCATTATGGCATTTCGGAACTTTATAGGCCGTCGCGGCACTCCGATCGAAATATATAGTGACAACGGCACCAACTTCACCGGAGCTGAACGGGAATTAAGCGAAGCCTTTAAAAACGTTGATAAGGACAAACTTATAGAGACGTTCACAACCGCCAACACCAAATGGAAATTCATTCCTCCAGCGTCACCACACATGGGAGGAAGTTGGGAAAGGCTGGTGAGGTCTGTAAAGACTGTGCTGTACCAGATCATGCCGACCCACAACCCATCAGATGAACTTCTTAGAAGCATGCTCATCGAAGCTGAGAACGTAGTCAATTCACGTCCATTGACCTATATCCCTATCGATAGCGACACCGAAGAGGCATTGACTCCTAATCATTTCCTTTTGGGATCTTCAAGTGGTTCTAAACCACTAGCAGTGTTCGACGATGACATTGGGGTTGTTAGAAAAAATTGGTTAGCCTCTCAACAGTACGCGGAACGCTTCTGGCGGCGCTGGGTTAAAGAGTATCTCTCTACCATAACTCGCCGTACCAAATGGTTCAAACCTGTGAAGCCCATCGAAGTTGGGGACGTCGTCCTAATTGTAGACCCAAACAGCCCCAGGAACTGCTGGCCAAAAGGGCGGGTGGTACAAACCAGAGTGTCTAAGGACGGCCAGGTACGGAGCGCCTTCGTCGCAACACAGGCCGGAGTCTATGAAAGGCCCGCTACAAAATTGGCTATTTTAGACGTGAAGGCTCCAGAAGACGTTAAGCTGCGGAAGGTCCTACCGGCGGGGAGTGTTGGCAACGCCGACGATTTATTGTAGAAACCTTCCACCTCCGCACTCGTCCACTGGGCTCCGTAAGTAGCTCAGATTTTTCGAGAAGGCAACCGCCATTTTATTTGGGCCCATCCGGCATTTTTTTCTTTCCTTTTTTTGTACAAGCTGAGAATGACATCATCCTTTCACTGAGTCGTAATTTATAAATTGTCTACAGAATTAAAACTAGATACTAGTAAGCTGATTTAAAAAAAGAATAAAGAAGACTTAAATGTTGAAACATTGCCACGAGATCGAAGTCTTTTTTCATTTGATCCACGTGGACGTTCCCGACCAAAGTCCGACTGTTGGTACCGAATTGTACCAACACAAAGACTCCAAAGACGCCAAAGTCTATCAAAAGTGCGAAATTGGCGAAAGGAAACGTAAGAGCTTCACAAAAGAGCGTCGCCAGTTCAAACGCAGCGGAAAAAACCGCCACTCGTTGAACCGAAATCGTACGCACAGGTTGCGTCAGACGGAAACAAGGCAAGATCGCCCACAACACATGCGGAGTCTCAGACCCCCGCTGTAATTTTGGAAAAACTTGAGTATCAGACTAAAATTAATAAACTAATATTTGACAAACTGAGAAAGCTCGAGCTTAAATCTCGAAAAACTTACTTAGAGAACATGAATATGAAAAAGTTATTTAAAATACCAACGGTCTTCTGAATAAAATAGACGAACTAGAAGTATTTCTCGACTAGGAAAAATAATATTGATATTTGCCTGATTTCGGAAGCCCACCTTAAAAAGGGGTATGGACCCAAAATAAAAGGTTACAATGACTATCCCCCTTCGCAAAATTCGAGAGGGGGATCGTCCGTCTACACCAAAAACTGCATTTAGTGATTTTTTTATTGGGGGCGATTTTTACGCCAAGCATACTTTTTGGGATTCAAGATACAATTCAACAAGAGGCAGATTGTAAACAGTATGAAACGTTGGATGGAATTTTTTTTAACGGGAAAGCCAACATATTGGCTGTCCGACAGAAATAAAAAGTCTGACGTTGTCGACTTCTTCCTCGCTAAAGTTTACCCTATGAAGGTACCTTACGCGAGTCGAAGAGTGTTAATTATGATGTTTGCTGAGACCACTTAGGAGAAATCTTGAAGATGGGCGGAAGCCTATCGAAAATAGCAAGAGCTCCTAGATTAGCCGACAAAAAGACAAACAGGAACGTCTTCAGAAAGGACTGAAAGGAGGGTAGTGGCTTGAATGTGCCATTCAAAAATCCATTTGAACAAGAAGAGGCAGTTGGTAGATTCATTGAAGTAATTCAAAGCGCTCCGTGGAACAATACTTCTTTCCAAAAGACAGAAGTAAGCATTGACAGGCATGTACGCACAACACATCCACTCGAAATCAAAAAATTAATTCGCTAAAAGAGAACAGCAAGTAAAAGATGGGAATGTAAGAGGGCACCCCCAGACAAAACCCTCTTAAATAAACTCTTACAAGCTTACAGAAGTCCTGCAAGATGATAGAAATCGTGAGACCACTAAATACCTTGAAGGCTTGACGGCGGATAGGAACACAAATTACTCGCTGTGATAAGCAGTTAAATCGATCAAGAAACCAATGAATAAAAGAATAAAAAGATTACGCCACTCGTTTGTTGTGACATTTGTTTGACAGATCTAGCTGTTCAACTGACGTCATCGAATGGAGCTGTCACTTTGCAAGCGTGTAAAAAAACCCCTTGCTTTACACAACAATCTGTACTGGGGAATCATAGATCAGCAATCTGTTTTGCTTTGAATCCGATGACAAGCTTGACAAGCCCAAAAACTTTGTATGAACGAAAACTTAAATAGTATCCAGTGTACCTTATGTGCTAAATTTTATTTCTTACTCTTTCTTTAGTAAGACTAAAAAGAAGTCGAAATCCATGGCTTTCTGGAAAATTATATGTTTTTCTTGAATTCTGCCTGCAAATGTGGGCGTGGACCAAAATTTTGTATGAGCAAAGTGTCGAACCGAGTATTTGCTACATAACATATGTTTAGTTTAGTTTAGTAAGCTTTATTAGTATTAATTTAATACTTTACAAAATCCATACTTCTCTTACAGTTATAATATAAGTTTTACAAAAGTTTAACAAATTTATTTAATTCAGTCTTAATTCTCTTATGTTCTTCTTTTTACAAACTCTAAGCATTTACGTTTAAACGTTCTAAAATTCTGCTCATTTTTAATATCACTTGGTAAGCTATTAAACAGACTAAAACCTTTATATACAATTGTATTTCTACCTGTTGATGAAAACTGATTTCGTAACCTAAAATCATTTATGTTTCGTAGATTGTACGGCTGCGCATCTCTTACTCTTCTGACCTCGTTCGTTAAATACCTCGGTGCTGCACCATGTTTGATTTTAAACACAGCTATCAAAGTGTTGTACTCCAGCCTTTGCTTGACGTTCAACCACCTTAGCGCTTCCAGCATAGAATTTATTGGGGTGAAACGATTGCACCTTAGGATACTTCTCATACCTTTATTTTGGAGTTTTTGAAGCCTTTGAATGTGGTTTTGATTGCAACAGGAGTACAAAATAGTAGCGCAAAACTCAAAGTGTGGCTTCACAATGGTGTTATATACTATTACGGCAGTCATGTCATCCATTTGTTTTCTTATCCTCTTGAAAAATCCAATTTTTTTGCCTATTTTTTTGCATACGTAATCGACATGCTCATGCATATTCAAATCCTTGTCAATCGTCATTCCTAAGTATTTGATACTGCTTACATTTTCAATTCGTTTTCCGTTTATGTTGATGTTGGTTTCGCTCGGTAGGTTTACTTCCAATAATTTAGTTTTTTGCTCGTTTAGTTTCAACTTGTTCATTTTTAGCCAGAGTATTAGTTGCGTTAGATCGTTGTTGATTTTGCTTCTGCATTCCTCAGCGTCTTTCCCCTCAGCGTAGATCAATGTGTCGTCGGCGTACAAAATTACTTTACAAAACTTTATAATTGTTGGCAGATCATTGATGTACAGTATAAATAGAAGTGCACCTAAAATTGAACCTTGTGGCACTCCTTGCTCAACCTCGACGAAACCGGACACGGTATTATTCACTTTAGTGCGTTGTTGTCTTCTAGTCAAAAAAGATCTAAACCATTCCAGCTCAGTACCCTGTATTCCATACTTATGCAGCTTCCTTAAAAGTATATCCCGATCGATAGTTTCAAAAGCACGTTTAAAATCCAAGAATAGAGCTATTATTTTCTTTCTCTTTCCGCCGTCCTTCCATTCGTTAACTAAGTGGTTAACTGCCGCTTCACAAGAATAGTTTTTCCTGTATCCAGATTGATAGATAGATAAAAGATTGTTATCTTCGAGATATTTCACCATTTGTTGTTTTACAACAGATTCAATAATTTTCTCTAACGTTTTAAGTGTGTTTATGGGTCGAAATTCCTCACATTTATTCGTATTCGTTACTTTTTGCACCGGTGTAATCATTGAATCTTTCCATGAACTTGGGAACTCACCATTTAAAAGAGATGCATTTACAATCCTGTGTATTGTGCGTCCCAAGATATCCCAATTATCCAATATAGCCTGTGGGCTTATCTTGTCGAAGTCAGGTTTGTTTTTTAGTTTTTTACAAATAATTTTTAGTTCTTGTAGCGTTATTTCACGGAATTTGAATCTAACTTCAGTTTCATTTAAATGATTGACATATTCAACATCTTCTATTGACTTAACTATCTGTCCCACACTTTCAACAAAATAATCGTTGAACTTTTTAGCGATTTCGAATTCGTCGGTATACTCCTTTCCATCGAAGCATATATTTTTGATTTCGTTTGTATGCTGTCCAATAACCATTTTTTTGATAGTTACCCACATTTCTTTTTGTCCGTTTGCGTGTCTTATCTTATTCCTTATGTAGCTGTTTTTTGCGTTGATTATTCTTACTTTATAGTAGTTTCTTAATCTTCTGTATTCTTCCCAATTCTCGCTTCTATTGTAGTGCTTAGTTAACTGATATTTTTCGGTTATACAACACTGATATGTGCCTATCAGATTGTACATATCAGTGTGGCCTGAATTCATATATTTTATGCCAATAATTTGTATTGGCCACGCCCCCAAAAATGAGAGTAAGTTAAAAGATAGAATAAAATTATTCTTATTTTGTTAGAATTATGGAAAAATTCGTTAAAAGCAAAAATTAATGCTTAAAAAACATTTTTTTTTAAACGCTTCCTAAAAATGGGCGGAGCTCAACGCTTTGTATGTAACAAACTTAGTAAGCGGCAATATTTTTAATACTTGTCATATAATTCTTTTCGATTTAGAATGAATGTTCCGAAAAATCTGGCTTTTAAAGATTTAGTATTTTAGAAGTGGGCATGGTCGATGGTGTGGGTGGTCTAGTTTTTGTTTAATTAAAGGCTTCGGGCAACTATTGCTAGGCAGCAAAATGAGTGAATCTTGTCTTACTTGCAATTTTAAATAAAATGTTACTTGGAGGTTGTCTGACATCCATTGTGGGCGTGGCTGTGGACTTATCATATCAGTCGCGTTCTAACAGTTTTCATGGTGTCTCTCATAAAAGGGTGGTTTCTTAGCACGTGCGAATCGGGCATAACGAATATCGGCTACTTCGGTATTATAGCTGTTCCCATTTATCTGTTATAGTGGAGTTTTAGCCTCCGACCACCCCAGTATGTATTAAAAAATTAAATTAAACAAATGAACTTGAGCGCTAGTAACGTCACCAGCGCTAGCCAAGATTTAAGAAATCATAAGGTTTTCTGCGAAAGCGCTGGACCTACCTCACTTGGATCTGCTACTAAAATGGGCAAATGGGGACGTGGTCAGAACTTGCAATCTGTCTAAAAAAATGTTCTCATACATGGCAAAAATACATAAATACATTCACCAAATAATGTGGAAGACATACTGAGTCCATCACACCGAAATTGTTGAAGTAGGTAGATAGTAGTTGAAATTTTTCACAGATGCTAAGTACGGTTCATACCTAGTTAAATTTGTGTGCTATTCAGTAGTATGAAATAAGATAAAAATAAAAATTTACCTTTGTGATAGTTAGTTTGCGGTGGAAAACTGAACTTAACTTAGTTTAGTATAACTCAAAATTTATTTTCTAGTTTTTTAAGTTCTGATCTACAGTGGGTATATTAGGGTAGATATGACACTATGAGAGTAAAATAATTTAGGTAGGTAGGTACCTACCAAGAAAAGGTAATCGAGATAATTTTGAGAGGAAATTTCTCACCTAATTAAGGCGGTTTTTACTTTTTCTTTAGTCATTACCTCTAAATCTAGAAAAAAATAAAGAACAAACATTTTCTGTAGACTCAAAAACGTCTGCCACGTGGACACAATATACAAGAAACTCTCGCGCCTTTTTACACTAAATTTGTCATGCTACAGTTACTTTGGCATAAAACTTCATTCAATTTCCAAAAATCTACCCCAAGTGTCATTCGATTAAATCCACAAAGAAACAATTCATGCAAAACCCATGCAAATTTCTCTCTTGTGCTACCATAACACTCCCACTGCCATCATCACCCACCGCCACCACCACTTCCAATTGAACGAAAGCAAAATTGAAAGAATAAAAAAAATAAGAAAACATTTTTTGCCTACAAATCTCTTATTACCAAAAAGGGGGAAACAATAAAAATAATCCAAGGGGGCAAGGGCATAGTGGTGCTGGGTGGATGGTTTCGTGGTAAAATTCCCAAAAGACTACTGATAACAAAAGATATTACAAAATGGGATAAGATATAAAGGAAAAAACAAAAATATAACAACGGTTAGATATCTTCATCTTGCTCATTCGTGTAAATGGATATTGGCAACTCCCCAAACAGCATAAAAATAACAAAAGAAAAAAATGCAAAACAAGAAAAAAAAAACTGGTTTGTTGGTCAAAGTGTTCGTCCAATTAGAGTCATTTTTTTTTATCTTCGATTCATGCAAATTAAAAAGAAGTATTCACTTACCCATTGCGTTTTGATGCTCTCAGTTATATAAAATTGTCATCCAATTGACAAGCATACACCACAGAGGAACAATTTTAATCAAATTACGGACGAGACGGGTGTAATAACTCCTTTATTAAATTTCGTTGCACTTGCTTTTGTTTACGCACAATTGTGAATGGGTTAAAGAATGCAGGCCAATCGGAGTGTGAGTGAGACAAAGCGTGACTTTAATTTGGGTGGGCACTGTGCACTGAAAATTTGATTTAGCGAAGCGGCGACGAAAAAACTCCTCAAATTAATCGTGATGCAAATAATTATCGGCTTTAACAACTAATAATGCTAAATGCTTACAGCTGAACACAAATAAATTATGGAATTTCTGCGCGAACAAAATTCTTGACTGAAACACCAACGCACCTTCACGCGAACCAACCAAACAGAAACTGAGCAAAGGAGAACTCAAGAAAGTCCAAGGGTTGAAATACTGGTTTTTAAATGCATCATCTGTTACATTTTTCTTGTGTGCTCGGCTCCAGTGCTCTATTACACAGATTTCCTCAATATGGCCGTTGGGAAATGAAAATTAACGGTTGCCTCTAAAGTCCCAAACATAATAGGCATAAGGAAACATAGGCTAATGTCAAAATAGAACGTAATGTATTGCCATGTTTCCGAAAAAATTCCACATAACCATAATTACTCCTGCGCTCATAGACCAATCACACGGAGTCAAAAGCATTTTGTGTCCTAAGAAATATATTTCCCTGTCTTTGAGCACAGTTAGATAATTTAAGGAGTCTTATAAAGTTTTGAAAACACAATCCTTTGAAGAAGCTGTTTACTTTTGAAAATTTACATATGCGCAAGCGACTGAGATCGCTCTTGCTCAT
This sequence comes from Neoascia interrupta, assembly GCA_947623515.1. Lineage (NCBI taxonomy): Eukaryota > Metazoa > Arthropoda > Insecta > Diptera > Syrphidae > Neoascia > Neoascia interrupta. Next base: position 126,663,044 of record OX392463.1, read on the forward strand.
GGCCTCCATTATGGTTATTTTAAAGAGTCTGTGTGTATTCGCCCGTTTTGTCATGCTCGCATATTATGAAGGGATATCCGTATAATGTTTACCCCTTAAATGTTTAAAGGTTAGATTTGTTATAGTGCTTTTTATTTTTAAAGTAGAGAGAATTGCTCTTAAAATCGAGAGCTCCTCGCTTCAATAAAATATGTTTCTTGATTTGAAAACAGATCAAATCACACACGGGCTTTCTAACAAAACGACCAACAAATAAGTCCGCACATAAAATCGAAACAAATGAGATTTGTTTTGACATCTGACAGAAGAGATATTTGTATGTGTAAAGCCAAGATTAGACTACATATTAGACTATATATAGGCATATTTAAGCCAAGCAGAAAAATGCTGTAAATGTAAATTGCTTCGCATTTGGCAAGCACGTAGCTAGGGCTTAATTAAAGTTAGGGCATCGTAGGTTTATAAGGTAGGGCGGGAATAAATTTTATTTGTTGCAGGAGCGATGATACATTATTGCAAAGGTTCATTATTGCAGACTTATGCTTAAGATGTCAATAGCTTTTCCAAGATATAAAACAAAACACTAGGAAGTCAAGAAGACCTTCTCCCATGCACGCTAGGCATTAATTTTTTATTTTTTTGTTTTTTTTTTTTTATCTTAATAGCACTAAAAGGCAGCATAATTAAGTTAACTTTGCGTAAGCAAATAAGAAGAAAAAGGATATTGCTCTTTTTAAACTCTCTTCTACTGCCCTTTACTAAGTGTTAAAAAAAAATATCGGAATAGCCCTGCGCTATGCAAAAAACTTCGAGCACGAGTAGTGGTCTTGAAGCTTTTATCTGAAATCAATGAATTTAGCTCCAATATGTTTTACTCAACGAAATGCAAAAAACTGGAAGAATTCGAATCCAATAAAAAATATTTTTTTTTGTAGAAAATTGACGCTCCACCCTTACGCAAGTCCCCTAGTCTCCATCGTCAGAAACTACATCTACCAAGTCCCTGGGTCTGCATTTATTTAAGGAATAGGTTTTTTTTCACTCCTGTTTTCCTGTTGACATAGTAGTGAGAAAGTAGTACATACTCATATCCAAGGCTGGTCTGGCTTCCGGCACAACCCTTCTAGTTTGGTTCACCCCTAGATGATGTAGCCAGCAGGAACCTTATAATGCTTTCCTGGCTTGCTAGAGTAGAAGCTAACCCTCCCACTCTACTGCGTTCCTAATTTTCCACTTGTGGGGTACGCCGATTTGACCTCAGAGTATACCGGCAGGCCACACGGTTTCGAATCTGTTCGTCACTGAGGCCAAATAAATGCTGTTGTCGTTGCAATTGTTTCATCCATGAATGTTTTGACATCGCCTTCCTCTTTTTCGCGATTGAGCTGGAATGTTTATTGACATTGCCGTTTTGACGGGGTACGTAAGATCTTTCCTTTGGAGATAGGTTTTTTACATAGAGGCTTCCTCGGATGTTCGTACTTCTTATTCTTTGTTACTCCTGCTGCCATGCGAAGCATCTTCTCCTCAGCTGCTTCGCTTCGTTAATTTGCCCTCATATTTTGTATATTTGCTGTCCAGCATTGTGAATCATATATAAGCGCCGGACGCAGCTTCCCTTCAGCTTAGGGGGCATTTTTCGGTCACAGAAGACAGCGGACTTTTCTCGCCACTTCATCAACCCCACGCTTACACGATGATTAATGTCGTCATCAAAGTTAACTTTGCTTGTTATGATAGGTCCCATCAGGCACTTAAACTTTTCAGACTTGGGAAGCAAATTTCCATTCAATTTAATGCCTGGAATTGGCTCGGGTGGGTCAGAGAATGTGCAGTACAGGTACTTTGTCTTCTTTTGGCTAATACGATAGCCAATCCTCTCAAAAACATCCGCCCATATATCAAGCCCTCCCTGCAGGGATGTAAGATCTGCACTTATGATGGCTCCATTGTGACCGAAGAATAACTGATGTACTTTCGGCTCCGTCAGTTTTCCTTTAATTCAAGCAAATTATCAACGACTTCAATGAAAAGCAAAGGACTAAGAACGTTTCCCTGGTGTATACCGACTTTAATTGGGAACTCATCAGTGACTCCGGATGGACATCTTACTCTTGTCTTTACTCCATCATACATGTCCATGATCATCCGCACGTAGACTTCTGGAACTCCTCATTTTCTTAGCGCCACCCATATCAGATCTTGTGGTAGTCTATCGAAAGCTTTTCGAAATCAACCAGCACCAATATGCAGATCTTTAAGGGCATCACGATGTTTTTCCGTTATGATCCTGATGGATCCTTTGGATTGCATCAGTGGTTGATTAACCCGCGAAGAACCCACGCTAGTCCTCCGATAGCCTTATTATTTTCACTGAACTGAAGCTCGAAAGTCTATAAATGTTTTCGATGCAAGATCGATACATATTTAAAGGCAGACTCTTCTATGCTAAGCTGCTTCATTAAATGGCTTTGACTGCACAGGTATATCACTGATAAAGACTTAAGGACAAAAGGCATTTTGAAAGAAAATTTTAAACAGAGGTTGTCTTACATTGAAGCCAGTAGTGGGCGTGGCCGTTGGCGGATTTAACCAATTCTCACACTTTGTCTGTACAAAATAAGAGCCAAGATACACTCCAAGTTTGAGCATCCTAGCTCAATTTTCAAGATCTAAAAACTTCACACATATGGACCGACGGACGGACGGACATGGCTTAATCGATTCATCTGTCGGTCTCGATCATATCTCTATAAGGTTTTATGGGTCTACGGTGATTATTTCACTGTCTTACAAACTATGGATTTAAATAAATATACCCTGGGTCGGGTATAAAAAAAAGTTCTGTTGTAATGTAGTTGGTTTCGGTTGGTCTATACTATACCCATGCAGGAATCTTGGACGCCCAGAGTTAAATTACAGCCCCGGATTGTGCATTGGTTGTTCGTGGCAGTAGCTAGAGCCTTCCTGATGATTGGTGGTGATCTATGAGGAGCTCTTAAGTTTCCAGTTTGATTTTTTTAAGCAACAAGCTGTAGTTGAAGATGAGGATATGAGGGTACTTTTTTGTAGAAAATAATATGCGTTTCCGTCAGAATACCAAGACAGTTTTGAAGGGACTCAAAGGTATTTGTGGCCTTACGTCGAAAAGGATATAATTTTCTTGGGGATATATAGCAAATATTTTTGACTGAATCTTTTTATTTATCATCCACAAAAATTTGAATGCTCAAGAAAGTTCTTCTGGCATTCCAACATTTGGCAACTCTGAATAAGATAAGAGTTCCCAATATCCCAGAATAATTAAATACATATCAAACTGTCATGCGCTCTAAATAAATAAACCTTTTTTGAGAAAATTATTCTCAAAGCTCTGTCATAATCATAAATTACTGAATAACTAGATATTCAACTTACGTCCCTCTTGCCCTCCAACATCCATTTGTTTACGTTTTTTATAAAGCCTTTAAAGCTTTTTTAAAGCTTTAAATTTCCGTGTCGGTGAATACGTGAAAGAAGATACAACAACAATTAACCTTACGCGATCAGCCGATGTAAAAGGCATCTACACTATTTGCTTCCCTATTGTACTAGATGAAATAGTTCTTATATGCGTTTGCACATCTCTATGTTTCGCCATTTTTGTTTCTGACAATCTGATGACAACCCGTTGACGTTTTTTCAGTTTCCCAAAACATCCATCAGCTGCTCTATGATTATTTAATATCTGTGATAAGTTTTTATTTATATTTGAAAAGAATTTCATCACAAAAGATGCTGCGACAGTGCGTGACAAAATCCCCCGTGAAAACAGTAAGATAACGCACTGAAGTTCCCTGCATCATTTATGACAAAACTCATTCCAGATTGCAATTCGCTCGCAACACACTGGCACCGAAAAGATCGAAGAAATCCGTGAGCGACTCTCGAAAGGACCGAAATTTCAGGACTTTGTGCAAAATCCAAACTACACCAAAGAAGAATGGGCCGAATACGAGGGAAAATTACGTCGAGAGAAGGGAGAAAACGAGAGACTCCGATTACCACCCTGGTTAAAGACTACCATCCCCACTGGTAAGAATTTCAGTAAAATTAAGGAGCAGCTTCGAGGATTAAAACTAGCAACCGTCTGTGAAGAGGCGCGGTGCCCCAACATAGGCGAGTGCTGGGGTGGTGGCGAACATGGCACTCAAACAGCTACTATTATGGTGCGCTGATACTAGTCAATTTTGACCTCTTGATAACCTCTGCTTTGCGTTACAGCTTATGGGGGACACTTGTACGCGTGGTTGTCGTTTCTGTTCGGTGAAAACAGCTCGAAATCCCCCGGCGTTGGACCCCAATGAACCTGTGAACACAGCTACAGCTATTGCGTCATGGGGATTGGATTATATCGTGTTGACCTCGGTCGATAGGGACGGTAAGTACTGACAGATACGTGTTTTACTTTTCAATAAAAACCGTTTTCTTTTTTTAAAGATCTCCCAGACGGAGGAGCAGCTCATATTGCAGAAACAGTCAAGGAAATCAAACAGCGGAACCCAAACATTTTTGTTGAGTGTCTGGTACCGGACTTTCGGGGCAATCTTGACTCGGTGAAGACCATTGCTATGTCAGGTCTCGATGTGTATGCCCACAACATTGAAACAGTCGAAAAACTTACTCCCTTCGTGCGGGATCGGCGTGCTGAGTACAGGCAGACGCTAGCCGTCCTTAAGGAAGCAAAGCAATTCAACCCGAAGCTGGTTACCAAGAGCTCTATAATGCTCGGCCTTGGAGAAACCGATGCTGAAATAGAACAAACTTTGAATGACCTTCGTGAGGTTGGTGTCGAGTGCGTGACACTTGGTCAATACATGCAACCCACTAAGAAACACCTAAAAGTAATAGAATACGTCACGCCGGAGAAGTTCAAGCACTGGGAACAAAGGGGAGAAGAACTTGGTTTCCTCTACACAGCGAGTGGACCCTTAGTTCGAAGCTCGTATAAAGCTGGAGAGTTTTTCATCACCAGCATATTAAAAAACCGCAAGGAGAACGTTGATAGTTTGTAAATTTACTCATCTACGGATTTGTTATTGTTGGGAAAAAAAATAAAGATAAATTACCTCGAGCCGTGGTATTTCATTCATAAGTCGTTCAACAAGTTGAAAAAACTACGCCTGCTGGTGGGTGGTAGGTTGACATTGGACGTCCTAGCCATGCGCCGTGCAACGTCAGCTCATTTGACTGTCATATTGCAAATTGACACGGGAATGTGTCTGTGAAAAAATTCCTCAATCGTCTAACAAGTGAGGACCGCATTAAATCGGATCGCGGAGAAAGCCTTTTTGGCTGCCGATTTCTTGTTGTTTCTTTCACATAAAGGCTATCCTCAACATATACAATCGAAACCGCTTGAAAGTACAATCGCGCGACTAGAACTATGCAATCGATAGGCCAGCATATGGATAGTGAAAGTTTTGCATAACGCGTAGGCGAAACAAGTGACGAAAGGTATTCAACAGAAAACGCCACGTTCCACAGTTTGTTCGCGAAATAAACAAAAATAAAAGGATAGTTGACCAAACAGCACCTGGTGTTTAAGATTAAATAAAAAATCTCAAAAACGAAGGCAAGCAGCTGCTGCAGCAATGCCCGGCACACGTCGTATTATACTCGGACATGTCATGTCCGGGTTGTGCTCGAAAATGAATCGCACTAAACCAGTTCCAGCTGATGTCATGGAGACACCACTCAATCGATGTCTGAACACATGCGATATTACTTTGTTGGGTAAATATTAATTTCTTATAAAAATTTGCTGTTTTACTAAGGACGGTAGCTTGAGAGCGGACTGCAGTGCTGAAGGGGTGTAGGTATTTGGAATCGTTACATTTGACGAGAGCCCTAACTTTACTTGTGGTACCTACAATTGGTCCCGAGAAGTTTTCAAGAAAGCTCAGGAATGAAAGATAACATTAGAAGCAGACTTTTTTAAACGCAGGTGCAATTGTAGAGTTGCAAGTTCTATGTGGTTTTAGTTTATTAAGAAAAAATGTTTTTATCTTTACTTGGGCCTCACTTCTATCTAACTGTTGCATCTTATATTTTTCCTTAAATTTACTCAGTGACGTGCTTAAGGCCAAAACTGTTAGGGTTCTTATTTACAAAGGGGAAACGCTAGCTTAAGACAGCAGAAGCCAAAAGCTACGAAATAATACGGGGAGTCGTCAGAACCCAGCAAATCTTGGGTCGTTTTGTTCTAAATGGGGTACCTATCGAAAATAGATGAACACGGTGAGCTCTGAGCTCATTTTAAATCTTGATTTTTGGCCCATATCTGACCATTGCATTGGCTTTATATAGGTAATTGAGGCTTCAAATTGCTCTTCGCCGATTTTTCAGCCCACATACCAATTCTTGACAAAGCTAAGAGCTCACTTCACCGATGGTTTTTTGCAGAGACTATCATCAGACAACTTCAAAAACTAAAATGAAATGAAAACAATGGTCCGTGTTAGAAACAACTTATTGGCCTCCAATAGATCTATCTCCACCATTGCCTACAAACTCGGTATCGGTAGAGCTAATTTAAGAAAGCGTCTCAGGAATCCACGCTCCACTTCAGCATTGTGTTTCAATTACAACTTTATTACTTTTTTTACCAAAAAATATGGGTTGATAAAAATCTAAGTATACGCTGCGTAAGCTCTCTTTAAAGTCCTTACAACTTTTTTTTTTGGCTTACAAACTCGAGCTCAGCCAAAACCATGTTCCTCAGCTGAGAAAATGTTCACACTTTGTCTGTACAAAATAAGAACCAAAATACACTCTAAGCTTGAGGATCCTAGCTCAATTTTAAAGACTTTAAAAAAAAAAGAAATCTGAAAACTTTACAGATACGGACAGACGGACAGACATGACTTTATAAATTCATTTGTCGGTCTCGATCATATCTCTAAATGGTCTTAGGGGTCTACGGTGATTACTTCAGTGTGTTACAAACTAATTGTTTAAATTAATATACCCTGGGTCGGGTATAAAAAAAACTCTGCAGTGTTTCATTGAGTTCTACTTTCCACTTTTTTTAAATAGGGACATTTAAATATATTTTTCGCACTTAAATTAAATTTTGCCTTATTTTTTGATCATATTCAGTTTTTTTTTTATAAAGTTTAATACCTGACTTAAAACTAAACAGGTAAATGTTATAAGCATTTCGTGAAATTTTAACACCTACTTTCTAGGAGGCTTAGGTAGGTATTCTTGTGCGATTGAACAATCAAACATTATGAAGTTTTGAAAATTCGAGCTAGCAGTTCCTATCGTTGATTCCCTAAGCTAATGCTAAGATTTTATAATCGCACGACTATGTACCCTCTCACATTTACCCATCCTAGCAACTATTCGTCCTCAATTATTTTTCAATTGGTACTAACCTTTTACGTTTGTCTCTTCAGGTATCGGGCACATGGTTGGTGCCGGCATCTATGTCCTAACCGGCACTGTAGCCAAGGATATGGCCGGTCCTGGCATTATTCTATCATTTATACTGGCTGGATTTGTTTCCATGTTATCTGCCCTCTGTTATGCTGAGTTCGGGACAAGGGTTCCGAAAGCCGGCTCCGCTTATGTCTACACGTACATCTCTATCGGTGAATTCTGGGCGTTCGTTATTGGATGGAATATTCTTTTGGAGCACATGCTTGGAGCGGCGTCGGTCGCTCGAGCCTGGAGTGGTTACGTCGACTCAATGCTGGATGGCTGGATTGCCAATAGTACCGTCTCGGTGACTGGAGAGCTGCACGAACAACTCTTTGCTAAACATCCCGACATATTGGCCTTTACAGTTTGCTTGGTGTATGCAGCAGCCCTGGGCATGGGTGTCAAGGCCACAGCAGTCTTCAATGGAATCCTCACTATTGTTAACATACTGGTAATGTTGTTGGTTATTTGTGTTGGTTTTTGGTATGCTAATCCGAAAAATTGGTCCGAAGCTGAGGGAGGATTTCTGCCCTATGGATTTGGGGGTGTTGTTGCAGGAGCGGCTACTTGCTTTTATGCGTTTGTAGGTTTCGACAGTATTGCTACGTCGGGCGAGGAGGCAAAGAACCCAACGTCTTCCATTCCGATTGCGACCATACTTTCGTTGTGTGCTGTAACTGCTGGCTATATCTTGGTGAGTGCGGCCTTGACTTTGATGATCCCCATCAGGGACATCAATCCGGCAGCGTCACTGCCCGAAGCATTTGGCTTGCTGAACCTTCCCTGGGCCAAGTACATCATTTCGGTTGGGGCGATTTGTGGAATGACGACCACACTGCTGGGATCACTTTTCGCGTTGCCGCGATGCATGTACGCAATGGCATCGGATGGGTTGATTTTCTCATGCTTTGGTAAAATCAATGCGACTACGCAGGTCCCTGTGCTTAATTTGATCGTCTCGGGGATTTTGAGCGCCATTCTAGCACTGCTCTTTGATTTGGAGAAGTTGGTTGAGTTCATGTCAATTGGTACTTTGCTGGCTTATACTATAGTCAGTGCCAGCGTAATTATCCTTCGGTATCGACCTCTGCCGGTAGAAGAACATGCCGTCTTTGCTCCCGACACTCCAGACGAAGATGAAGACAACACTTCGCAGTCAAGTATTGACACAGCATCACCCACAAGCGACCTGATAGAGGTGGCCCTTGCCGGGCGCCTTAAACCACAGTTTCGATGGCTTGAGCCACTCCTTGGACGATTTGATCCCGGCGCAGCTGTGTCTGTCTCTGTACTTCTCTTTACAGTGCTAAGTTTCGCCATTTGCTTCCAATTAGAGGTTTCATGGTCAGAGTTATACTCCGGCACTTGGTGGGCTTTGATACTCTATGGCTTTCTGATCTTCTTTACGGGCGCTTGTGTGGGGGTAATTGCTGTCCACCATCAGAACACGAGAGGTTTGAATTTTAAGGTGCCCTTAGTGCCCTATATTCCAGCTTTGAGTATATTTTGCAATGTCGTCCTCATGGTGCACCTGAGTGCGTTGACTTGGCTACGCTTCTTCATTTGGGTTTCCATTGGAATGCTGATCTATTTCTTGTACGGAATACATCACAGCAAAGAGGGTGAAGCATGCTCCTCATATTCCATGTTGATGACGTCTTCGGAAGCTAGCAAGGGCCATTGGGGTGCCACTGCAGGGGAGCTTGCTGGATTCGGTGGCAAAAAATCAGTGTTCCACCGACTGATTGGCTCGAAAAAAGCCAGCGACAAGAAACCCATCGTAGAGGAAGACGAGGAGGAGTCCTAAGGTGATCATCATTTGCAACTGACACTCCCACTGTTTTACTTTGTTTTTCAGTAAATTATAATCGAAATTCATTGCCACGATGAAGTCATTGACCAAAATCTCGTCATTTGATCATTGCTTGGAGCAGTTGAAAGACCTCACCGGGCGAAATGATTTTATTTTGGAGCTTACCTCATTCCCATTCCTGTGCGCCGACCGTCTGCATTATTGTGCTCGTCTCAGTTGTTGATTTGTGTTTTGCCAGTTCGTATTTTTGCTTTCTTTTATTTCCTTGGGGATCACCATCCCATTATTATTATGTCGTTGGAGCTAAAGCTTGTTTGGTCGTGTTTCGACTTGACGCGTAATATCGCATGGGGTTTTGTTATCATGCGGTTGAGTAAGCGTGCACACAAAGTAGACAAAGGAATATACAAAAGCAATTGAGGGGCCAGTGATTTCATTGGACTTGTCGAACGAGAAAGAGGCTTTACCTACAGCCTTTTTAGAGAAGTGCATAGATAAAGAAGAGATAGGTAGGGTTAGACCAGTTATCGAAAAGAAATTCGAACGTGTTTGGTCTTGTCTATAGGACTTAATCATCTAACGACTGTGCTAGGCTGAAAGGTATCGCGGTAGATTACAAGTATAGGTAGGGGTAAGGAGTTGGTAGGCAGATATAGGTTCCTACATGTATCGATAGATATCTAGATACCTTATAGAGGGTAGGTAGGTACATATTGCTTACATAGTACCTATAGATACCGAGGCACTTTCTCAAGAACGGTGCGAAATCACATTTGGGGCTTTTAGAGTGCATTAGATATTAATCTAGATAGGTACCTATACCTTATGTATCTATGTTTGTACCTTGGTAAACTTTTTAGGGGACTCCCTTGAATTTATAGGATTTACTATTTAGATAGGTAGGAAGGTACTTATCTAGGTACGTATATCTAGTGCTCTTGATTTAACCCGGGTAATACCCACCTCAACAACTAACCGGATACCTGTTAAATGTGGGTATTACCCAAGTTTGCGGGTACCCGGTAGTTTGGGGTAATGGGTAAAGTTGTCAAATTTTTATTTTATATAAGATGAGGTACTTTACCATACAAAGTATGTATGTACCTCATAGTCATAAGATGAGGTACTTTATATGGAAACATTGAAACTTTGAATAGCTTTTAAACTAAACTAAATGAGGCCGACAATTTTTAATAACATATTCGTACTCAGGAACCTCAAATACATATATTTGCTTAAAATAGCGCAGGAATTTCTCTTGGACCTACAGCAAACTTGTTCCAAATATATTTTTGCATCCGATAAAGTGCACTACTGGGTTGCACGTGCTTGATTGTTTGATTGTTTGCGTTAACTTGTTAACTCTAATAAGTTGTTGAGACGTAAGAGTTCTTAGAGGAAAATATTGGTGCAATTAAATCGGTGTTTAAATACGTTCGAAAATGTTTTTTATAAACGTGTTTGCGGGATGTAATGCGGGTACCCGCAAAAAATGGGTAGCAACAGAAGCGGGTACTCGGTAGGTCGGCTAGCAGGAGCAATCGGGTATTGCAGAAAATTTATTACTACCCAACTAACATACTCTTGAGAGTTACACGCTAAAAACGTCAAAATAGCTCTTGTTGGACTCCTATAATGCTCTTGATACTCTTCGAGCATAAAATCTTGTCAAAAGATTCAAAAATGATCTTGTAACGCTCTTGTTAAGGGAGTATCTCCTGCAGCGCTTAAATCATATAACAAGAGTATAATGGGCTCTTATAAGACTCTTGTTATAAGACATCAATGCTTGTAGAGTATTAGTTTTGTAGTAAGAGCTCTATAAGAGCCTTAATCTTGTAATAAGTCTACAACTCTTGTAAAGAGAGATTGGCTCTGATAATAACATCCTTAGTCTTATAAGACAACCTCTATTTTTCGGCTAATGTCTGTAAAAGAAAAAAAACTCAACTTTTTCCTTCTTCAGGGTTTCCAAATACTTTTAACTCCAAAACAGACCGAACAGATGTATGACATTTTTAGAAAATTATACATTAATTACGAGTACATAACTGCAAGTGGCATGGCAAACAATGCTTACGGGGTCTTTGAATAAAATGAAATATTTTTGATGCCCTTTATTTTTTCAGAAGCAAAATGCTTACTTAAGCTGATATACTTTTAACCGCACCATGTTTTAGTGCACCATAATGTAAGAAAAACCTTTTTGAAAAGTTAATAATATAGCGATACCATAATGAGATATAAAAAACCATCGTACATTTGAATTTTTATTTTTTTAAGTATTTTGTTCTCTTTTCATCTTTATGTTCTTATGAAACTATACAAAAATTGATTTTGCAGCAATATATCTTCCTCTCTTTTTGACAGAGGTAGCAATGAGAAAACAGCTCATACAACAAGAGATATAGTTTCCTTATCAGAGCTTAATAACTCTGATGGCCTTTTCGGTTGGCGATCCCGGGTCAGGGCGTTCTTCTCCCGGATTGGGGCTTCTCTCCGAACAGCCAAACACGTTTTTCTTGATTCAGAAGTTTGTCTAGCGTTGTATTTGTGAAGCATAAGCTGTTCTACAGAAACAAATGGCAATTATCCAACTTGACATTGACACATGTATGATTGTGTGCGTGCTTCTGGTTTTTATTCTGGATTCAAAACCAGAAGCAAATTTCTCTTCTATCCAGAAGAGGAACTGTCAAACGTGTCCAAGAAAACAGTTTCAGGAGAGTCCAGAAGTCTCCCGGTCGCTCCCGGACGACCATTTAACGCTTGTAAGGCTCTAAGAAGACTTTTATAACACTCTACAAGAGTGAAATTCTAAGAGCTTTACTCTTGCACATAACTCTTTTTAGGCTCTTTTAGACCTTTATTAGAGCTGAAATGTCAGTTGGGTATAGTTTAAAATAAAATATGCCACTTTTTCGTGTTATTTATGAAGCACAGCATTTTTTTCAATTCAAGAAAAAAGCCGTTTTGACGAATATGCTCCAACACGGGGGCACATTCGTTATTTAATGAAAGTAATTTGAACTCAGACACATATTTCTTGTTTTAAAACAATAAAAAAAAACGTAGCAAATGGATTCATACAAATAAATAAATAAATACTCTTGGCCCATAAAAAGAGATCACAACCGTAGCACATAAAAAGGAATACCTACAAAAATTAATGATTTATAAAAAATTAGCTTGCCTCATCATAAATATGTAAGTCCTTACTTAAAATAATATTTAGTGTAGTTTTCGTTAAACGTACATTATCTGATGTTGGTGTCGGTTTAGTAGGGTGGGAAATATGCCGAACGTACCCCACCCATATAAATACAAACGCCGAATGCGTCCGTCCCGGTTTCTAAATTTTGCTCTTTCAAATAGTGGCCTTTCAAATTAGAAATAAGTGGCCTAGACCCCATCTTTGTATAGGTAAAAAAATTACTATGCCGAAGGTTCCCTAAAGCCGAAGATTGCAACAGTAGGTAATGTAGATACAAACGTATTATTTGGTAGGTACCTATACTTAGGAACGTAGGAAGGTACCCTTACCTAGTAGGTTGGTGTATTAATTGTGAGTTCAAATAATCACCTTAGGAAATTTAAGACCTTGTACAGACATGATCGGGACTAACAGGGCTGGTGAATTGTGGCGTTCATCATGAAAGTTCTTATGTCTTTAAAAGGGAGCTAAGAGCCTTAGCTAGGGAGGCGAAGTGCCTACCAAGTAAGAGCCTAAGCTGCTTGGTAGGCGAAGTGTATAAAACTTGAAAATCCGCACACAGCCACGCCCATAATTGACTTCAATGTAAGGCAACCTCTCATTTAATTAATATTGAAGACCGTTTGAATTTTGTGGGTAGTTGCTATGGTTATTGAGGGCAAACACATTTTAACTGGGCATTTTAACCGCCGATTGCTTTATTGCTCTGAAATTTCGCTAAGTTTGGAATATACAATTTTTTGAGGTCTGCTTATACCTGGGTCGTTTTTAGGAAAATAAACTGTTTTTTGAATAGATATTCAATTTATATCAGCCTTTAAGGCCCATTTCCTGTCGACTGCAACATAAATAGTACTTAAAGTTTGTATGGTTTGCATAATGAACGACTAAGAACGATTTTTTTAGGTTCCCGAAACACTCACCAGTCAGCCTTTCCTGATTGCGTAAACAATATATCTATATGACTTCTGGCTAATAAGCTTACCTGTTTGAGGTATTAACAGGATAAACGGATTGGGGTATTAAGATGCAAGTTAGATCTAGCACATACTCACTTCTTTTGAAAAGTCAGTATGATGTCATTTAAGATAATGTCTCTTAAGTATCATATCATTTAAGTCACATGGCAGCGCCTTGCCTTGTCTAAATGCTTTTTTGATATCAAATGGGTTCGGTGAGGTCTTTACCGACCTTGACGGAACAGCGTGAGATTTCCATCGTCATCCTGCACAGACTGACGAGTTTTGCAAGGATAAGCAAAAGCAGACATTGCGCTATATAGGACGTCTCTATAGATGCTATTAAACGCGCTCTTGAAATCGATGAAAAGGTGGTGGGTTTCGATTTGGAATTCATGGGTTTTCTCCAAGATCTGCGCAGTGTGAATATTTTTGATCGATGGTGGACTTTCGGCTTTAGACAAACGTCTTCAGGGTCAGGCGTTTACACAGTACAGCAGTACTTATGCCTCTGTAGTTGGCACAGTTCAGAGGGTCACCTTTTTTGAGCATCAGGGAAACAATGCTGAGCATGCCTTACTCCGTAGACGAGCAGATGAGCTCTTAACCAGCTCATCGTCAGCGGATTTAAAAAGTTTGGCAGATAGGCCGTCTGCTCTGGCTACTTTGTTGCACTTATGGTTAACACAGTCAATTTCATATCATCCGCAAAAAGACCTTACCGGATTTCATCAAAGACGTCGGTAACGCCTTTGTCCGGCTTGAATGTTCCATTCTGCCTGACAGTGGGGTTTGGTTCGTTTTCGCCGGTTTTGGTTTTTCGAAGCATCAATCTCACTATGAATGGGTGCCTATGGTTGCACTAGTCAAAGTCGATCCAACAATCTTAAGCCCCCAATGCCATATTTTTCCCAATTGAGTAAACTCGAATATGCTGTGTGACAGCCCGGAAGATTGTAAGTACCTCGTTTTCACTTGTTGGCAGAAGAATTTTTGGTTTGGCGGCACAATAGCCAATAACACAACTTTTCGCTCCAGAACTTTATGCGGGAAACACAAAGCAGCCTGGGCTTGGCCTCGGCTTGACGTTTACAAGTTCAGCCATACGATTTCAGTGTTTCCTAACACAATGAAGCTCGGCTTCAAAATGCTGTTTGCAAAGAGAAAGAGTGCGCAAAGAGAAAACGTAATGAGGCTCAGAAGCCCAGCACGAGTTCAGATGAGCTGAACTTTTGATTCCCGTGAAGCAAATGGGGGTTGATTTCGATCGCATACACGAAGTCAATCAGTCTGCCTTTGTGTGTTTGTCATGCACGGAGATGACGCAGAATATCTAAATGTGTCTACATTTGGGCCAAATTGCGTATTATTTATTTATTAGTTGGACATGAATATTCCATATAACTATGTACGCAGCACTAGCTACCAGGGCTTTCGACTGTGTGTGCGTATTTTTTAAATTATCGTGGCATGTTTGGAGAACGTAGTGACTGCACAATAAAGCTCTCTCTCCATGAGCGAAATGTCATTGCAAAGCCGGTTCAAAGCCCACGTATCGTAACGGGGCGAAGCCGAAGCCTGAGGCTGCTTTGTGGTCCCTCTTTAAACTAAGTCAATGACGTGCCAGTTATACCTTCATACATGTTACAACTTCTTAGCCTACTCAACCTGTACGATTTCGTTCCCTTAGCGGTTTGAAACACTCCACACGACTGTTTTGAGTTGATGAATTGGGCTGCCTCGGTCTGTCTGTCACGGACCGCGGTATACCCCATTCCTATTCTTATTTTCATTGCCCACTTTTGTGTTTTCCATGCCTAACCTTTCCCGCTACCTTTCATGAATCATCAAACAATTAATTAAAATTTGTTTGCTTTCGTAAAATATTTATGGACGTTTCTTATAATAGTCGGAGAGCTGATGAACACTTTTTTATACTGATTTCAACAACTTTCTAACCTTCATAAATTCATAAATTCAAAACCTTCATAAACGTAAAATAAAATATTCTGCAGCCTGGTACCCAGAGCCTCTGGGAGGTGTGCCGACCTAAAGTTGCACACAGAAGTAAGAAAGTTAACCCATAGTAAGATGTCATACGAAGCTGCGATTTCGTAATTAGCATCTCAAAGCGATTGTAAGGCATACAAAATAAAAGCATATTGGTAGACCTCTCGTAGTGGACGTGGCATAGATTTTAAAAATAATTTTTCAAATCCCTTTTATTTAATATATTTGTTCAAAATCAATAAAAATTTTGAAAGTTTTTTAATTTCATAAAATTTTAAGTGTTAAATTTTATATTTCTAATTCTTTCCCGAATTGGAGCAAGGCGAATCGAAATCCACGCTTTTCTGGAAAAAGGATTTAATTTTTTAATTATGCCTCCAACTGTGGGCGTGCCCCAAAGTCGACAGAACAGCTTTCGGGTTAATTAAGTCTCATTAGAAGCATTCCATGAGCGGTTTATTTAAATTTAAAATTTTTTCTATATTTATATTTATAATCTATTCTTGCAAAATAGAGCATAAATATAAAACAGTCAGTAGTTTTAGCTCATGCCCCCCGATTTGCATACTTATTACCCTTAAGGTTCAATAAGAATCATTTGGTTCATGCTCCTATTAAGTCTTGTCAACAGTCTAATGAGACCAATAGGTTGGAAATAACGGGTCATTATAACCAAAAACATAAGCATTTCTACGGCAAGACAATTTAACCAAAATCCAATCAACCTCTTAAAAAATCCATGGGCTCAAAATGACCTTACCTAAACTGACAACATAATCAGCCATTATATGTTTTAAACAAATATTATTTTAAAAAGCAATATTTATACTTAGCTTCTTTGTAACTTCAAGGAGTCGATTCAAAAATTTTAGCTCCAAAATCCAGCCGTTGGAGTTTCGATTTTTCTACGATTAATTAAGTGAAGTTCTATGTGATTTCGATTCCTGATGGTGAGACTTTTTCATAGTCCTGTCAAATTCATTCAGGCAAGTGTACGGGAGAATAATTCCTCCATCCCGGGAATTGAATTCGCAAAGGTTAATATTATTTATCAAATATATAATATATATTTGGTTTATAATATTATTTAATATTATTTATCAAAAATAACAAGCACAAAAACAATAAGAATAAACTAAAGCATAAACTAAATGTACACAAATTTATTTTATATATTCCTTCTACTTAAAGCACATGTTAATCACAACACACAAACTATTTGTTTATAAGAAAAACCTTTATAGAAAAAAAAACAGAAACCAATAAACGTATAATAGTATTAAAATTATAAATTATCGATAACAACAAGATTATATAATATACATATTCACAAAATATTTGGTATATCAAAACTATACCAAACTAAACACATATGCAACATATAGTATTTATGTAACAAACATTATTATATAATATAGATAGAATAAATAAAATATGCTACAATGAAAGTCGTCTATTAAATATATAAGTACACACAATACCTAAAAAATAAATATATATATATTAAACGTATCTATTACTATATTTCTTTATACTATAAGTACCTAAATTATAAAAGTATTGTTATTAAAATGTTTAAACTATAACATTATTGTAAAAATAATAAATGGAAATATCAAAGAAAATTTTGTGTTTTTCTGTCAGTTCTGGAGGCTTAGCCTTGACCTTAACAAGCGTCACAAGTTCTTGACTTTTCTAGCTAAGTGGCTCTAGTTGCACAAAACACATGCGGGATTCCTACTTATCTCTATACATGTCATTATAAAAGGATGGCTTAAACTGGGCTAAATCGGAACTTAGAGCTATGAGGTGATCTTCTATGACTGTCTCATTACTGTTGGACTTGTAGTGACAAAAAGGATCTGGGGCCTCATTCCTCAAAAAGGATCTGGGTCCTCAGTCATGAGGTTCTTGATGTTTACGAGCGATTCATGATAACCCGTTATAAGGCAACAATGCTATGTTCCCCAAAATAAAGGAGAATGAATGACCACATAGAGGATGTATTCTCCTCTATGTGGTCATTCATGTATTCATTGATGGTCATTGATGTATTCACTTAGACAAAACGCTTTTGGGACCCATAAAGTTTATGGAAAGAAACATGTGCTTAAGCTATATTTAAGTTGTTTAAGGCGTATTTATCGCTAACCTAGGAATAGGATACCTGTATGTGCATATTAGGTGGTCCAGTGAAAAAGCAGGTACAGCCTGCAGGACTTCACACAGCGGTTATACACAATTTTTATATATTATCACAAAACTGACAACATTGCGATCGATCGACGCCGACGCAAAGTACTCTTCCTCTTCCAGTATTATAAATGCCCAAGCCCGACATTCCAAGGGCCCATCAGTGAAACGGATTATTGTATTCATGCGGATTTCCCGACTAACGTCGAGAGAAGGAAAACTAAACGACGCGACGTTTGACGTCAGAGGGCTACAACTGCAAGAGATCTATGATCTTTCCCCAATCGAGCCTTTACAAACCTCCCTCTTGAGAAGACTGAATTGGCAATTAATGCCGACAAACACATTGTAAATAGTTTGATGTCACTGCAGGAGTACGAGATCTTAAAGCTAAAATGATGAGAACAACTTGTCAAGCGTACAAAGTTCGAACTGAAGCTTGTATGCGTATAGACGATCAAGTCATGGCAGTAGGAGGATTACAGTTTATTTTGAGGATATGGGAAAATAATTTTTGCAGAATTTAAAACGCCGATGAGGAACCAATTTCCACTATCAGGACGAATCAATTAAATTTTCAACTTGGGCGAAGAAGACAAACGATTTCGGCCAACCAACGTGGGTAAAGTAAAAGTAGTTGTTATAAGCTTCATCTAAACAACTCTGCCGATCGAAGCTGATGGTCTAGTTGCCAAGCTCTCAAATAACGGCTGGTGATGAATTGGTAAGGACTATGCATCTACTCATTTGCAGGACATGGTTGGAGGAGAATTTTCCCGACGAATGAAAGCTCAGCATTGCTTGCTCGACCATCAAGACAGAAGGGTATCTGGACTACGTCAATTGAAAGGAGAAAAGGTTACATGGCCTAAGATTTGGTCTACTTTGTCAATTACAAGTTCCTTGTTAGTGCTTTAGACCACAGGAAAAGCCATTATCGATCATATATTCACACAAGGGCAGATCTTGGAAAAATACACAACAAAGTGAAATCGATATCTTCCACCCTCTTATCGAGTTCAATTTCATTGAACGGCCTTGATGGAAAATTCATGCTGTTTTATCAAGGTCGTTCAAGACAAGATCGTGCCGCCACTTTTATAAGTCCGTTCAATTACTCGTATACGCTGACAGACTTTGACTTTGTTTTGAATATTTAGAAGGATCGTTAGGTTAGGTTAGGTTGGAAGGGTTATTTGCATTTGGTGCGAGTTCAGTCGGTGGCCAGATTGACCCATTGTGATTACCCTTGTATTTGAATTACTAACTAACTGAACCAGATAGATGTTTTTATAAATATTTTTAGGTCTAGTACAGATATTCCTGCCAGGTCGTCTAGGCTATCAAAGAACCTTTGGCTGTGCTGAAAGGATGATATACCCGTCGGTCAGCCAACGTTATGTCGATATAAGAACCTTTCATGGCCAGTTTGTCGGCCATTTCATTTTCGGCCACGCCAACGTGCCCAGCAACCGAGCTAAGTAGAACTGTGTGAAGGCTTATTTCTATTAATGCCATGAGGCAAACTTTGACGCACTTGGAGTACACGAGGTTGGAGTCCAGGGCTTTAAGTGCTGCTTGACTGTCAACATGTATGGTGATTTCGGTTGCCGGAAGATCAATATATTGAATTGCCTGCGTGCAGCTCTCTTCACCGCATAAATATCAGCTTGAAAAACAGTGCAGTAGTCTATCCGAGAAGACTCCTGAACCCGTTCCACATTTTACTTTCGATCCATTTGTATAGATAGCGATACCTTTGATGTTAACATATGTCCTCTCTCTACCCAGCCTTGTCTACTTGGTATAGTGAGTCGGAATCTTTTATTGGAGTCGGATTAAGGTTTACAAACCCATTTTGATTTAAGATGTTCAGTATGCTCGAGTGTCCTAGCCATTATGGCTTCCAGAGGTTATTTTCTCGGAGCCTCTCGGGTTCTCTCGGGTTAAGCCTAGAATAAGTTTATATTTTTACATCCCGCACACTTTTTGGAAGCGTGGCAGGTTTCTTTTTCGCAGGGTCGGGTATATTGCAATCCGTTGCAGATAGACTGAAGCTTTTGCATACGCACTACGCACTGTTTCTTTATAGTTGCATAGTGGATTTTAAACTGAAAATTTTCACTTACCTTTTTCATATTCTCAAATTATTTACACGTGTTGCATTAAGATAAGAATTGTAAATAAAAGTCGTTCCCTGGTCCAGGTCTTTATAGATTTTTTTTCCCATGGAATCGTGTTCCTAAAATAAAAAAAATAAACCGGGTCTAGGTTGCACGATCAGTCAGTTTACCTTTAAGGGTTGGGAGTGTGATCATTCTTATGCTTGGTAGTGCACAAATGATTTTTTTATTGTCAATGTACTGAGCAGGTAATTTTTATTTGTTTAAGATTCAAAACCAAATATGTACATAGAATCCCTTGAACTCCCACTTTGATAAATCCTTCACAGAGATGTAATAAAATTTAAAGTAGATAAAACAAATAGTTATGGGACTAAATTGATGATGTGTTGGAATGACGTCAGGATTGCGTTTTAAAATGTAATGAAATGAAATGAAATGACTTCAACTAAAAACGGTCTAAAATAACTTCACCCTACACTACCCGTCTTACATTACAGCAAAGATCGGCAATAGCTTCCTTTCATTTCACTCGTGTGTTGTTTTTGATACATTAACGAATTGACACTTTTAACGAAAATGATATTGTCACTTTGACAACAGCCATTCAAAAGAATATTATCGCTTTCTGAAGCAGATCGTAAAAATGTTTACGGGGTAGACAAGAAGATTCATCACCTTCTACACAAACATCGACCACGGCATTCATTGTTGATACACCATTGACGAATGGCGATTGAAAGCTTATCCCTGGCGGTGACCCTTACACGTCAACGACTGGCCGTTGTTGTCATCCCATTTGTCAAACGTGCACGAAAATTATTTGTTGAGGAACGATATTTGAGTTTCGCCCTCTTATTTGCTTTTTATAAAAGGACAAACTATTTTATTCACAAGCCAGGTTGATAACTCACACGGATAAACGCGAATTTGTTCTTTGAAGGCAGGTTAACTTTTCAGCTTGGAGATCTGTGTTGACAGCTATTAGGTCTTCATATCTGGGATGGAAACAACCTGCCCGAGGAATTCAATGCAACAATGGGTGTGAAGCAAGGATGTGTGTTGAGTACACTTTTATTCGTTTTATTTGTAAATGATATTACCGATCACGTTAAGGGGGGGATTGACATAACCCAAACCAGAATACCAGCCCTAATGTTTGCCGATGACATCGTCTTCCTCTCAGAAACAGTCGATTCATTGAAGTTAATGATCAACAGGCTGGCTGATTTTTGTAAAATGTGGAATCTGTCGGTGAACTTAACCAAGTCCAAAGTAATGATATTTAGAGACGGGGGAGAAAGATACTCACATAATGAAAAGTGGAGGTTTCGTGGCAACGTCATTGAAATTGTGCGGGAATATAAATATCTCGGTGTCCTGATTACCCCGAACCTTATCATGAACAAGCACCTGCAGTGTAAGCTTACGGAGGCGAAGAGAGCTATTTGTTCAGTTTGGAGTTGTTGCATTAATAACAAAAGCTTCAGTCACGAATCGAAGCAGAAATTATTCCGTGCTACGGCAACATCCATACTATTCTATGCTGCGCAAGCTTGGGATACTGCAATTATGAACTTGTAGAGAAATTTCTCCGTTTTTTTATGAAGAGAGTTTTTAGACTGCCAAGTAGCTCACCTAACTACATGCTCCATCTGGAAACTGGAGTGGCACCCCCATTTCTGGATACTCTTAAACTACACTTGGACTATGTCGTGAAAGTTATGGGAATGAAGGAGGACAGGTTGCCTCCTTCATTCCCATCAATGAAGGAGGAATAGCGCTCACCCACTTGCTGCGATATGGAGGGAAATGTGTAGAAAGTTGGCAGCGCTTAGCTATGGAAGCAATTGGGATATGCAAGTTTCACCGAAGGAGCACCCTCACGCCTTAAGGACTAAATAAAACAGCTTTAACAGCTTTCTTGATAAAGTAAGTCGCAGGTGGCACGAAAAGTTCGTTTTTTAAGCCCAAGCATCGAGTCACATGGAATATTACAAAATGCTGGACTGTCATATGCAGAGTAGAACATATTTCCTGGCAAGCCACTCAACCGATATGTTAAGCTTAATTTTTCAAACAACAGGCGAGCTAATAAATTTAAACTTTATTTCGCACCGTCCAGAACTTCTGCTGCTATGTAGCCTCTGCAACCGCAACGATCGAGAGGACGTGTTCCATTTCATCGGTGTATGCCCTATTCTTCGGGAATTTCGCTGCAGCATTTTCGGAAGAGCTGGTAAACATCCTAAATAGTATCCAAGTTTGGGACTCACTATATAATTATGTTAGAAACGCCATACGCTACAGAAAATGTATTATAGAAGAAAGCTTTTAAACCACAAATTAGTAAGAAATCGTTTATTTTGTCAACCAGGTAGACGGCCTGAAGCCATACCACTTAGACTAAGCTAAGAATTTTGTGACCAAGAAAGAGAAAAAGTAAATAGTCAAATAACTAACTAACTAACTAGGTCTTCATATATTCCAAATTTGTCAGCCAGGTATCGCATTTTTAGTTTTGCAATCGTCAATTACAAAATGTTGTCTTTTGCTACAGGATATGCCTGAAAGATTAGCAAAAAAGAGCATTCAGTCACTACTGTTTAATTGTCGATATTTTTTAGAAATTCATCTGGTCAGTTGTTTGGTTTATAAAGACTCTCGCCTTATGCAGAGGTATTGTATGAAGGAACAAAAAAAAATCCAACAGTAGTTGGCACTTGGAAGAAGTCATCTATGAAATTCAACCAGACTTTGTTTGTTTTGCAATAAATAATCGACAAAGTCTCTTACATGTCAAAAACTATTATTGCTTTTTAAATATGTCGCCCAAGGTGAAAAAATACAATAGTTCACTATATGACATGCGTAGAAGATGCAGGCAAGTGCCCAAGTGGTCAGTGTCAGTAACATTGACCATTTGGTATGGCTTTGACGAGACACTCCCCGGGATTTTTACCTTGAATTGTCAGCGGGACATTCCCGAAAACTCAATGAAAGTGAATAAATTTGCAGACCTTGCACACTAGGATAATCGATCTCTTTGATTTACGTGACCCGCAACGACCATCTGCAAGGTGATGTTATGGCTGGCCGTTGCAACACTTTTCGCAAGAAAAGACTATGCCCAGCAGTTTACTTTGGTAGAACTGGTCAACCACTTTTACCAAGACGGACCGGTATTCATTATGTTTATGGGTAGATATCTATAGTCAATGAAAAGAAAAATATTTCTCTGGATCGTATTCAGCTAAATTATATACCTACGTAATTTTTTTCTAAAAATATATGACCTTATAAATAAAAAGAAGAAACACAATTATTGACTCATGTATATCTAAAGATATTTCTATGAGCATGTTTCTATGAATGACACTTTATTGCAACTCTTGCATCATATGATCTTTACACATGTTTAGGCATGAGCGGGTTAAAAAATGAAGCCAATAAAATTTTGCTTAAGGATATGTACATATAACAGTTTTAAGCTGTGGGGGGGAACTGTTCAATTCATAGTCTTTTTATAATTTAAGGCAGTTCTGAACTTTAAAACTAATACACAGAATCGAGCTAAGGTTAGCTATGAGTAAGTGGAAAATATATGTGTAGATGTTAAACAGGAAAACGCGCATCACTTAATCGTTCACTTAATCAGACCAAAATCGACTAACTCGAGTACATATGTATCTGCAATTGAACATGCATTAAAAAGCAACGATGTTTACATTTACATAAGACTTAAAAGACAAATACATTTATAGTGTTTCCACTGCATATAAAACAGAGATTAACGTAGGAAGATTAAAAGTTAATCGCAAGGTGCATCCGCGGGAACATCAACTTAACTTGACGTATGCTTCCATTTTTGACAAAAAAAAATCAGTTTATTTCAACCGTGCGCAGAAGGGTTGATGTTGATGTGTCCGAACAAGTGACACGTCGATATTTTTGTCGATGCAGATGACAGATGTTGACTGATGCAAACACAACAAAGTTTAACTGCACGATTCAAATTAAAATCCCTTCTGATCTGGCTATTTTATATAAACTATTTAAGCTTCGTATAACGGCATTCGAAGTTTAAACTAACGTTCAAAACAAAAATATGTTTTTCAGTGCTAGTTAAAGCCTGGGAGACCGTTTAAACGATAGTTTAACTTAAACGAATGCCGTTGATGGTTTAAACTGCCGATTAACGTTTCAACCCACGTTTGTGAGCAAAATGCGAATGATTTTTTGTTCAAAAATACTGTGAACGTCAAAAAAAATGACGTCAATTTTTTGTATCACGTTGCATTGTGAATTTCAAACAAAATTTTCAAATAATGTCACTATTACCTCAACTTTGGATGCAAATATCTGCGAAATGAAATATCCGATCTGAAATAAGCTTGCATTTTTGAGGTCGGCGTAGAATTCTTGATATTTTCTTTCCTCTCACGGTAATTTTAAGAGAATTTTAAAAATAAATATGGGCTGACATATGTACATATATAAAAAATCATGTTTAAAGTGGCCTACAAAAATTAACGAAAAATACTAAACGGAAGTTTAACTAACCGTTGGATCAATTTCTACTGAGAAACACCAACGGTTTAAGTACTGAGTCTAAACTTTCGTAAAAGTTTAACTGAACTGAAGTTTAAACTTTCACCGTGAAACCGGGCATGAGCTGGAATCTAACTCCCATGTCTGGGCAGGAGCTCCAAAAACTACACTGCACCTGCTGTATATGATTCAAAAGCGGGTGTTAAAACTAATTGGTGACAGCATTATTGCGAAATGAATTGACTGACTTGAACACCGACGCAATATGTCTCTTCCTGTCATTGTTTTATCGCTTTTTCTACAACCAGTGTTCCAGCGAAATAGCTAAATGCATTCCGCCCCTCAAAATTTTCAACCTTAATACTCGCCAAAGATCAAATGCGCATCAGTTTGCCCTCGAGCCCTCTTTCGGAAGCACGGTGAAGTTCAGAAGTTCGTTCATAAGCCGTACAACACGAATGTGGAATGTCCTATCACAATCCGTCTTTCCTACCCATTACAACTTGCAGCTATTCGAAACACGAGTGGACCGGTACCATCTCCTTTTCCTCTCTTTGTAATCCTTTCCGCTCGTGAGATGTGTAACATTTAAAAGGTAGCTTACCTTATCTCTTGTTCGTGAGTGTAAATATAAAATATAAATAGAGTGGCGCAACAGCTCGAGGTGAACCAGGGCCAACTTCTCAACAATGTATGCTGGTGTGTTAATTTCTTTTACATACAAAGGGACCTACAATTTTTTGCCGAATCCGAATGGCACTTTGAGAAGTTTTTCAAGACAAATGATACTCTCGGAGGGCTTGTCAGACCCTCGCGGAGGTGGGGACCGTGAAAAAGAACAAGTCTTTTTTTTCAGGTGACGATGGCAGGATTCGAACCCAGGCCTCCGGCGTAGTAAGCACACACACTAACCACTACGCCACTGCACCCCACGTGTTCGTGAGTGTATTATAAGAAAAAAGCAAAAAACAATAGATAAAAGATAAAATATGTTGATTGGTCTTCAATTGTTAGTAACCAGTTTTAGCTGGTCATCAACCAGCAGCATCAACGTCAGCACAACTCAGTGTATTTAATTTTTTGATAGGATGAACTACATCCACGTCAACTTAAATATCAAATATCTGCCCATCACTTTACACAATACATCTTACGGATAAGTGTCCGGTGAAAACACCTTATTAAATTCTATTTTGTAAGCAAAACCCATCAGCTGAGTTTGTTAACTCAGCCATCAATTTAGCATTCAACACCATGACGGGGTTGGGCAATTAAAAAGGTGTTTTCGTTTTGCAGTTCGCATGTTTGGTAGCAGATATGAATACCTATAGGTTTTGTTCAAATCTAGATTATAAACTAAATTCTGTAAGCCATAAATGAATGGAAATTCGAACAATAGCGAGTTTGGTAAAAATCGGAAATGGACCATGAGCACAGCTTTCAAAGAACTCGACGTCAAAAATAGATCTTGAATGCATCGGTATAAGTACGTATGAGAAAGAAATGTCAGTTTGCGGAAAATGATAGTCGCTAGATTCCCTTGTTGCCATTGAATATTATTTGAACAAGTGACCTGAACCGCATTTGCTATCCCAAAGCACCATGGGTACACGTTGGGTCTATTTAAATACAATTTCCGATCAAGAAAAAAACTACGCGTCGCAGCTACGTATTTCATGAAATTTGCGCATTAGTTCCATTGTTTTGACTTCGCTGGCTTCGCATGTACCTTCACAGGAACTTACACAAACTTAAAGGGTACACAGTGAGCCATAGCTCTTTTCGACAGATTTTACACTCGCAGGGTTTGTCAGAATCTGATCTACCCTTGCTTTCATTGATTCTGATCGAAGCGTTCACTATGCAAGTTTCGCAGAATATCAGAGTGTTAGTGTAGAATAATAATTAGCTGCCTACCCATCCTCAAAGAAAGTAGGTACCTACCTATAAGTTCAAAACAATAAAGAATACCTATTATGTACAACCAAATCTTTTTAAAACAAGTGGCATTTACCAAACATTAGGGAGTACCTAGTACAAACACGTTCCAGCGACAAATTAAAGATTCAATAAACAAAAACACACTTTTGTTAGATGATGGACTAGATACCTACATGCTTATAGCAGCTGTTGGCACATACTACCAACATCATCCTTTTGATAATAATGCCACATGCCAGTGTATCCTCCTTCAATATCATCTTAACTATTGTCATAAAAAGCCGATGTTCTCTTTTTTTTCTAATCAAATTTTCACCTGGAAATTTTTCTTTTGAAAAATCTAATCAAAGCAAGGCTGCCACTGACCTACCAACAAAAATCAGAAATTTATAAAAAAAAACCTCATTCACCGGCGAATGAGAAGGCGAAAACAAAAATTCGAATCAAGGTGCAATTCAAGTTGACCGAAAAAAAATGTTGCATCTGCTCTTCTGTCTGACTTTTTTATGTTCAATGTTTCAAATTTATCCTCGAAAAGTGGACAAAAAATGTAAACACACCAGAGTTCCAGTGCTGATGATCTTACATCACTTGGCCATTGCAGTCCAAACGATCTGCAGCAGCCTGCAGGATCTTCTTCTTACTTTCGTCTCCTCCTGGTGGTGCGTATGGCGTATCATCATCAGCGCACTGATTATTGTTGTCCTGCTGGATGGATACATCTGCTGTTCGAGTTAAAAAGAAAAGAGAAAAACATCGGCAGCAGCCTGCGGCACTATCACCACACACCACCATTGACTAGCCATGACAGCATCACTATCAAAAAACAGCAGCACCTTCAAAAAAGTGTTTTTTTTTCTTCACGAAATCTTCATCTTCTTGATCCTTTTGGGGGAGAAGATTCAATGAATTTTGTTTTCGTGGGTTTTTGGGCGCACAAGCAACTATACGTGTCAGTTTAACTTGGTTTGAGTTAAACTTGAGTGCAGGACAAAGTATTAATACGATAATTGTTTGTTAAACTAAACAGGTATAGGTACCTTCTTTTAAATGGAAAGTATAGTGGGAGTTTTATTGAAGGTTTTCAACTTCATAACAATTGAAATTTCGACACTTGCAACCTAATCAAACCTTGCAACAAATAATGTTGGAGTAGCAATTTTTACAGACATACCTGCCTATTCTAGTTGACTTCTACTTAAGCACCTACTTACACAAAGGGGAGAAAAAACACAGAGGAAAAGGGAACAATAAAGCTTCCTAGAATACTTAGGCGTTAGAAGGGTTCCACATCACATGACAGAATGAAGTACTACAGGAATGAGTAAAGCATGTCCAGTGTGTCATTACACTAACTAGGACCTTTGGGCCTTTTTCGAAGCTGGATTACTGCCTATAGTTTTCGATTGCCTCTACTCGATTTTCGATTGAGCTCGATTCGATAAATTTGTTGCCGTACTGATTATTTTACTTTTTCTTACATTGACTTTTAATCCAACAAAGTTCGCCCCTTCCCTTACGTTTGCGGTCATTTCATGGAGATCCATTCCTTAATGTGACAGTAATAAAATGTCGTCGTAAAAGATGTTTTAAAAAAAAAGTTGCTAGAGTCCAGCGAATTCCTTCGTTATGTCGGAGAATAACGTTGCGCGGAGCACATTACTAATCCCCCACCTTATGATTTAAGTAGCCTTAACGATAGCTGTAAGCCTTTTCTGGTATTTCAAACTGTTCAAAATGGTTTTCGATACTACCTAGCTTAGGTAATGGTTTGAGTAGCCTGAGGTAAAAAGATATAGCCTAGTCTTACACCACTTTTTTCTCTGTGCAAAAAGTGACACTTTCTCCCGTTGTAAGTAGCCTTAACAATAGCTGTAAGCTTTTCTGGTCTTTCAAACGGTTTGCAATAGTTTTTGATACTACCTCTCTTAGCTAATGGTTTAAGTAGCCTGAGGTACGGGTTTACACCGAAAACAGTTGCCCTACATTAGCGCCTTGACTAGAATTTTCCTCCGGCACGGGTTCATACGGAAACCGGTTACCGCCCTGGACTCTCCCATCCATGAGGCGAATCCTTACTTGAGGAGCAACAGGCATGGACTTATACCAAAATTGGTTACCCTTGTATTATCTTTTCATATAGAACTACTCCCCGCTGACCTCCCACTGATGACCCGCGTTCATAGCGAAAACGGTTACCATCGACCTCAAGTTATTCCCTCTAATTCATACCAACCCCTCCTTACAATTCTCAAGACAAATTCCTATCTGGAGACCAATAGTCACGAAACCCTTTTCTTCAGAAAAATCTCTCACCGGAACCCTCAACTCTACTGACAGCGGTTCATACTGGAACGGTTATCCACATCCTCCTTCACCACTTTCTGGTAAGTCCCTAGTGAATTCTACATTCATTGGGGATCTTTGCAAGGGCTTAAGCGCCACTGGTTACGTCGACCTTTCTTACCCGACCTTTCTTACGGGTATAGTTATCATTAAGGTTCCCGGGCTGGTCCTGCAAGCGGTATCAGCAAGTATGTCCCCATCGCGGAAAACCATCTGACCTAACCTAACATCTAAGCTACTACAAGCAGCACGCATATTTTAGTTTTCACTCCCAAGATTTCATTTTTTTTATCACTCCTTTTCAGTTAATTCAGGAAAAGTTCTAGCTCCCATGCTCGCTCGAGGAGAGGGCGGATGAAATTGGAGCTCCTTTGATTTACTCAGCGAAAGATCCGTCTTATCCTGCAGCGTAATATCAATGAATTTATGGCAGATATTATCTCTTCCATTCTGGGCAATGTGGTGCGTATTCGGGAAATTTTTACTTCGGACTCCTTATTTGGGCTTGTGTTCATATCAACTGAGAAAACATGGTTATGAAATGTTCCTTCCACCCCATGAGCTGATCTTTATATGGAATAGAAATCTATCGAAGCCTTGAACCAGCGCGATTGCTCATCAAATCTTTCATTTTTTGCACTGTGTGCTTCAATTCCTTCCATTTTTTTTCCCCAAATTGGACACAATTGTGGGTGCCGGGATCAGTTTCAAAATGATAGCCCCCCTGGTCAGCGCCTATAGTTCAGGTTATATAGGGTCGACAAAATATTAAACGTTCTCTTTTTGTTTTTTTTCTCTAACATATGAAACATAAAGTGGGTAAGATCCCTATGTATCTATGCCAAGGGTTCTAACTTTCATTTTCTGTTTGTTTTGGGGCATAACACTTGCGGGGATAAGCTTTGGTGCTTTTGTGCATGGCTTTCATGATCCGTACTCATTAACAAGATGTTTTGTATTGAATTCTATTTTCTACAATTCTCGAAACAAGCTTACGCATTTCGAGAGTAGAATAGGTAGGTATTCGTAGCTTCTTGACTAAAAGCTTTTTAGGAAAGCTAATTGAGTTTGTTTTGTGAAATGCTTGCCTGCCTTATGATTGCCATGACGAACATCAGTCCAGTCGTGGCAAGGTTTTCTTGTGATCGGATTTAGATAAGTAAATAAAATTGATTCTTACGATAAAACAGTCCCGATTTGCATTACTCGGGTCTCACGAAATGTATTGTCGACACTCTGTCATTTAATATTCAGCTTCCCGTAATCCCCCCCCCCCCCTTAACAAGTAGTAAAAACTTCTGTAATAATCGACAATGTGTCGACTTCCTTTGGTATCCACAAGCGGGCCTGGCAGCCACTTATCCCATAGGAATTTTTCCGTAATGCAGCTAGATTTGCGAAGCTACCTTTGCAAGTAAAATT
This sequence comes from Neoascia interrupta, assembly GCA_947623515.1. Classification (NCBI taxonomy): domain Eukaryota; kingdom Metazoa; phylum Arthropoda; class Insecta; order Diptera; family Syrphidae; genus Neoascia; species Neoascia interrupta. The sequence goes on from OX392463.1 coordinate 126,693,083, forward strand.
CAGAAGTACAAAATCGTTAGCATTTTCCTGTTCTCCAATTTACAATATTTTAAAAAAGTGCGTTCAACGGTTGCACCACTACCATACCACCAACGCAAACCTGAGATTCGTACCTACATGCGTATGCATATGTATATCTGTACCTTCCCTTAAAAAAAAAACCAAAACAAAGTAGAAAAAAACGAAAACGGTTCCAGGACGGAACAGAAACAGGAAACCTTACCTTACGATCCATGCGTGCATCTGTCGCACGCAGAGGAAATTCACACACACATGCGCCCTTCTATTTATCAAAAATCATCCCATGCAACGCACTGTCGACCTGAGCCACAACGTGCCACCACTCCACCATCAAATTACTTGATTCAAAGCAAAGGGACAAAGGATTCCATCAGATGATGACGATGGTATGGTGGTTCGCAGGCAAAGTCGTCCTCCTGCACTGCGTGGAGTAGTAGATGTCTATAGGTACCTATACATTTTATATTGACAACTGCCGGGCAAAAAAAAAACATCATGTTCGTTCCAGGATGCCATTGTGGGTTGTGTGTAACATCTGCTCCGATTTTAACATTCATTGTAGAATGCGCCACTGTTTGTTAGAAAGAGTTATACGACATACCTACTAATTTTTTAAGTGCTCTGAAAAACTTATGAAAATTTTGTTTTGCAAACGGTTCGAAAGTTTTAGAGAGACGCACCTGTGCCGTGGGATGTTTACAAGAAACAATTCCTCATCTACTCCGATTAAAGGTTTGCCAAAGTGCTTTTCCTGTAAAATCAAGAAGCAGCTTTTACGCGCTTATAATGAACATAACATAACTTTCCTACATCGAAAAAAACATCTTTTTGATGAATATGTGGTCAGATATCCATACATATTAAATTTTTCATAAAACTCGATTTTATAAATTGCAAATGCATCCAGCTCCCAAAGGTTAAAACTCCTTGAATCAAATGCTTATAATTTATCATAGTGTTGATTTCAAGGCAGTGCGTTGGCTATTGGCATTTGTAAATAAATATGCATCTGCCTGATGCCTCATGTGATTGGACTTATGACCCTTCTATTTTCTATATTCATAAGAACCCCTTTTATTAATATGCACCTCTAATGTATCGGTATGTTTTAAAATATCACAAAATAGGGGAGAACGAACGAACACAGAACCTCTGAATTTGATTGATAACGTTGACATTCGTTAACATTTTGAAATCCAATATGCAACTGACCCAAAATACAAACGATGAGTTATGATATCAAATTGAGATCTCACGAAAAGTTTATCGTAATTTTACAAAGATTTTCATGTTTTTTTTTACCCCTGGAAACTTTTCATACTTCAATCGTACTTTGAATTCACTTAGTCAAAATTATTTAAATTGCCCACCCCTTGTTTTTATTTTCACGGGAATATGAACTTATCAATTACCAATTAAGGTTTTTGTGACCCATCAGCATTTGTCATCGAAAGAAAATAAATAAAAGTGTCTGAGTCTGACTTCAAATCCTGTGTGCGACATAATTTACGACTTATGATCTGACCTTTGATTTGGTGACCAACAAATTGGTTTCACATTACCAACCGATTTTATAGTCATTATTTTTTAGTGCAGTACACACTCCTTGGTTGCCTAATTTATACTGTCTTGTCTAGTGATACATTTTGCATTTTTTTAGGATTAAACTTCAGGGAATTTGCTTCAGTAGATCATCCGAGTTGACTTCGATTTAACTTCAGAAAAATATTCCTGAAGATATTTTGGCCCTTGACGATCCTTCCTTTCAAATTATATTTCAAGTAAAGCGGACCAGTCGAAGTGGAATAATAACTGCACAGTAAAATTGATTCGTGGGTTAACCCTTCAGCCCAATGTATCCTTTGCGTCAGTCGCGTTACGTCAAAGTACAAAACTGACCTCAGGCAAATACATACTACACACGTTCTTATGAAAAGCGACTTATAAAAAAGTGTGTGATGTACGTCACTTCCCATAAGAAAGTGTGTTTTGACACCACGGATTCATTGGGCTAGACCCTAGAGTCTTAACCTGCATCACTTCTCATTCGGCATTAATTAATTGTGCTTTTAACTACGATTGAAGCATGCTAACTTGGCGTTACCCAGCTTGTCTTTAGTTCATGCTGAAGACATTCCTTCCATGCAAGGATTGGCTCAATGTCAGGATCTTCTTGTTGTGCGTTGCGAAGTTCCTTAGTACTCCAGCCTTCTGCAGGTTCGGCTCTTACTCTCTGGACAGTACATTCGTCCTTTTCCTCCTGTCGCACGCAATGCTTACAATTGGGCTCACATGGTCTCCGGGATAATGCGTCCGCGTTGCAGTGCAGTCTTCCTTTGCGATGTTGTATCTCGAAGTCATAAGCCTGCAATCGCTCGATCCATCTTGCGACTTGGCCCTCAGGATTTTTAAACTGCAGTAACCATTTGAGCGCGGCGTGGTCGGTACGGAAGATGAACTTCTGGGCGCTCAGGTACTTCTGGAAATGTTTCGTCGCCAGTATTAAAGCAAGGAGTTCTCGCCTGGTAACACAATAATTTCTCTCTGGTCGGGTAAGAACTTTACTGAAGTATGCTACGACTTTCTCCTGCCCATCGTGTAACTGCGACAATACTGCGCCAACACCCACATTGCTAGTGTCTGCGTCCACAATAAATGTCTTGCCGGGGATGGGGTAAGCTAGTACCGGTGCCTGGCAAAGTCGCTGCTTCAGATGCTGAAAGATTCTTTCGCACTCACTTGGACATTTAAATTGTCTTCTTTTCTCAGTGAGCTGGTGGAGACACTTTGCAATCCCGGCGAAATCTTTGATGAACCTCCTGTAATACGTAGCAAGACCGAGAAAGCTTTTTAGCTGGTGTTTGTCCTTGGGAACTGGCCAACTTTTCACAGCTTCGATTTTCTCTAAATCCGTCTTCACTCCATCCGTCGATAGCACATGCCCCCAGATACTTTACTTCTGCTCTGAAGAGCGCACACTTCTTCGGATTGAGCTTCAAGTGTGCTGATCGAAGTCGTAAGAACACTTGCCTCAAGTTGCCGCGATGTTCAGCGAACGTCTTTCCCAAAACTATGACGTCATCCAAATATACAAGGCAGGTTTTCCACGTCAGACCATGTAGGACACGTTCCATAAGACGCTCAAAGGTGGCCGGAGCGTTACACAGACCAAATGGCATTACTGTAAACTGCCATAGTCCATTGCCAGTTGTGAAATCGGTCTTCTCTTTGTCTTCTGGATGGATCTGTACCTGCCAGTAGCCACTTTTCAGTGGAAAACCATTTCGCTCCAGAGAGTGTGTCCAGTGTGTCATCGATTCGAGGTAAAGGGTAGCTGTCCTTCTTTGTGACGTCGTTAAGCCTCCGGTAATCCAAGCAGAATCGAGTACTGCCGTCCTTCTTTTTCACCAGTACAACAGGCGACGCCCGCGGACTTTTCGAGCTTTCGATCAAACCTTTTCTTTGCATGGTCGATATTATCTCGGCGGCCTCGTCCTGTTTAGCCAACGGAAGTCGTCTGGCAGGTTGGCGGATTAGTCTAGCATATCCGGTGTCTATGCGGTGTTGTACTAAGTGTGTTCGACCATAGTCTCCATCCTGTGAGGCAAATATATCAGCAAACTCGCCAATGAGATTTTCCGCTATGGTTTGCTGCTCCTGATTTAGCTCACAGTCTCCGAGTATAGTCTTACATATCTCGGTCAATTTTGATGGAGAGACAGGACTTGCAGGCTCACTCTCAGCTATTGTCGAAATCGCTGCAACGGGCACACATCTTCCGATCACCTCTCCTTGTCTGAGCTTAACGGTGCGCTTATTTGGGTTCATCAGTCTTTCCGGCACCATCTTATTCCTGGGCTCTGCAAGAATTTTTCCCACGACGTCACTTTTAAATTCACTTTTGTTATCTGGCTCGATGAGATAGAATCGGTGGTTCCCAGGATCACCCTCCAAACGTGTCCAAAGAACTGTCTCTGAAGAGGGCCGCAGAACTTCATCGCCTTCCAGTATTGCTCGAAGATTCACAGCGTTGTAGTTTCCGTATACCATAGGGATCTCGACGGTTTGATATCTTAGCACCTGCATTCGAAGGTCAAGAATTACCTCGTGTGCCTTCATGAAGTCCACTCCAATGATGCATTCGTCGCATATGTCGGCTACCAAGAATGCATGTGAGAAGATCAATCCCTCTAGTTGTATCTGTAGCTGCACCTCCCCGTATACTTTGGCCGCTTCTCCTGTAGCTGTCTTCAGACTGTAGCAGCTGGTGTTATGTATCCAGGACGTCTGAATAAGGTCTCTTCGGATGATGGAGGCCGTGGCACCTGTGTCAATAGTGGCCACACATTTTCTGTTGGCGATGATTGCTTCTACTGTCAGACTCTTGTTGCAGCGTTTTGTTTGCGAGACTTAGATGATGGTTCTGGGGGCGTCGTTTGTATAGCTGAGGCTCGGCATTGTCGCTGTAGGTGTCCCAGCTTGTTACAATTCCAGCATCTCTTTTGTCCCCGAGTGGTGTTCGTGTTTTGCCTTTCGATGTCGGTGCGCTGACATGAGCATTCTAGCGTAGCCATTTCCCTAATGCGATGGCTACCTTGCGAAGCTTGGTCTGCAGCTTCCATTGTCAGGGCGAATGCTAGTGCTTCAGCGAGAGTCTTCTTACCTGCCATTCTTACAGCCGTTTGTAGCTTTCCATCTGCAATGGAATTAGTAAACGCATCGGTTGCCAACTCATTTATTATCTCCCTGCTGGTGTTGGGATAGGACAAATTCGCTAATCGCTCGATGTCGGCTTGCAACTGTTGAAGCGTCTCACCCCTTGTCTGAACTCTTCGGCGCAACTGGACCCGGTAAACTTGCTGCATGTGGTCGTCGCCAAACCTCATCTCGATGGCCTTCACCATGGCATCATAATATATTTGTTTTTCTTCAGGGCAACTTCATGAAAGCGGGCATTTCTTCGGCAGTACTTACTGTGCTTTGTTGCCGTTCTTATTTAAATTTCATTAAAATCGGTTTCCTTCGGCAAATAAGTTTTAGCTCGGACACGAAAGATCACAATTTACTTGAGTGTAGAGGGAAATTATTAGAGGAGCTCCAAAAGGTAATTTTTGAACTTTCGAACCAAGGGTGTTTGAAGGTAGGTTTTATTATGAGTGCAGATGATGGTGCAGTGTTCTGATTCCAGAAAAAAGTACCCCTCAGCGATGTGCTTAGCTTGTTTGCCCGATTCTCAAGAAAGGAGACCCTCTGAACTGTGCCAACTACAGGGGCATCAGTCTTTTAAACATCGCATACCAAATAATTTCTACGCTGTACTGTGCGAGCGCCTAAAGCCGTTGGTCAACAATCTGATAGGCACATATCAGTGTGGCTTTAGGCCAGGAAAGTTCCCCATACATCAAAGATCACACTGTGACAGATATTTGTGAAAACCCAGGAATTCTAAATCGATACTCACCACCCTATCAACGATTTCAAGGCCTCGTATGGTAGCATCTAAAGAGACGAGCTATATAGTGCAATGTCTAGTTTTTTCATCCCTGCCAAACTTGTCAGTCTGTGCAGGATGACGATGGAAAACTCACGCTGTTGCGTTAAGGTGGGTAAAGACCGCATCACCGACCGTTTTGATGTCAAAAAAGGATTTAGACAACGCGATGTTATGTAACTTTTTGACTCTGAATCATTCTTGAGAGAATTGTGCAGAGCTCCGATTCTTCCGCGTCAACACCAGAGGCACAATTACTAACATACGCTGACGAAATTGGCATAATTATAAGAATAAAGCGCGATGCCAGCGAAGCCTTTGTGAGTATTGCAGAAGCAAGTACTCAAGAAGTATGACAGAAGCGGCGAATATGGGTCAAACAGTTAACGAGGGCAAAAGCAAGTATATGCTGTTATCAAGAAGAGACACCCAACACCGACGTCGTGGACAAAACTCACCATCGACAGCTATATTTTTGAGGTAGTTAGGGAGAGGGACTTTGTCTACCTGGGTTCCGCTTTTAATTCAGACAATGACACCAGCGCTAACATCAAACGCAAGATAACTCTTGCCAATCGCTGTTTCTTTGGGCTAAGAAAGCAATTGAGTAGCAAAGCCCTCTCTCGAGCAACTAAAGTATGTCCATGTACAAGACCCTCATCATCCCAGTCCTGCTTTACGGTGTAGAAGCATGGGCCCTGTCAAAGGCGGGTGAAAACACTTAAGGCTGCTTTGAGAGGAATATTCTTCGGACGATTTATGGTCCCGTCTGCATAGGAGGAGAGTGGAGGATGATATATAGCATCGGACTGTAAGGGCTGTACAAAGACACCAAACTAGCCATAAGAGTCAAAATACAACGGCTGCGATGACTGAGTCATCTAGAGTGAATGGACACTAACGCCCCGGCCCGGAAAATCTCCGAATCCACCCCGCAGGGACGGCGCAGTAGAGGAGCACCGAGACTCAGTTGGAGCACCGAGACTCAGAACTGGAGACGGCTAGCTGGAGACAGAGCTGGCTGGTGAAGCTTGTTGATTGATACTCAGGTTCACCCCTTACTGTAGCGCCACCTTAAGGAAAGGATGCGCTTTGAAGCTATGCACTTCGAATTGAAAGCAATTGGATCGAGTGTGGGAGTAAATCCAACCAATAGTGGCCTAGCTGCTTACCAGGAAAATTGCAAACCTGCTTACCTCCAGGACATTAAGAAGAGGACGCAATTGTTTTATTCTGAGACTTTATTGTCAGGATGAAAGCAGTCGACGAGCGTTATATCGGATTACAAACTAAGCTTGAGAGAGAAAAGGCTTATCGTGTCAACAATGGCTCTGTAGGCGTGGCTTTACAGATGCAGCATCCGGGACTTAAACGACACATAGTACACCAGCTGTATACAGTGGTTTTACAAGTTCTACCTTAAAATACCGCTCGGCTTCTATAGTGAAAACCTACAGACAGGCAATATAATTTTTTCAACAACTTCACTAAAGTCCAAATGGTAGCTTGCATCGTTGTTGGCATTATTTTGCCTTAAATATTTTATTCTTAATATTTTACGGCGGAAAAGTTAAACGGTGTTAAACGTTACTTTATTGCCCTCTCACCAGATAAGTTTTATAAATTTTTTCGAAACTTCTACCATCCTTTGCAGACTTACTTTCATGATCTAAAAACAGAACTGAAAAAATTAGGTCAATAGAATAGGGACAGTTGCAATCCGGTCACCAGTTTTAGAAGTGCTACCCAGAAACTATAACTACCTACAATTTTGTAAATTAGCCAGTTCTATTTGAGATTGTGGATTTAGCATTAATATTAAAGATTTTTGAATGTGGGCCGAGGAAAGCTATTAAAAGTCGCAGAATTAGCATAAAGGAATTAGCATTAAGGCTTTCAAAGAGTCACATTTACATGCAATAGCCCAAAGATTCAAAAAAGTAAATCGGTTGTTTATACCTAATTATTTGCGCGGCCAAGAGAAATGTGGTAAAAACATTAAATCTAACTTGCTGCCTCATAAAGCTTAGAGGAGCTCCCCTAACCTCTGACAAAGGAGGGTTGGGTTTCACTGAGGTGCGACCGAGAATAATCTTTTATTGCTCCGATTGGGCTTCGAACGCGGAACTTCGTGCACAGAAGCCCGACATACCTACTTTCCACTGTTCCACAACGGGTGCCTCCTCGTCTAGAGGATTAAGGAACCTACATTTAGAAGAGAATAATCTATCTTTTGGCAATGCACCTTTATTACCAAAGTATTTTTTTTTATCCCGAAAAGCAAAGAAGGTCCTCAAATTCATAAGAACATCACCAAGCTCGACTACAGATACTAATTTACCTACTTAAGAAGCTAACCTACGTTAGACACAGATTCAAACACAACCTTTTATTTGACAACGTTAGGGACGTTTAGACACAGAGAGGGAAATTAGTAGAACGTTACCCACCTAGTGACGTTCTTAAGTGATAAGAATCTTGCTGTACCTATCCACTCGCCAAAGTTAAGTAGGTATTATTGTTTACCTTTTTATAAATTGAAACAAACCTATTTACAAACCTTTGTATTTTTTCACTCGGATATGGAATAGACATTTTGTATATTTTTTTACTTTCTTATCAACTTGTTCCCAATAACAAGCCACAAGGCGATAGCATAAATCGCCCATATGATCGTCTGCAACATTGCTGCCAATAAACAACAAAGAGTAAAAGAGAAAGCAACCAAGCCGAACATTTTGATGAGAGAGACTTAAAGAGATGTCTAGCCTGGCTCTGGTCTGGCTGGTGGTGAACGTGTTTCGTCTTTCGTGTGTCTTGTGGTGGTTGAAGTCTGATCGCTTTTGCTCGAACCATAAAAATGCGCAAAAAAGTACAGTTGTGGTCGCATGCGTAGTTATTTATCCATCTCCATCCTCGTGGTAGTTTTGTTACTGTTCCTGTTCTGTCGATATTTCTGTTGGCGAAGCGAGAAACACAATGCTGCCGATGCCGACTTTGCTCGTGTTGTCTTGCTCGGTGGTGTTTTTGATAGGGAATCATATTTTCTGTCCTTTTCGTCGCAGCAAAAGGATGAGATTCCTTTATCTACACTTTTGTAATGTGTAGAGAAGAGACCCACGTTGCGGCAGCAATGTGTCGGGATTTTCAATGAAAATTGTTGTGGTGGATAAAGACTGTTGCTAGGCCATTTAATAAGGGAATAACTTTGTGTCGCTAGGCTAGACAAGATCGAAGGCGGTACTGTACTAACTTGATTCCCGTATCCAGAATCTAGTGTTGGTGTGTTTTATGATTGATGACAGATCGAATTCTTGAATCTTTGAAGGAAGGAGACATTTGACTGTGACCCTAATTCCGCGACGGCAGTCGAGGGCATGGGAATTTTTTTTAAATCTTTTTAAGCAGATGAGATGACAATCCCCCGCATAATTTTCTATGCTTGTATGGTGGTGTTTCTGGTTGTCTGTTTCCATTACAAAAGAGTCCTAGAGCATTTGCTTCATTTTCAATTCTGGATTCAATTTAATTAATCCTCCTTCTGTATGCAAGCAGTGTATGAAATGGAAGATTGATTTTATTTAAATGCGTGTAGGTAAACACAAAAAGGAAATGAATTTATGGGAACGCTTGTTGGTAGGAAACCAAGGTAGGTAGGTACCTACCTATTCCTTGTTCCTAAGGATGCCACAATTAATCCTTACGGCGTTTTAAATATGCGGTGATCGCACCTATGATAGATACCTTAAGAAATTTGTGGGAGATTTCTCAACGGCGTGAAAACACATGCAAGATTTGACGTTTACCCAATCACGAAGAAAATATGCCTATAGGTACCTACATTTTCTTGATAGGTAGATAGGAAGTTACATATAGGTTAGGTATACCTGCCTAACCATCTGTTCAGGAAAGGATAGGTGTCTGGTTTCATCAGGAATCAGGATCAGATCAAAGGTTAATAGAGAACCTACCAAGTGTGATGGGTAGGCCCCTTAGTAGGTAGGTGTACCTAGATACCTACTATACCTACTTTCAGAGTAAACACACAACCTACCAACCTACCTACTTACCTAGTATCCAGACAGTGCTAGAGTCGAGACACAGAGTTCGCATCAAAGTTCGCAACATAGAGATTGAATCATCGTAGACCCCAAAGACCTTTAGGCAATCTTGGTGTGTAGTGTATATACCTAACGACCGAATGAAAAGCTTCTGGATCTGCCAAGGTTTTGCCGGGTAAAACGCACAAAAAGTATTCTGATTTTTAATTTTTTTTTTTTTGAGTTGATGCCATTTTTATACCCGACCAAGGGTGTATTAATTTTAATGTATACTTTGTAACACAGTGAAATAATCACCGTAGACCCTCAAGACCTTTAAGAGATATGATCGAGACCGACAGGTGAATCGACTAAGCCATGTCCGTCGGTCCGTATGTGTGAAGGTTTTAGGTCTTTAAAATCAAGCTAGAGAGCTGAAACTTGGTACACGGCTGTTGCACAGACATAGTGTGAAAATTGGCTCAATCCGTCAACGGCCACGCCCACTACTGGCTTCAATGTGAGACAACCTCTATTTCACTTTTTTTTTTCAAAAAGCCTTTTGGTCAAGTAAGGCAAGGTACAGGAACTTAAATTTTGGTACTGAGCAATATTGGCCTAAGACCTTTAACAAGGCGAAAAGTGGACCGCCCACAATATCGACCATGCCCACTTTTAACATGTTAGATCTTTAAAAACCCGATTTCTCGGAAAAATGACTCCAAATCGAAAAAAAAAATTACATGACTACTAATATTAATAATAACATTTTACTAATATTAATAATATTATTGCTATTTGCTTAGTTTGCTCCATACAAAGTTTTGAGCTCCGCCCACTTTTAAGGAGCGTTTTTAGGAAAAAACTGTTTTTTTCTGAAATAATTTTCGCTTTTACCATATTTTCTCATGAGTCTAACAAAATTACAATTAATTAATTGTTGGTTTTGTTAGATTTGATGTGATTAATTGATATAAATTTTAAGCCCATGCCCACTTTTGGGGACGTGGCCTATATAAAATCGGGCCAAGATACTTTAAGATTTGGTGTTACATGGCGTATAGGGTCGGGTATTTAGAAGTTTGTAGCAGACAAACTTTTGCACTTAGTCACTTGTTCTTATTAACAAATTGTAATTGGGAATATTTCTACTTTTTAATGATTATTTCTACTTTTAAGTTATTACACGGCTCAGGGCTTGTCTTATTTTACTGAAACATAAGCCATATGGTATATATCCGACAAACATTATTCGGATTCCTTTTGAAAATTATTACATTAGAGTAACATGTACGAAAATTTGTAAAGTTAAAGTTATTTTATAACTAATAATATTAATTACTTTAATTTTACTATACATATTAATGATGCGTTTAGTGGAGAAGCTCAAACCATCTGTGTGCTCGGTCAGTTTATTAGGATTGGTAAAGCTTTGGCAGCATTCCTAAATCCTGGCGAACAGCCTCCACTAGAGGCAGGGATCAGGGATGTCTTCAATGCCAAATTACTTTTCACACAGTCCTTAGACGTCCAACAAGCATCTGAAACACGGTTCCCTTAACATTGTTCAGTTACCAAACTTTGGGATAGTATAAATATTTCTGTTTCTATGTGACAATGTGGCTTTACGTGTATTACATGAAATATGTATTCTGTTTCAGCTAGATAATACATTTGACTCTATTTTCCTTTTTGACAGGCATAAATGTTAAAAAGGCCTAAAAATATGTGACACGTACAGACTAGCATATCCTTTTAAGTTAATTTTTTGATCTGGATGGTTTGGCCTTTTAAATGCTCCAGGCATGAAAATTACATCTGCAAATGTAATAGAGAAACATACCTACCTACTCATGAACCACTCTTTCAAATTCCACTACGCAATAACTGATTGCACGTGATCCTCTCGTCAAGTGCACTGAGGTTATCTTTTAAATGTTTGCTAGGAGTATTTTCGTTTAATTCTCTAATGGTTTCCCCTCTAAACACTTAATTCATTGTCTGAATAAGAAAGCCGACTACGAAGGGTGAATGCACCCGTAGGGCCATGAATAGCTGAAAATTACATATTCTCTCGTAAAGCACCCGTAAGGAGAGGGCACTTGAAGATCTATATTAAATAGGAAATGGTTTTTTTTTTGTAACGTGCCGTACCGACTTACCGACCTACACCCCTTTGCACTATTCATTGTGTGAATTTCGAGGAAAATATAGAGGATATCCTCTTTTCTTTGGAGAAAAGTGAAAGGAAAACTAGTAAAAAAATCTCTTTTATAATAAGGGAAAATGAGTGATAAAAAAATTAAATAAAATCTTCTTTTGTGTGTGTCAATTAAAAGGATATGAAGAGGAGTTTTAAGTCGTAACTGGCACAGCATTAAAAAGGGTGTGAAAAAAATGTAACATACGTAATGTTCAATTTCGATGAATCTGAGTCATTCAGCATTGTCGTTGCTGATGTTATACATTTTTTTTTTTTAAATCGTAGAAATATACGCGTGTTAGTCTATGAAGGATCTAGAGGAATAGGTAGGCATAAGACGGATTCCAAGTCTTCTATATCTGCTTGACTGTTAGAAAAAAAGTTTTACCATAAGACAAGAATTTTTAAATCGCTTTTATTTCCGCCTGCAGTACGTTTCATTGATTTGGAGAGCGACTCTACACAAACCGTTCCAAAGATCTTACGATAAGTGTACCTTATTATAGCACCAAAACTTTGCAGAAGATCGTTAACAATCAAGAGTAACACAACAAATCTTCGCCATTAAGTAGTTAGTTAAATTTTCGGAAACCGGTTAAATATTTTTCACCGATGGCGTTGCCAATTTCCGAGTTTAATTTTAGCCGGGTCAACGAATGATATGACCTCACCGCTTTTACATTTGCACCAAAAGGTAGTTATAGGTAGGCTCGTTTTATAGCCTAAATTAACGAATACGCATGCACATGGCGCGATTAGCTAAGAAGCGACTGGAAGGCTGGCCAGAAAAACAGTTTTAGGCAAAAAGAAAAGTGAAAATTAGTTTTGCCACTTATAATTTTTTGAGCAAGCGAGATATACAGGGTGATTTGTAATGGGTCGTATTCCCGTTAAGCGGTCATAGGTGAGGTCAAAAGAACCTTAGGTTCAAAACCTAACGGTTTTTAAGTTATTCGATATTTAATGGTTTTTTAGAAAACCCACGTTTTTGTCCATTTAAAAATACGTACAAAAATGCTGATCCGATTCTGTTAATTTTAAATTTTTTTCTATTAGACAACGTCGTTGTTATTTGTAATAAGTAATAACACTATCGAAAAATATGAGCATTTAAAAAAAAGAGCTTACTAAAATAGATAATATTTTTTTTACTTTTTTGAAAAACAAAGCCAGTTTTCTTTGAAAAGGTGTTAGTAACTAAATAATGCAAATTATTTGAAACTTCTACATTTTCTAAGCTTTAGTTTTAGCTTGAGCGCTTGGAAAGAAAAGCAATGACTAAGCAATGCAACAAAATATTTTTTAATAAATTTTTACATGTAAGTGTTCATTTGAATGGCTTATTATTTCAACGAATGTCATCGTAGCAAGTCGTAATGCAACGACCAAGTATTTATTCGAGTAGAAAATATCGGAATCGACATTAAGATGAGTTATAATCGTAGCTTAAAAGTTTTTTCAGTTTATTTCCCAGGGGGGTAATCGAATTTAGATAAATCTAATCGCTTGAGAAGAGACTTAAGAAGATTACTTAGCAGTGATGATTTTACCATCCGAGGTGATCTTAAATGCAGGCATCGAAACTGTGGTTGCTTAAGAGCGAATTCTTGGGAAAATGTACTCTACGACCTATCTAGTCCTACTTATATACCGGCTTCTAGTCGGTATTCAATGTCTACGTTGGATTTCTTTTTGACAAACCGACCAGCCCTATTAACTGACCCTATTGTCAATAATGCCTTGAGTTCAGATCATCTTCCTGTCAGCTGCAATAAGTATTGACTATAAAAATGCCAACTAGGATGTGTTCAGGCGCCATCTTAGTGAAAATATTAGTGATTGTCCCAATAACTTAGATGATGTAAGCTGTATTCGTCAGATTGACAATTTAATTGATTACTTCGAAAAGAAAATCACAGAAAGTGTGTGTGCCGCGGTTCCACTGAAAACTCCTCCTTAAAGAGCAATAGTTCTGCCTCGTCAAATATTGCATTTGATTAAAATGAGAAACCGTTACAGAAGGCACTGGCAGAGGTTTAGATCAGATAATGATTTTAGAGAAATGAATATTTTAACCAAGTCAATCAAAGTCAAAATCCTTGAGTATAGAAATTTCTCATGGAACAAAAAACTAAGTTCGCTTGAACCTATTTCAAGACCTTTTTGGAACATTGCGAAAATGCTGAAAAAGAAAAATACGCACATTCCGAGTTTCTCAATGAATGGGTCGCTAATGTCAAGCAACGAAAACAAAACCGAACTACTAGCAGACACCTTTTTACAAGCAATGTATCGCAAAATAGCTCCATTCCTACAAATGACACTTCTATCCAAAACGAAATCTTTGTTTTAAATGGCACTATTACTCAACTTCCATCCAAAGAACTTATATCCGCAGAAGACATCGAATATTTAGTTTCCGGCCTTCAAAATCGAAAATCACCAGGTTTGGATAACATAAACAACCAAGTTATTAAGGATTTTTCTACAAGTGCTCTCATACTTTTAGCTTTTATTATAAATGCGTGTTTGAAAACTCAATATTGCCCCATCGGATGGAAAAAGGCAAAAATAATTCCTATTCTCAAACATGGCAAAGATCCATACAGCCCTAACAGTTACAGACCAATCAGCCTGTTAAACGGGGGAAGCCAAATTCTTGAGAAAGTGATCAAAATGAAGCTTGACTCATTCATTCGGACAAAGACTATATTACCTTGGGATCAGTTTGGTTTTAGGAAACACCATAGCACCTCCCACCAAATTCTGAGAATCTGCAAGGAAATCAAGTTACAGTTACGCCAAAAAAAGGTCAGTTGGTCTTGTCTTGCTTGATATAAAAAAAGCCTTTGATTCGGTTTGGCTTGGCATAATAGGTTAATTTACAAAATGATTAAGGCAGAGTGCCCTAAATATCTAATAAAACTCATTCAAATTTTTTCATCCGACCGGACATTCAGAGTGTCATTGAAAGAAAGTTTCTCTTCTGCAAAAAATATTCCAGCTGGGGTCCCGCAAGGATCAGTTCTTGCTCCACTTCTATTTAATTTGTTCCTACCTGATTTACCTGCAATAACAAACTGTGATATTTCACTTTATGCAGATGATTCCGCTATGTCGTCGCACGAAATTGGCACAATTGTTGAAAATAATTTACAAGTCGGCTTAAAAATAATTTTTGAATATTTTAAGCATTGGAAAATTGAATGAATTGCTTTTTTCCTAATAATGCATTAAGACTAGATAACTCTGATATACCTTGGGTCAATTCTGTTAAGTACCTCGGGGTGTACTTAGATCAGAAACTGACCTTCTCTAATCACATAAAAAATACATTGGAAAAAGTTAATATTGCCAATAAAATGCTCTACGCGTTAATAAATCGTAAGTCACTTCTGAGTAAAAAGAAAAAAATTATATTATTCAAAGTCGTCTTCCAAGCATTGATGACGTATGGCTCTCCTGTGTTGGGAAACTGTGCAAAAACTCATATAAAAAAATTGCAAACTGCGCAAAATAAGATTTTAAAAATGATGTTGGGTTTTCTACGGGACTTTCCAACAACAGTTCTATCTATTAAGCCTATAGCTTGGGCAACAACCAACAATATGCCCCGATCTCACACCAATGGATTTTTATGTGTGGGGTCAAATGAAAACAAACGTTTTCTACCTTTTACCAGTCCCTACCCGCAAAAAACTAATTTCAAGAATAAGAAACGCAGCTAAAGAAACCTCTCCAATGAAATCACTAGAAGTGAATTGGATCACAGAATGCAAACGTCAACGTGTGTTCAAGTCAACCAGGGCTCATAAATTGACCAAGATTTAAAAAAAGTGTTTTAATAAAAGTATTCTATCACTTCAATATCCCTTGGCAAGGGTCAGAGGAGAGCCAAAGGAGTAACAAATGCATTTAGCCCTCGAAACGATGGACTAAAGGACGAGGACGGGCTTTGATGCGATTCAAAAATACAGTGTTACATTGTTTAGTAATAAATTCTTTCCAAGCGCTCAAGATATAAATAACTTTTACACCTCAAATCAAAGCTTACAAAATTTTGATGTTACTTAAAACTGTTGCCAATTGAGTTATAAGAACTTTTCCACAGAAAACTGGCTTTGTTTTTCGGTTTGTTTTTTTATAAAACGCTTATAATTTTCGATAGTTTTATTACTTACTTTTATTACTTACTTGAATTTTCTATTCGAACTGGAATAAAATCTACTTCCAATACGTAATTTTTTATTATTACAAATCTTTTTTGATATCCAAGCAAAATTGAAACACTGACCTTGCCTTTAGCTTCGGTGGTCAACATCAAATCAATCCACATTTCCCTTGGTCCCGTTATAACTTGAGAATGTCATTACCTACCGATTTCATTCATCTTTTATCAAAAAGTTTCCTTATACTTTGTGGAAAGTTCGATATTTACGGAAAGAAAAATATAGAAAATTGATCAAAAATGTGGGTAATTTAAGAAAACCTAAGCAACTATTTAAAACAAATAAATTTGAGAACTGTTTTTTTTTTTTGTAGCATAATGATTTTGTATATTTTTTTATCGTTATTAAATTTATCGTTATAGTAGTAAATTTATTATGGCACTAAGTTTACTGTTGGTCAGAGTGGAATATATTGGATTTTTTATTCTTATGTATGAATTTTGGTGTCCCGATTCCGAATATGCCATTAAAAATTGTCGGTCTCGATTAGCTTAGAATTTATAGAGAAAAAAAGGTAAGAAAGAGTGCAACTTTCACATATCCGTATATGATCACAGGCGCCTGCCAGACAGTTGACACCCGCTCTAGCTGACCCGGCAGACATTATCCTGTTGAAGTTTTCAACTTTTAATTAAAACTGGAATGAAAATAACTTTAAATGAGTAGTTTTAATAAGAACCTTTCAACCCTCTTTATCGGCTAAGCCCCGCGATAAAGAGGGATGAAATCCTTTAAATCCGCGAAGCGGTCCACCCAAACACTGTGGCCTCCAAAGGCGAATTTTTCTTACAGATTTTATTTGATTTTTGATATTTTGATTTGATTAAATTAAAATATCTTAAACGGAGTGAATGCGAATTTTATCTATGGGCCTATGTGCTGGGCCCATGTGTGTCGTTGGGCCGGCCAATACGAATCGATCAAGCCAAAAATTGTCAAAAACGAACAATCCGTAAAGCGTTTACCACTCATTTGATGCATTACCCTTTTCAATTTTTTTATTTTTTTAAAGCAACTATTATGGCGAGTATGCAAACAGCCGCTCACAAAAATTTCGTTGCAATCTGATGAATGGTATAGACACGTGTGTTATGCGGGCCTTACACCAGGCAATATTATTGCGCAAAATATTGACCAAAAATATTGTGTCCGAATTTTTTGCCGCAATTTATTGCGCAATAAAGCCCTTACACGGTCAATATTATGGTGTAAGGGCCGCATAAGACAAACAAACATACAAGAATTCATTTTTTATATAGATTACGAATAACGATGATGTTGTCTAACGAAAAAAAAAACTAAAAATTAACAGTATTGGATCAGCTTTTTTTGAACGTATTTTTAAAAAGCCAAAAAAGTGTTTTTTTTGTCATCCTGTATACCTATTCCTTTTTCTTTTTTTTCATTTTAGGTATCGTATAAGCACCCGGTACAAGCTAGAGTTTCGGGACAACCTGAATAAGCTATAAAAGGTTATATAAAGAGTCCGCCATCTTGGCGGGTATGTAAACATTTGGGGCACAGAAAACTCGCACGGATATACATTGAAAAACCGATACACTAAAAACGAGTCACTGTTTGGTGCGGATTTTGGTCCAGAGGCATAGTTGGGCCATTTTTCTTCGAAAATGAGCAAGGAGTAGCTGTTACAGTCAATGGCCATCGTTATCGGGCCATGTTGAACGAATTTTTGTTTACAAAAATTGAAGAGGAGGATATTGGCAACATTTGGTTTCAACAGGATGGCGGTACGTGCCACACAGCCGAAGCTACACTCGCCCTGTTTTTGATGTTTTGCGCCCTGTTTTGCGCCAAACGAATCAGCCGCAGAGCTGATTCGTTTGGCCACCTCGGAGCTGTGATTTGACACCGTTGGACTATTATTTGTGGGGTACCGTAAAAGATGAGTGTTACGCCGACAAGCCAGAGACAATTGACGCTTTAAAGGACAAACGATAATGTGCTTTAAAATTGGACCGATCGTGTATTTCAATGAGATTATTTTCCATTATTAACCGGAAGGATTGTTCTTTCGAATAAAAAATTTCAATAAAAAATAAAATGAAATTTGAAAAAATATTCAGTAGTTTTTTATAGCTTTTTCAAAAAAAAAAGTTATTTGGCGGACCCTTTACATAGTCTAATAAGGCTGTGGATGTTGATAATAAGATGTTACGAGCTTTCGTCCTATAGTCCAAGTTATGTAAGGCACCCGCTGGCTAAACGGGCTCATAATATTGATCTCTTCATTGTAGATTTTTTTCTACGAAGGCTACTATATAAATTAATCTCTAAAGAAAGTTTCTGCATTTTACTAGCAAAATGTCTTTGCTTATGAGAAGAAGCTTTGCTTTCTTTTGCTTTTATAAAGAAAAACTAAAGCAATGTTTATTTACATAGTTATTTACTAAGGTGTACTATGTAGATACTTTGGCATAAAAGTAAATCTTATTGGTTATTTTTAAAATTTTACCTTTACTCCAGAAATGATCTGACGTCAGTCAGCCTCGTCACTTTATTATTCTATTACGTCTGCAATTAACTAAACAGTTCGTTACAAATTGACAGGTGACATATAACACAAAGATCGAAAGCTTTCTAGAAGTAAGCAGAATAATTGATCGCCTTGAATGTTAAAAGCTGTGGATAACAAAACATACAGAAAACGAACGAATTCCATTTGAAGCTTTAAAAAAATAAACTTCAAAGCTTATAAATTACACATGCCTACCTATACATACATTTACATATATATAGTACATATTTCCGATCAACCTTGAAAACTGTGCACACGTTCAACTATCCATTACGTATTGCCAGCCGACAGTCAAGCTACTTTGTTTACGTTTTATACACGCGGAAATGAATAATTTAAGTCTCACTGTTTTCAAGTTCAATTGGTAAAGGGAGAGGCCCCATAACGCAAAAATAGGGGGTTGAAATCTTCTCGAAATTATGTATGCAGTCAGATTGTTCGCGAGACGTTCTCATCGTTTCTAAACGTATCTGAAGCCACGTTTCTGTTTCATTTAGATAGGTACCTACTACCTATACGTATACCTACCTATTTACCTCATTTTGCGAAACAATTGAACCAATTTAGAGAAACATTAAAGTTAGCACGTTTACCCGCTTTTTATCTTATCTAGTCGAGTATGGGAAGGGAGATGTGTGGGTGGCATTGCCCAATGTTTGTTAAATTACGACGAATCTGAGCCATTTATCTTAAATAATATTTTGCAATATTATAAAAAGTAGTAGTAAACTGCTTTGTGTGTTTTGTTATTTGATAATATCTGGAAAAAATTCTCCTCTTTCTTCATTTTAGCAAACGTTTAGGTCTTCTTTAGGCAGTGGTGTTGCTTATTTTCATAAGAAAATAAAAAGTAAAATAACCATATCATGCTATAAAACGCATAAACAACAGAAGTTCATTGAATGTGTTTACCTAATCGTGCTGAAAAATTTGAGGGGTTCTTTTCAAGTTTGTCAACAAGTTTTTTTGTGATTCCCACATTTATGTAAACAATTTAAATTTATTTCAGATTTTTATGACTGATTCCATGAGAACATAATATTAAGTTTGACACATAGTATCTACCTATGAGTCAAACTTGATATTATGTGGTAAAGATGTAATTCAAATAATAATGTTAAAAACGTATAAGTCTGAGGGTCATTGGTACATGGCTCAGCAAATTTTAAACTTGGAAATTCCTGTGTCGTCAAACTATGAGAAGAACTTACTTCGTCAACATTTATCTAATTGACGCAAGGGAATTCGGTCAAAAGTACATGCTATGTCTTTTAGAACATAGCTCATAAGCCCTTCAGTTCTAGAGCTCTTTGGCATCCGAAGCAATAAAATGTAATATTTTTCAGATTCGCTACAGACACGCTCACAATGGAGCTTGGATAGACTGAAGTAAGGTGGTTAGTAGTGGAAAAGTACCTTTCCCTAACGGGTGACCCTGTTCTACTTTATTCCGGAAAACCACGCGGTCGTACACGGAAAAACACGGGTGCACCAATTAATATGTATATCAAAAGAAAAATAGAATCATCAGACCTCCTTGATGATTCTATTCTTTTTTTATAAATTTAACATTTTGTGTTATTCAAATGTTATAAGAGGCTTTAGTTATAAGAGACTAAAGGCCACGTCCAATTTTGAGGGCAAAAATTAAAAGAAATTTTCGAATTTTTGGCACATTCATTGGTAAAAATGTAAATGAATTTAGATGAGTTAAACAAATGTATTTTGATACAGATAGATTTTTTTAAATACTATACAGTTATTTAAAGAGATGTTAAAAGATTTTTTTAAATTCCATTTCAAAATTCTTTGAATTTGAAAGTTCTCAAAATGTTATTGATAACCGAAATAAAATATGTAGAAGACAGAAAGATGTGCTATTTATTTCGAGAAAAGTTCTACAAAGAGTTTGCTACCGGACACTTTACAAAACAGAGATGATACACTACTAATATTCTTTGATATAAATAATTCAATTTTAAATAAAAAAAAATGAGAAAAAGAGATGAGGGGTTTATAGTTAAGTAATAAAAGGTAAAAACCAACCTGAAGTTTTAAATTAGGTATAATAATTACAAATTCGATTTCATTTTAGTTCTTCTCCCATTGCTATCTTTTTTGTTACCCATACCATTTTTTCTTTGAGGAAATTTGAGGCTGAGGATTTGGAAAGACCACTTCTGCAGACTGTATAACGGCGAGGATGAACCAAATACCGCTGTCAGGCAGAACGAACCATTCAACCCGGGCGAAGACGTTACCGACGAAGCATACGAACGATACCGCCCACCCGACCTAGAGGAGGTGAAAGTAGCTGTGTGTAAGGCCTAGCTGCCGAAGTTTTTAAACCCGCTGGCGATGAGCTGGTTAGGAGCATGAACCAGCTCATCTGCAAGATATGGTCGGAAGAAAGCATGCCCGACGAATGGAACCTCAGCATTGTTTGCCCGATCCTGAAGAAAGGAGACCCTCTGATTTGTGCCAACTAGAGAAGCATCAGTCTTCTTAACATCGCATACAAGATCTTTTCTGCTGTACTGTGTGAACGCCTGGAGCCGTTTGTCAACAATCTGATAGGCACATATCACTGTGGCCTGAGGCCAGGAAAGTCCACCATCGATCAAATATTCACACTGCGGCTGATCTTGGAGAGAACCCAGGAGTTCCAAATCGATACACACCACCTCTTTATCGGTTTCAAGGCCGCGTATGACAGCATCTATAGAGACGAGCTATATAGCGTAATGTCTAGTTTTGGTATCTCTGTCAAACTCGTCAGTCTGTGCAGGATGGAAAGTTCACGCTGTTCCGTCAAGGTCGGCAAAGACCTCACCGACCCCTTTGATGTCAAAAAAGGATTAAGACAAGGCGACGCGCTGTCATGCGACTTCTTTAACATCATACTTAAGAGAATTGTGCAGAACTCTCGCGCCAACACCAGAGGTACAATCTTTGAAAAGTCCGTTCAACTACTCGCATACGCAGACGACATTGACATAATCGGTAGAACAAGGCGTGATGTCAGTGAAGCCTTCTTGAGTATTGGAACGAAAGCGGCGAATATCGGTTTAGCAGTCAATGAGAGCAAAACAGAAGCGGCGAATATGGGTTTAGCAGTCAATGAGAGCATCAAGAAAAGACACCCAACACCGAGATCTTGGACAAAACATCACGATCGACAGCTATTACTTTGAGGTAGTTAGGTACTTTGTCTACCTGGGTTCCACTATCAATTCAGACAATGACACCAGCGCTGAAATCAAACGAAGGATAACTCTTGCCAATCGCTGTGTCTTTGGGCTAAGAAGGCAATTGAGTAGCAAAGCCCTCTCTCGAGCAACTTAAGTGTCCATGTACCCTCATCATCCCAGTCCTGCTTTACGGGGCAGAAGCACGGACCCTGTCAAAGGCGGATGAAAACACCTAAGGCTGCTTCGAGAGGAAAATTCTTCGGACGATTTATGGTCCCGTCTGCATAGACGGAGAGTGGAGGAGGAGATATAACATCGAACTGTACGGGCTGTACAGCGATACCGACCTAGCCAAAAGAGTCAAAACACAACGTCTACGATGGCTGGGTCATCTAGAGCGAATGGACACCAACGCCCCGGCCCGGAAAATCTTCGAATCCACACCGCAGGGACGGCGCGGTAGAGGAGCAAAGAGATTCAGGTGGCGCACGCAAGTGGAAGGGGACCTCAGCCAACTTCGCGTGCGAAACTGGAGACGGCTTGCTAGAGACAGAGCTGGCTAGCGAAGCTTGTTGGCTGAGGCCCAGGTCGACCCAGGACTGTAGCGCCACCTTAAGAAGAAGATGAAAAGAAGACCATTTTTTCTTTGCCATGAATTAATTAATTAATTAATTGAATAAAAATTTAATTTTTATTTTTTAAAGGCAAGGCAAGCCCCAGACCCCATAATTAAAAAAAAATTTGTGAGTAAGTGCTACAGTGTGTACGCAGAAGTTACAGTCCGTAAAACGGACCGTTGAATACCCCATCCTATCCCACATTGTAAAATGCTGATGGCATAGTTATTTTTTGACATTTTATAAGTAATGTAAACTTCGAAAAGGGGCGTGGTTCAACCGCCCCTTATGACAAACTATTAAATACAAGATATTTCCACAGATAATTCCAAGTTACACTTAAATGTACGTAAAAATGCAATTTTTTGATTCAAATTCAATATTTTTGAAAAATCGACCCCTAAAAGGGGGCGTGGCTTAAAAGTTTATATGAACGAAATCTGAACTGAAGTCTCGTTTACCTAACCTGCTCCTTTTTTTTGTTTGATGCTTTCCTAGCCAATCGAAATTAAGTTTTTCTGTAAAATTTTAGGTTTTTCTTCAATTCTGCCCCCAAATGTGGGCATGGCCCAAGGACTTGTATGGACAAGATGTGGAACTTAGCGTTTTCTATATAAAATATCAAGCAAATTTTTTTCAATTTCGAGCAAAAATATTGAGTAAAATGCATTTGAACATTTACCCTTAAAGTAGATGCCACGCCCACTAGAGGAGGTTTACCAATTAAATTTGTCTTTTTGTGTCTTACATTTATTAGGAGATGCTAAATGTCAAATTTAAGCCTTTTAGAACGTCTTACAGTTTTGAAAACTCTGGAGGTAGTTGCACATTTAGACCGATTGTGGGCGTGTCTTTGGGCGGATTTCAAAAATTTTTACACTTGTACTGCTTCGCATGACGTGGACCTTACATACGAGTTTCAGCATCCTAGCTCAAAATTTAAGGCCTAAAAACATGTGACATACAGACGGACGGACATGGCTCATTCGATTCAGAATTCGGTCTCGATCATATGCCCTTAAAGTCTTGGGGGTCTACCATTATTATTTCACCGTATTACAAACTATGTGACAAACTTAATATACCACCTATCCTATGGGATGGGGTATAAACAGTGAGTAAGTGCAACAGTGCATATGTAATAGCTTCGGTTCGTCTGTAACGAACCGCGGTATACCCTATTCCTATTCCTATTCTCCTTTCCATTCTTATTATCCTTTCAATAAGTAAAAATTTTTCGATTTGGAACAAAATATTGAATAAATAACATTTGAAAGGTTTCACTTTCAATCGATGCCACACCCACAAGGGGCGGTCTGCGGACTTTATTTTTATTTTTCATAACTTGTTATCATTAGATAATGCTAAATAATAAATTTCAGCTTTTCACGACGTCTTACAGTCTTTAAAGCACCGGAGGCTGTTGCATATTTAGACCGATTGTGGGCGTGTCTGTGGGTGGATTTGAAAAATGTTAACACTTGCATTGCCTCGGATGACAGAGAGCTTACGTACAAAATTTCAGCTACCTAGCTCAAAATTTAAGGCCTAAAAATTGGTGACATACGGACAGACAGACGGACGGACAGACGGACATGGCTCATTCAACTCAGAAGTCGGTCTCGATCATATGCCCTTAAGGTATTGGGGGTCTATCGTCATTATTTCTCTATGTTACATATCGTGGAATAGGGTATAAAAACAGGAATATACAGTTGGCGGCTTAAATTTACCCACTATGTAATTTTTTGTTTTAAATTCGATAATTTTGTAAAATCGTCCCACAAAAATTGGCGTGGTCACAACATTGTATGAACGAAATGTAGCATAAAGACTTGTGTACTACATATGCTTAATTTTATTTCTTTTTACCTCCTAAATTAGATTAGGGGCAGTCAAATTTCTTGTTTTGTTGACAAATTGGAGGTTTTTCTTAAATTTTGCCTCCAAACATGGGCGTGGCCCAAAACATTGGGTATAAAAAAATTAGAACTGAGTGTTTTCTACATAAAAATGGAAGCATTTTCTTCCAGTTTGAACCAAAAATTATTGAACTAAATGCATTTGGAAAATTCCTCTTTAAGCCGATACGACGCGATTTTTTTTTTGGTTTTCCATGCGTTTTATTATCATTAGAAGATAATAAATGTCAAGTTTCAGCTCTTTTGATTTCTTACAATTTTGAGGGCACAGGAGGTAGTTGTACCTTAGGCTAAGGCACATAGGCACTAAGGCACTTCTCCTTGCATCCGGACGGCAGCGGAGGAATTCCCCAGATTTAATCAACGGTGGCGTCCATAGTTCCTGTCAGGCCGAACTACTTAGTGAACACCTTATATGGGCTACTACGACGTATTCGGAGCTCAGGCCTATAAGGAGCGGGCTCTCCGTCCTTAGAGCTAAACAAAGGATCTGGTCCTCCAGGCTGGGGGTCGTGCCGTCGGGGTGACTTCCCGGCCACGTAACGAAACACCAGTTTCTGCGGGCAGATTTTTAGAAAAATCCATACATGTATTGCCTCAAATTTGAACTCTCTTGAAAGATCAAAACAAAATGTAAGGCCTATGGCTTTGTGACATACGGACGTTCGCACATGGCTCATTCGACTCAGAATTCGGTCTCGATCATTATGCTCTAATCTCTAAAATTTTTGGAGGTCTACGTTATTATTTCTCTATGTTACATTTTCGACTGTATCAAACTTATACACCATTCCTGTGGAATAGGGTATTACCATATTTTTAGTGGTCGGTCCAAATATGGAAAAGGTATCACTACGTTGCCGATTTGGCTAAAGGTCAAAACATAGAGAAAGCTAATAGCAAACCTTGAATATTGAAAATTCGGATTTCGGCTATGACAACCTTGTTCAAATTCCATTGAAGTATGTAGGGTTTAGCGAACTCCGTTAAAAAAATGTCAGATTTACCTCCAGTTTTGCCGACTATGACTGGTAGCTTTTTAATTCTGACTTAAGATTTAAAACAATTTTAATCTCAAATTGTTGGGTAAATGATAATTAACATCCGTTTACTACACGGCTAACAACGAATTTGGAAATAACTAGCATATTAATCACTTCCTAATGGGTTTATTCTGAGTAGGAACAAACGTCTTTATAGTTGGCCCATAAGTGCTCCCTATACTTAGGTGTAAGTAGGTAGGTACTTGGTACTGGAAAGATATGGTTTGAATAGAATTTGAAAATGAAGTAGGTACCTACCTCCTGAATTGAGGCGATGTGACTAAATTAGCGATACTTAAATCAGATGAGAGCTGATTCATTGAGCCATGGCCACCGCTGCGCAATTGCTAAATATTTCGGTAAACATTTCTACATGTGATTTAAGAGTCAGATACCTACTAGGTATTCAAATTGTATTAATTTTTTAGATTATTTTGTGTGTTCAATTAGACCAAATCGCGATAAATAAGTCAATTATGAACCATCATAATTTTTTCATTGGTAGGTTTTGACCTTAAAATATTCTATACAAATTTAGGGTATGTTTTATTTTTATGCATATTTATATATATAAAAATATATTGGCGCAAATTCATAGTCGCATAAAGCCGACTTTAATTGAATATTATTCACCTATTTAACTAAAGGATTACTTTTTGTTATTCATAGTCACCCAATAGTCGACTATAAACATATAGTCGGCTATAAATTTAAAATAGGGCGAACCTCAAAATAAGCAAAATAAAGTCGGCTATAAGCTATTGTGAGTCGATTTTTTTAAGTTTTTATGGTATCTAGAGGTGAATGGTCTATAAGCTATGAAAATTATATTGGCTTTCGCCCCTGTTATAAAAGTGGGTGAACTGCATGAGAATGGTTTAATTTCCAAAATTTAAAGCGGTGTATCTTTGATAACAAATACTACAGTTTTGAGGTTAAACCTATTGGTCACGTTTGGAAAACGTTGCCAGGCCAGATTATATACTTTTAAATGGGTTTAAATAGACCTTTCCTGATAAAACGTTAATTTTTGGTTTAAAATCACTTTAATGATCTGCTGTTTGCTTTCGATCTATATAGCTTTGGTTGCTCCCAGACTAAAAGCGACATTAATTTGCAAAATTTAAATGAAAACTCTCTAACTTATTGGTTTTCACGTCAAATACTTTGACGTTTGACTCTAAAGTCGATATTAACTATACATGGGGAAAAATGTGTGTATGAAGAACGAAAAGTGAAAGCCAGCTTTTTGTTTTATATCAGGGTATAGCTAAAGTCGACTATAGGCACTATGATAGGGTTGACTATGAATTTGCGCCATTTAATATTTAAATATATTATATTTACCTACCTAGGTAACTATACTTTTAATTTATTTTAATTGTTTTTATTTTAATTTTTTATATGTTGGTGCCTTCCTACGTTGGTACAAGTCGGTGCATGCCTACTTGTGTCTTTATTAGAGTACAGTATTTTAAAAAGGGGTATTTTAAGTTATAAAGGCGGCATTCTAGTCCAAAATAATGCAATCAAAAATTAAATTTTTACATCCCGCCCACTTTTTGAAGTGTGGTAGTTTCTTTTAAGGTATATGGCAGGATATTTTGGCATTCCGTCATAGACGGAATGAAGTTTTATATACACTTGAGTAAATAACTTATCTCTATGTGAGAAAAGCATACCACTGAGTTTATCATTGCTCATTGTCGGCTGCAGCACAAGCAACATTTTATCATGCGGAGGATGTTGAAACCTCTTTACTTGTGTCTTTATTAGAGTAAAGATCATGTAAAACAAACACATTTTAATTAAAAAGCTAACCGAACGTACCGTTGCTTATATTGGGAAGCGCCAGAAAATTAAATTTAATATTGAAAACTAAAAAATTACAACAATTTACAATTCTTAAAACATTATAACAATGGCTTGTCCTAAGATCATTTCAGCGCCTGGCAGCGTTTCAAATAATCATAGGACTAGCCATTATTATAATGTTTGTAGAATTGTTAATTTGTCACTTTTTAAAGACACATTTTGATTTGAATTGTAACGGATAATCTTTAGTAAACTAAGCTCCATTATATCAACCTTGTAATGGCCGGTTCGCAAACATATGTACCTACCTCCATAAAATATAAAAAAGAATCATGTTCCTAAACGTTACAAAGAAAGTGAAAGGGCCCTTATTTGGATGATGATTCAGTAGTCTCTTGTCCCATAAACAAATGACGTCAGCAGCTCGTAATTGATACCTCAGTCTCGGCGACAAATAAAGCCAAAGCGACAAACCAAAAATACCACCAGACATACATACATCAATTACCCAAGCTCCGATATGTGTTCAATAAATCGGTACTGGCTAACAATAGATATCCCCACCGCATTCCTTGAAGTCAGCGAATAGTTCTGTTTGATATACACGACGCATGCAATAAGCCGAACAGAAAATCGATCGCTAAAATGTAACTCGAACGCGACAGATTAATCATTCGCCCGCCTCAGTTGGTATGTAAAATTTTCGACCAATTTTCAATTTTGTAATATGAACAGCAGCACCAAGATCGCCATCGCCACCCATATCGTGTGGTGGAGCACACACAATGGGGACAGTCGCGCTTTACTACTTCTCTGGCCGTTGAGTTCAAAATGAACAATTTGAATTCTCTGCTTATAACGATCACTTTGAACGCAGACTGCGGGAGACATACATGTGGAAAAACCGCGCGATCTTGTTGCCAAGTACCTATGTAGTTGGAGAACGGAGCTCGGCTCGTCTTGGAGCTTAGTCACCAACTGGTATCAGCAACAAGTTGACGGTTTCAGATTTGAATTTCGATCTTTTGGCGAATGGCAGTTGAAAGCTGCGCATCATTTTTTGTAGATTCATGAAACATTTTATGTTCGCTTGATGTGTTTAAAAGACGACGATTGTGATGACTCAGTCTGGGATAATCGAGGACTACGACCAGGATGGGAATGGGATATGGGATTTTCATTGGAATTCTGGAGTGCAGCGAACTTTTTTTTATATCTGGGAATTCCTTTGGCCTGTGGCTGTGACTCATGATACGAAGGTAAAAGAATTTTGTAGAATTCCCAGGAAGTGACGACAAACTGAGGGGTGATGAAGAAAACGTCTTAAGTAGCTATATAGTGTCAGAAAAAATTGCCTTGTTAAACTGATAAGAACAAAATAAATTCCCAAATATTATTTTTGTTATTGTCAAAACAACGTAGTGATGGGCTGATAAAATGCTGGAATACCTAGAACGTAATTAAAGATTGAACATTCGAGAATATGCTTTTATGATGGACTAGTCATGATCATGAACAAGACGTTTGAAATTTGAATTTGAATTGCATCATCATCGCTTTTCTGCTTAAAATAATGGCGATTAGTTTCCGGTATTGCTATGACGAAGATTGTGTCGTTGTGTTGTTTTCCTCGAATACTTTTTGTGACTGAACGAAAAAACAAGTGTGTAAGTGCAAGTAAAACAGGTGAAAGGTACACGTCATCCTCTTTAATATGAGATATCAGTTTCTGTTTAAATCAAAATAAAACTGTGTTTGTTTGTTTATTTGATCGTTTTTGTGGTAAGTAGAACAATATCGCTTGGTCACTCATGGGCGTCTTTCGTTTTGGGTACCTACCTAACTAGGTACCTACAAGTCGAATTAATTCTGCGAATCACATAAAATTGTTCTTTTAATTGTATCGTATGTAGGTACGGTTTTAGGACCGAAATCCTAACCTTTTTATTTGCGAAGCACTTTTAAGCAAAATTTCAATTGCGGAGCACTTTTTTGAAAATTTTTATAGGTATTTTATTTCAGAAAAAAGCATTGTTAAAAATTTTAAAAAATATGCATTCCATGAATTTCTACAAAAATATAAATTATCAGGTAAAGCATCTATTTTAGTTCTTTAATTTGAGATATAACTACATGTAGAACCAACTGTTTGGTTCGGCATTGTGACGAAATCATTATTTTCATCCTTTTTTACGAACTTAAGGGTTAGCGAACAGATGGTACGTACATTTGCATGTCTGACGTCAATTATTTATTAATTACTGCATTAATGTTCGATCTCTTTGAAAAGTTTGAAGTCACATGTTTGAAGGCACACCTCTAAGATTTTACTTGAACTTGGAAGGTATTGGGAAGATAATAGCTGACGCATCTTAACAAATGCCAACGTTTATACCAAAATTCTGCGTCTATTTTTTTTAAAGATTTTTAACGTTTTTTTAAGGTAGTGCTGTGGAGACATAAATCTACAGTTATACAGATGTTTCAGCCGTGGACATTAAAATAAAAATAAATTGCAGATAAACAAATACCTAAGCAGGTGCTACAGTGTGTAGCGCAGAAATTACGGTCCGTAAAACGTACCCCATCCTATCCCACATTGTAAAATTCTGATGTTATTGTTATGTTTTGTCATTTTATAAGTAGTCATTTTTTGTCATTTTATGAGTAGTTGAAACTCCGAAAAGGGGGCGGTCCAACCGCCGCTAATTACAAATTATCAGTTATAGCACAGATATTTCCGAGTTACGCTTAAATGTATGTAAAAATGCAATTTTTTGGTTCAAATTCAATATTTTTGAAAAATCGACCCCTGAAAGGAAGCGTGGCCAAAAACTTTATATGAACGAAATTTGGAATGAATTTTTTTTATTCATTCCTAAACTAGGCTTAAGGCCAGTCAAAGTCACGTTTTTTTTAGAAAATTTAAAGTTTTTCTTCAACTCTGCCTCAAAATGTAGGCGTGGCCGAAAGTCTTGTTTGAAGAAAATGTATATAACTAAATGTTTTCTACATAATATATTAAGTAAAATTTTTAAAATTTTTTCGATTTGGAACAAAAATGTTAAATAAAATGTATTTGAAAAATTACCCTTTCAATCGATGCCACGCCCACTAGGGGAGGTAAAATGATTAATTTTTTATTTTGTGTATCTCACAATAAACAGGAAATAATAAATATCGAATTTCAGGCTTTTAATGTGTCTTACAGCTTTGAAAGCTCTGGAGGTAGTTGCACAATTGCACCGATTGTGGGCGTGTCTGTGGGCGGATTTCAAAAATGCAGAACATCGCGCCACACTCAATTTTTGTATCAAATGTTCTTATGAGTCGGTAACCATCGACCAAGGACAACATAGCGTATGGGTAGGCAAATCTTGGTAATACCCACTGAAGAGAATCTGCCAAGATTTCTGCCGAGCGAAACGCTTTTCAATAATTATTCTTTATTATTATTTTTTATTGGAGTTGAGGCCACTCTTCTCATAAAAAATCAAAAATTATTTTGAACTTGTTTTCATATTGAACTTTAATTTGATTTCAAAAATGTTTACACTTGTACTTCTCGGATAACAATGATTTCAATGATTTACGCACCAAACTTCAGCTTCCTAGCTTAAAAATTAAGGCCTAAAAACGTGTTACATACAGACAAATGGACGGACGGACATAGCTTATTCGATTTAGAATTTGGTCTCGATCATATGCCCCTAAAGTCATGAGGTTCTACCTTTATTATTTCACCGTATTACAAACTGTGTGACAAACTTAATATACCCTTATCCTATGGGATGGGGCATGAAAATAAAATCTTTCTTGTCGACATTCTTGAGTTGGGGAAATGTCCCCCTCTCTTTCCCACCACAGGGGAATACAGACTTTCAGAAGAAAAAAGTCCCTATCTCCTGAATGCAACAAGGACCGAGTGTAATAATTAAAGTTTATTGCTAACATCGTTAATACGGAAGCAATGATTTGATAAGCTTGTTCAGGATGAACAAAACTAAGAGGGGAACAATGTAATGTGACAAAAAAATGTAAAATATAATGGATGCATTGTGCCTAGGCTTTTTGGCGTCCACGTAGCATCCACTCAAATTTTTGAAATTTATTTTTCTTCTCTCAGGAAAGCAAACCTATCACACTAAAAAAGTAATCTAGTATGCTAGAAAATATTAATTTTTACTCTATTTTAAAAAATTGGACATGGATCTGATGTGCGCTCATTATTTGCTTTGAAAACCGTGAAGAAAAAAATAAAAGAAGAAAAATAGCCATAATTACATACATCCTGCCACTATTCAGCCACATATTCAGGCTGAATAGTCAAAATAGTAAGGGTAGTGAGAAATTAGAAATTATTTAGGCTCACAACCGGTTTTTAATAGCAGATACGTCTTTGAGATGGCAGTTGGTTTCGAATCTTTGAAAAGTGAACCACGAAAGAGAAAATTAAAAATGGTTGAATTGACAAAAGATGTTGTAATGCACATGGTATTCTAAGGAGTAGTTCTAATTGTGGTGAAGTAACGTTATTGAAATTTAAGCTTAAGAAAATTGTGTTGGATGTATGAAATAATTCGTTGTGCAATCGAGTTTTATTGTATTAACTCCAGCTGGTATTCAGTAGAGCGAAACTGCTATGGATTGGACTTTATCATAGACTCAGGGCCGTAGCTAGGGACGAATTAAAGGTAGGGCAGAAGAGGATAGAGATAGGGCATAAGTAAACATTTGCGTTGAGGAACGACTTTCTACTTGGTGAACTTCCGCTTCAATTCTTGGTTTTTTTGCTGAAGAAACTTCGTACATCAATTGCGAAATCAATCAACTTGAACTGATCGCAACAAAAAAGAAATGGTGTCACTTTATTACCTAAACACTTCACTTTCACTGCACTAACCAACACCACAGACAGATAGGTACCTAAACCATTTTTTATTTTTCGTTCATTTAAGACTGCAATATATACGGACGCTGCTTCCAGAGACGCCACGATGATTGATGTGTATGTAGTGGAGAGGGGACCGAGAGAAATGAAAAGACGTATTTAAGTTATAAATTCATTTAATTATTATTAGTTAATAAGTTGAAACAAATCTCAATAAAAAAGGTAATTGGTTGAAATTATATTTAATTTAGGTAAGCTTGGCAAATTTTAATCTTAACGGGGTTCTTCACGTGACTTTACGGTTTGGGATATACTTTTCTAATGCCTGTTAAACTAACGCAAGTTCTTATATAGTCACAATGCAAAAGTAAATAAGCTAACATAACTCAAGTGAGAGAATTACAGGTTACAAATAGTGCAAATGCTTCCATGTTTGGTATAACTTTAGGATGATTGTTGATTGTAGATTGTGACACTCGGCCATCCTTCTTGTCGGCTGTCCCAGACGAACAGTTGGTCTTCTCCCTCTCACAGTTCTGCTTGTATTTCTAGGATTCATCTTCAATATCTTCGCTGTCATATTCATCGCTTTCAAAGCTATCGCTGTCACTGTTGACCTCATCTCTCCAAGGTTTCATAAAGTCTGCTGACGACGACGTAGCATTAGGACCTTCATGCGCACCAACTTTCTTGACGTCGTAACGATCGTTTCTTTTTACTTTGACGATCTCGTATGGTCCCATAAATGACGGATACAGTTTGGTTCCAGGAGCAAATTGAGTTTTCTTGATTGCAACAAGATCGCCAAGACTGTATTTTATTGCTGGCTTCCGTTTTCGGTTGTAGGTTTTCCGGTTCTCTTCTTGCACCTTAGCTATCTGGTCCTTTGCTTGACTCCGCAATGCTTTTCGGTCATCTTCGAATTGGTTTATCAGTAGCTCCTCCATATTTTTAACTAGCTCGATGTTCTCCACATTCCTCATAGCTACGCCAAACATAAGCTCAAATGGAGTTCTATTAGTGCTTCTATTCACGGTCGAGTTAATGATTTTTTGAAGTTTCGTCGTATGCCTAAACCATTTATCAGGGGCATCAACTGATTATTTTGTCAGCATTTGGATAATGGTTTGGTTGAACCTTTCCGCTTGTCCATTACCGCGAGCAACTCCTGTTGTTACTTGTGAATGAATTATATTCCTTTCTTTGCAGTAATCCTTAAATGAATTTGAAGTAAACGCCGGTCCTTTGTCCGTAACAATTCGTGCTGGATCGCCAAACGTTTCACTTTGTATCAGCAGTTTCTTCAAAACCTCATCGGCACCAGTCGACTAAACAGGAAATATCCAGGTGAACTTAGAAAACGCGTCCACTACTACGAATAAGTGCTTATAACTCTTAGCAGTTGATTGAAGTGGTCCCATGTGATATAAGTGATACGTATGCAGCGGCGTATCAAACTTCTCAATTGGGTTGAGCAAGCACTCTTGTTTTCCGCTTTTCTTCGATGCAAGGATACATGGTATACAATTAGATATAACTTCTTTGACTTTAGTTGACATCTTAGATATAAAAAAGTCTTTTCTTGCCAAAACCTCAACCTTTCTTGCGCTTATGTGACCCTGTTCATGGATATTGCGAAGAACTTCCCTCTGCAGCTTTCTAGGAACAACAAGCGAGTAGTCACCTTCAACGAACTTATACAGTATTCCGCTTCTCATTATAAAATCTTCATATTGACTTTGATGTTTAAGCATATTAGTCACCAGTTGACAAAACTCATCTGACTCTTGAGCTTTTTTTATGCGGTACAGCATACCATCTTCTATCCGTAAAACCGCAGGACATCGGCTTAAAGCATCCACATGCCTCATTGCGGTCCCAGCTCTATGTAAGACTTCACAATTAAAATCTTGCAAAAATAGTGCCCATCTGGCAACACGCGTACACAGTTCCCTTTTCCTCATAGTTGCTGTAAAAGCCTTGCAATCCGTATAAATTTTGAATTGTATTCCTACCAAATAAATCTTTAACTTTTTTAGACATTTTACAATAGCCAAAACTTCCAACTCATAGCTAGTCCAATTTGCCTCTGCTGGTTTTGACTTATAGCTGATATAAAATACAGGGTGGAACAAGTTGTCGTCGTGTCGTTGTAATAAAACTCCTCCGTATCCCATCATACTCGCATCAGTATGCAACTCTGTCTCTCGTTGTGGATTAAACAGCTTTAAAACTGGATCTTTGCATAAGGCATCCTTTAATAACTGGAAAGCAACGATTTGATCTGGCCCGAAAGCAAACGCTCTATCCTTCCGAAGTAAGTCCGACAATGGTTTCGCTATAGTCGCGTAGCCAGCAATGAAGCGCCTAAAAAATCCGGTTAGTCCTAGAAATGACTGTATTTTTTTCAACGTATCCGGCTGTGGAAACTTTTGCACAGCTTGAAGTTTCTCGTTCGATGGTCGTAGCTCTCCATTCTCAATAATATGACCCAAAAATTCTATGGATGGTGTAATAAACTTGCATTTCTTCCAGTTAATTATTAGTTAATAATTATATTAAATAATTTTTGCGATAAATTTAACTATAGAAAAAATATTCAAAGGCACGAATATAAGATTTGAGTCAATTCAATATCTACCAATCAGCTCTTGTAAGCCTTTTGGTGCACAACTACCTGCCTCCCAAACCCAAAGTTTTTGCATCCTTCCAATTTTACTCAACTCGTTCAAACTGTTTAGGAACGAAAATAGTATTCTTCTAGCTAAAAACTCAAAGCATCAATAGGGGAAAAAAGTAGTTCCCCTACTACCTAAAAGTAGGTAGGTAAGAGGTAGATATGTGTATGTATTTCTATGTTCTTATTATTGGAATCTAGGAAAAGAGGGAAATCCCCGAAAAATCAAGTGCAGACTGCATTTGCGGAATTATGGATGGGCTTTGGCTTGGGCTATGAACGACACTAGATATTTGTTTTTGTGTATTGTAAGAAAGAAAAAAACGCGAGGCTCGAGCTCGATGAATTTAAGATGAAAATAAATATGAAAAAAATATTTTTAACGTAGAGTATTTGCATTTGGTTGAATTTTTTAAGGTGAGGCATTTGTATCCTACCATCGTCACTCGTCACCTAAAAAAAGACTTGTTCTTTTTCACGGTACCCACCACTAAAAAAAAAGACTTGTTCTTTTTCACGGTACCCACCTCCGCGGGGGTCTGACAAGCCCTCCGAGAGTAGGTATCATTTGTCTTGAAAAACTTCTCAAAGTGCCATTCGGATTCGGCAAAAAAAATGTAGGTCCCCTTGTATGTAAAGAAATTAACACACACAGCGTACACTGTTGAGAAGTTGGCCCTGGTTCACGTCGAGCTGTTGCGCCACTCTATTTATTTATTTATTTTTAAGGCATTTTATATTTTAAGGTAGGGCATTGCCCCTCAATGCCCCCCCTAGCTACGGGCCCGCTGCATGGACTCTATCATCGACAGAAGAACGCTTACTTAGAGTCCTTGAGAGAAAATGCTGCGTAAAATTTAGGGACCTATATACCGGCAGACGGAGAGCCAAGATGGGGTACTAATGAAGAACTTCTTCAACCATGCAATGGCGAAGATGTCTTCAAATTCGCAAAGTCACACCGACTAAGATGGGCCGGACATGTCATCCGAATGTCTGAAGGCAGGCCAGACCACACAAAGCATGTCTTAAGAACACACCATGCAAAACTAGTGCTACCGGGAGACCATGCTTAAGGTGGCTTGATGACGTTATTTTTGACGACATCAGGAAGCTGGGAACTAGTAACAGAATGGAGATCAAGAAACAAAGCGATAATGAAGAAAACTGGTCGATTCAGCTAACGCTCACTCCGAGCTGTAACGCTAGTGATGATGATAAACTCCAACCAAAAGTATTTCACTATAATCACAGTTAGTTGAGCAATTATAAATTCCCTTAGCTAAATTGGATATATTAGCTCACTTACTGAAAATCCTTAATGGACTAGTCAAATACCCTATATACAGAAGTTAGCTCAAAAAAGAATGTTTTGATGGAAGTGAAAAAGAGTACCTAATATTTCCAGAAAATGCTTAAAAGTGTCTTCAAAATTAGGCCAAAAAGCATGTGGTAGACAGAAAGACCGACATGACTTTGACACACCATTCGATAGCGATCATATATCCCTCCTTAATTTTGCATGTCACGATACAAAGAAAGGTCCAATCACCGTCAGGTGTGGGTTATAATTATTATGAGCTTTGCATTTACGAAACGGATCGCATTACTGCATCCTTAAAAGAGGATTGAAGTTAAGAGGATATTACTGGCCAATTCAAAGGTCTTAATTTAGGTAGAAAAAGCAAGGTGAATCAATAATCCGTAGTAAAAAAGATTGAAAAGACTGGTAGAAATAGAGAGAGACAGTGCACCGAGTTGGGTTTTTTAAATCTCGATTGTGTTAATTCCCTTACTAGGAATTATACAATTTACTAAAAGACGAGAATGAGTTAAAAAGTTAGTAAGAAACATTCACTCAATTGACTGCTTCAGGTAACTGTCCAGTCAGAACATTCGAAATGACTTGTGATTGTAACTTAAAAGTTAAAGTCTTTGAGCATGTCAAAGAAACTGAGTTTTTTTTAGTCAATTAACTGCAGTCTTCACAACCTTGCTACCCTAGGCAGTCATCAAACTCAAAGAGATCGAAAAGTCTAGTAATCTAAAACAAGAAAAGTTATATATAAAATGGCTAAGCAACTACATAGCATGCTAACTTGAAAACATGAATATGCAGGTCATTCGAAATAGCAAAAGAAACATAGTTACCGAAGCATTGGAAAAGAGAGCCCAAGTTCAGTCGATCAAGTACGTACTCGTAGAAGTACAAAATGCATCACCCCAAACAAGTTAGCTTTGTTAAGCTATAAAAGGGTTTAAGAACTGTCAGGTCACCGGCTTTGATGGGTCTTGCCGATATTTTTTTATAAGTAGATAAAGCTTCCAGGAAAGCCATAATGTGATAACCTAACACACTATGAAAAAAAAACAAAAACTCTGTGGCACGGACTGTGTGGCACGTAGCGCCGTCCTGTTGAAACCACCTGTTGCCGGTGTCATTTAATTTTGGCAAAAAACAGCCAATAACGGTTGCCGTTGATGGTGATCGTGATGGTATGGCCATCGTCGTTCTTCAAGGAAGAAGCAATATTGTCTGCATTGCTATTTGGTGGATCTCGTGGGGATGTGATCGAACCCATTGTTCGCGAACCCATTTATACAGAAATGGATTTCGCCGCTGAAATGTTGAACAGAAGACCCACTTTCATTAAGCAATTCAAAAATTTTAACATGTTTTTGAAGTCTTCCGCTTTCCATTTTGATTTGGAACTGGGAAGAGTCTATCATACTTTATTACATAGATCTTAAGTATGATATGCTTAATATCAGCCATTTATTTATTTAATATAGATGCAGCTTCAACAATGTGGTTGCAATCACTGGTCAAAGTTAAGAAACCATTGCTGGAAAGCCTATTAACAAGCAGCGACGGACACATTAACTGGGATACGCTTATTATACGCCAAATCAAAACGTAAGGATGTACAAAGATTTATTTGGTTAGAAAATTAATAAGCAAACTTTGTTCCACTTAATTTTTCCAACAATTAACGTCAAATTGAATGCCCTGCGAAGAACTTATCCCTCTGGTGACCAAAGATTCGAACCGGCATTTATTATTCTCCTTAGACTAGTTTCACTAACGAAAAACTCTAAGCTCGCGCTCGCCTCGACCCTTATGTGTCTTGCCTCGCATAACTAATGCCAATGGCTAATTCGGTGTTTGGTAATACAAATATCACAGCATCTGCATACCGGATAATGAAATAACCACTTCTTGCTTGACAACCTTGACCTTAATTTCAGCATCTTTTCCTCAAATCATTTATTTGACACATCAAATATCCTTCAAACCAACAATTAACTACAGAGGTTGTTTAAGCATAACTTTTTTGATCTACACACCAAGTTTTGAATTAAAAATCTATTGACACTTTAAAATTTTCCTCCATGTTTGTAAATGCTGTAGTATTTGTACTTAACTACATTACATGTACATACCTACATTACAATTACTAGTTTGCGCACTTGTCTCTTAACAAAGGGGAAGTTCGAGCTCACACTTCTATTTCAACATCACGTTCTCGATCAAGCAGCCAGGCAGGCGTTATTTGTACCTTTGTACACAATACCCAGTCTAGCTGGAAACCTCTTAGATCGACCTTCACAAAACCAATAGACTGTCAAACATCCAACTGACATTTCGCAATTGTGACATTGCATTGCGTTACCCCAACCGCACACACAACGTTTACCCACTGACATTGCTGATCGCTTGAATGTTGAAGTGGCTGACTATAAATGTTGATCTTAATTGTTTAAAATAAAAAAAAAATGTATTAAAACAGAAACGCGTGCCCAAATTTAGACTAAAGTCAATCTATACAAAATGCTCGAACAATAGGGGCCACACAGTCATTGTCAAGTTTATACAAACCGACACACAATGACAGAGAGGGCGAGAGGCATAGGTAGCACGATGGAGGTTTGAACATTTGATTTCCATTTAAAATCTCGTACTTAGCATTGAATAAGGCGTCGTTGTGACCGCGATCGACCTAAACATAACCTCGTCTCACGGTTAAATGCCACCAGTCGTTTCGCAATAAATTTAAAAATAAATTAACCATCAATGGAAAAAAATATAGTGAGACTTTTTTTTGCAAAAGCTTTTTCGGGGTTCATCAAACACGGAGCATGCAAACCTTCCGTCACCATGGTGTGTGCGTGCAGATAATATTGTAATAAAAAAATACTCTGTCAACTACTAAGGCGAAGGTTTTCACCAAGGTCGTTGATCTATTACGACAGCCTGGCCGCACTATAAATATGAATAAGCTTCGACGGTGCTCCACATTTCTTTGCTTTGTGGGGCGCGCTGTGCGGCGACTTTCGTCACTGACGTCGATTTCAGCTGTGGTGAAATTTGTGCCCATATGCCGAGGAAAGTTGTTTTCCTTGTCTGTTGCGATAGATGAGGAAAACTATCGTAGATACGTGCCATTGTCGTCGGTCGGTCACAATAAAAGTGATGCCGCTGAACCCGGTAATGGTGCGGCGCGGCGCTGCTGCAGCACAGTTCTCTGTGAAAGACACACATCTACTCACTTGGCAGCCCACAAAAGTTGATTATTATCTAATACAATGGGCCAGAGCCCAGAGCGAGAGGCTTTCAGTTGCCAGAGTGCTCGTCTTGTTAAATGAATGGCTTTTGTGTGGAATTTCTAGCGATTTCATGGCTTTTACGAGGTCAGTGTACCTCTACCTCGTATATGAAAGTTGATTGCGACAAGCTTGTTCCGCATGCAGAGTGCACAAAAATTTCTCGAAGAAAGTTTGAACACGCCGCGTTGTGATGGTGCGGATGGATGGGTTTGCAGATTACTTTTACCAGCAACTCGGTGTGTGTCGCCTCGACTTTCCACCGAACTCTGACAATTATGAGTTCGGCGGCCTCTTATGCTGCTACAACACTGTTGCCACCGTTGCTGCTTCGTTTAATCGGCGATGACGGTGCGCTGAGGAACTTTTGATGAAAGTTGCAGAAAGGTGAACCACCTCTCAATGGGTATTCCGATACTACACGTTGGTCGGACCCTGCTATCGTGATGTTTCTTTTAGTGATATAATGCAACCGAGGAAGAGATTTTGTAAGAGGCTAGCGAACTGCTAATGTAATTGTATAGTAGACTAATTTTTATAACTTTCACTGATTGAGTTGAGAAATGTTGTTTTCTTCCAATTATCTTTTTTATACGCATATTTTAGGTAGGTAGGATGTAGTAGAAATACATTTTGCTGTTACTTCACTCTAAATGGAATTAAAGCACCTGAAAAGGTGTCAATGTGAGTTGGAAACTTTTCACAGAAGTGTTGAGAAATGTTTATTCTTCTTGCTTCGAAAGACTGTAGGGACTAGAAGTAAAGCAAAGGTAGAAAAAGAAGCAGGCGGGGGTTGTATAAAGATTCCACTGTGTCACAGAATTTTGCAAAAGAAAATTTTGATCCCAACCTTCATAGCTCTGCTTTCAAAAATCTGTTTTTCAAAGTTCTGATAAACGCAATAAAATTCTGCCTTTTTGCCTTTTGAAAAAATCTATCCCTTTTTCAAAGTAACGCAAAGGTGAGAAAGTGCGACAGTGCGTGTGTAAGACTTCAGTCCGTCTGTGACGGATTGCAAAATACCCTAGCCTACCAAAACAGGAAACTGCCACGCCTCCAAAAAAGGGGCTGAATATAAAAATATAACTGTTGAGTGCCTAATGCAAGATGGTTGCATACATTTCGAACTAAAACTCCGATTTTTTAACTTTAAAAAATCACTTTTTTTTAAGCCATACCCACATAAGTGGGCGGAGGCATATACTAAATATGAAAAAAAGTTAGAAAATATCTACGACTTTTGTGTTAAAATTGTTTTTATAAATTTCATGATATTTATTGAAAAACAGTTATTTTAAGTTAAAATCCCCCAAAAAGGGGGCGTGGTCAATGTAAAGGGCAAACTT
Source organism: Neoascia interrupta (assembly GCA_947623515.1). Lineage (NCBI taxonomy): Eukaryota > Metazoa > Arthropoda > Insecta > Diptera > Syrphidae > Neoascia > Neoascia interrupta. The sequence goes on from OX392463.1 coordinate 126,733,710, forward strand.
TTTCTGCTAACTCAAGTAAAATTGCAAGGCAATGTCACATAACAAAGTGCGCTAGCACCATTGTAACATAGCTAAATTTTGAAAAAAGGATTTTTAAAAATGATCGCATATACAGTCCTGTAGTGGGCGTGTGTGTGGCCGGATTCAACTTATTTTCAAACTTGATCTGAAAAACTGGACTTTCAGCTCACTTACCAACCTTCAGCTCTCTAGCTCAAAATTTAAGGCCTAAAAGTTGTTTACATACAGACGGACGGACGGATATGGCTTAATCGATTCTACTGTCGGTCCCATTCATATCTCTAAAAGGTCTTAGGGGTCTCTACGGTGATTATTTCACTGCATTACAGACTATACATCAAACTTATTTTATCCTGGGTAGGATATAACAAACAGGTTTATCGCCTCCGTAAGTGGGCGGGGCTCAAAATTTTGTATGGAACAAAGTTCGAAAATTCTATTATCTTTAATATTTATCATAGAATATTTTTTCGATTTAAATTAAATTTTCAGAGAAATCAAGTCAACACTGTAAAAGTGGGCAAGGTCAATTGTGTGGGCTGTTAAAGTTTCGTCGTGTCAAGGCTTTTCACCCGCAATTTCTATACACCTTGTTTTACTTGTTAAAAAAGTCCTTTTGAATTATAATGTAAATTAGAAATTGACACAGCGTCGATTCACATGTCGGTCTCGATCATATCCCTAAAAATTCTTAGAGGTCTACAGTAATTATTATCAGTACAAGTGATTATAAAAAGTACAAGGTACATGAGCATACGGTTTTTGGCTTTGGACTCAACCTGAAAATCCATTGAACTAAAAAAAAAACAATATCACCGAATAGATTTTTTTTTTCCGTGGGTAAGTAAACCTTCATAGGCACTACGAGGACCGGCCTTGCGTGCTCAAAGTAGTGTGAGATTCTTACTCACTAAAAAACCTCTCATTTTCCGTCAGACTACGACTAAGTTTCCTTAACAAGTAGTTCAAGCAGCTGTAGTAATGGCAGGCAGCTGCGTGTGGCAGGCTGCCTTCCAACGAAGGCACCTACAATACCGTCAATTTATGCGGTTTCATCTTATGCTGCTAGATCTAACGGTCTCGTAAAATTTGTCTGATCCAAAGTTCGGATAATTTCATTGTTGCAGTGTCCGCGAAGACGAGTACTAAGTTTACGAGCAAAGTTTGTTACCTCGTCAGACACGGTTGCGATTCCTAGATCTCGGTGTAGATCGCTATTTCTTATGTACCATGGAGCATTAACGATTGCTCTGAGTGTCTTATTTTGAAAAGTTGATACCCCATAATTGTATACAGTACGTCCAAGATGGTTTTAGCACTTGCTTATACAAAAGCAGTTTGTTATATATGCTTAGTTTCGAAAATCTTCCGATAAGCCAATTCATTTCTCTTAACTTGATTTCGAGCTCGTCGCGTTTCTTTTTAACGTGCGGCTTCCATTTAAGTTTTGCGTCTAGAGTCATTCCTAGATATTTCGCTTCATTTGAGTACGGGATTTGTGCCGAGTTAATGAATAAAGGTTTGTTGTTTATCTTTTTATAAGTAAAGTTAACATGCGTTGACTTAGTCTTGTTAAGGACGACTCGCCAGCTCTTCGTCCAGTCGCATACTTTGTCTAAAGCGCGCTGGAGTTTCCCTGTTGATAATTCAACTGTCGTATCATAGCGAGAATAGCAGTGTCGTCTGCGAACGTAGCTAAAATTGTTCCCTCATCGTGGGGAATGTCTCTTGTATAAAGCAAAAATAATATTGGGCCGAGAACGCTTCCTTGCGGGACACCGGCATTTATCTCTTTGAATTCCGAGTACTCATTTTCGTACCTTACGCGAAAGATTCTGTCTTTAAGGTAAGACTCTAATATTCTATAGAGTTTTTCTGGTAAGCTAAGCCTTAACTTGTACTTCAGGCCTTCGTGCCACACCTTGTCGAAGGCTTGCGTTACGTCGAGAAAAGCGCTAGTACATATCTTTTTCGCTTCCAGAGCTTTTTCGATTTCGTTTGTTATTCGATAGACCTGGTCGATTGTTGAATGCTATTTCCTAAATCCGAATTGGTGATCCGGAATCAATCGTCTTTCTTCAATGATTGGTTGCAACCTTTTAAGCAACAGTTTCTCGAATACCTTAGATATTATCGGCAGTAGCGATATAGGTCTGTATGACTTTTTGTCGTTTGGACATTCTCCTGGTTTCAGAACCATTATGACCTCGGCTACTTTCCATTGCCTTGGAACGTATAAAACTCTCATGGAAGCGTTAATGATATAGAGTAGCTTGACCAAAGCTTTTTTCGGTAGCTCCTTTAGAATTTCGCTAGTAATTAAGTCGTAACCAGGGGCTTTGTTGTTTTTCAGATTATTTATCGTTTGACGAAGTTCAGCCAATGACCGAATAGATTAAAACAAAAAAAAACCTAAAATTTCTTTTTATTTATTTTTCCAATATTTTGAGTTTGAAAATTTATTTTTTAAAAATATCTTCACTAAAACAACTTAATTTAAAATTAAAATAAAAACATGAATTTGCATATCAGTACATTGTGCGTGTTACCGTTGCTTTGTGGGTATAACTGTTGCGAGAGCCGAAGATTTCGATAACTGTATTGACTGACCCTGCACTGAAAAACTGCTCCCTGAGTTAACTTCAGATTAATTTTAGCCGGGATCAACAGGTTTAGCTCTGCAGAGAAAAAAATTGCCCTTATTTGTCTGTCTTGTCTGAATTTTAGCCCGGATCAACAGATTAACAGATCAACAGGCTTAGCTCTGCACGGAAAAAATTGCCCTTATTTGTCTGTCTGGTCTGCCCTTATTTGTCTGTGTGGTCACCCGTCCTCCTCAAAATTCGAATTCGCGAATTTCGGAACTATTATTTTGCCCTTTCCTTTTCTATCGTATTACTTAAAAGGAAAGAAGAAATAAAAAGTTCGAAAATTCGCGCGAATTTTTTAACTATATTATTTTATCATTTTCTTTTAAGTAAAATACTTTATTCGCGCGCATTTTAATAAAGTCAACGTTTAAATTTTTTATCTTATTTCGTTTTAAATCAGGAAAAAATACAAAATTTGTTCCGAAATGATGAAGCATATTCATGTTTGCTTTGGCTCGGCTTTACTTCATAAGCAACGTTCGCCGTTAAGTATTTCACTTTTTCAATATGAACTAAGGCCGAATTCTTATATTTAAAAAGTCAGTCTTATTTCGCTCGGCGTTATTTCACGGCAACCTTGGAGGAAGATGTTAAAAACTCATCGCATCGAAAACAAATTTTGAAAAAGTAGGTACTGTAATTTTTTAACTTCATTTAACTTTTTCTAAGAAATTTCAGTCTGTCAGAGTGTCAGCCAAACGTGCTTTATAATAGACAAGCTTAAGTTCTTAGCCATCGAGCCATTTTGAACCAAGTCTCAAAGACTTATATACAGTCTTACTCCTGAAAAGACGCATCTTTTGAGTACTTTAAAACTGTGGAAATGCAATCTAAAATAAAAAAATTTCTTATACCCCAATGTTTTCGTAGTTATCAGACAGCTCAATAATGAACCGGCGACTTGAGTGCCTAATGCAAGATGGTTGCATACATTTCGAACTAAAACTCCGATTTTTTAACTTTAAAAAATCACTTTTTTTTAAGCCATACCCACATAAGTGGGCGGAGGCATATACTAAATATGAAAAAAAGTTAGAAAATATCTACGACTTTTGTGTTAAAATTGTTTTTAAAAATTTCATGATATTTATTGAAAAACAGTTATTTTAAGTTAAAATCCCCCAAAAAGGGGGCGTGGTCAATGTAAAGGGCAAACTTTTTATGCTAACTCAAGTAAAATTGCAAGGCAATGTCACATAACAAAGTGCGCTAGCACCATTGTAACATAGCTAAATTTTGAAAAAAGGATTTTTAAAAATGATCGCACATACAGTCCTGTAGTGGGCGTGTGTGTGGCCGGATTCAACTTATTTTCACACTTGATCTGAAAAACTGGACTTTCAGCTCACTTACCAACTTTCAGCTCTCTAGCTCAAAATTTAAGGCCTAAAAGTTGTTTACATACAGACGGGCGGACGGATATGGCTTAATCGATTCTACTGTCGGTCCCATTCATATCTCTAAAAGGTCTTAGGGGTCTCTACGGTGATTATTTCACTGCATTACAGACTATACATCAAACTTAATATATCCTGGGTAGGATATAACAAACAGGTTTATCGCCTCCGTAAGTGGGCGGGGCTCAAAATTTTGTATGGAACAAAGTTCGAAAATTCTATTATCTTTAATATTTATCATAGAATATTTTTTCGATTTAAATTAAATTTTCAGAGAAATCAAGTCAACACTGTAAAAGTGGGCAAGGTCAATTGTGTGGGCTGTTAAAGTTTCGTCGTGTCAAGGCTTTTCACCCGCAATTTCTATACACCTTGTTTTACTTGTTAAAAAAGTCCTTTTGAATTAAAATGTAAATTAGAAATTGACACAGCGTCGATTCACATGTCGGTCTCGATCATATCCCTAAAAATTCTTAGAGGTCTACAGTAATTATTATCAGTACAAGTGATTATAAAAAGTACAAGGTACATGAGCATACGGTTTTTGGCTTTGGACTCAACCTGAAAATCCATTGAACTAAAAAAAAAACAATATCACCGAATAGATTTTTTTTTCCGTGGGTAAGTAAACCTTCATAGGCACTACGAGGACCGGCCTTGCGTGCTCAAAGTAGTGTGAGATTCTTACTCACTAAAAAACCTCTCATTTTCCGTCAGACTACGACTAAGTTTCCTTAACAAGTAGTTCAAGCAGCTGTAGTAATGGCAGGCAGCTGCGTGTGGCAGGCTGCCTTCCAACGAAGGCACCTACAATACCGTCAATTTATGCGGTTTCATCTTATGCTGCTAGATCTAACGGTCTCGTAAGATTTGTCTGATCCAAAGTTCGGATAATTTCATTGTTGCAGTGTCCGCGAAGACGAGTACTAAGTTTACGAGCAAAGTTTGTTACCTCGTCAGACACGGTTGCGATTCCTAGATCTCGGTGTAGATCGCTATTTCTTATGTACCATGGAGCATTAACGATTGCTCTGAGTGTCTTATTTTGAAAAGTTGATACCCCATAATTGTATACCGTACGTCCAAGATGGTTTTAGCACTTGCTTATACAAAAGCAGTTTGTTATATATGCTTAGTTTCGAAAATCTTCCGATAAGCCAATTCATTTCTCTTAACTTGATTTCGAGCTCGTCGCGTTTCTTTTTAACGTGCGGCTTCCATTTAAGTTTTGCGTCTAGAGTCATTCCTAGATATTTCGCTTCATTTGAGTACGGGATTTGTGCCGAGTTAATGAATAAAGGTTTGTTGTTTATCTTTTTATAAGTAAAGTTAACATGCGTTGACTTAGTCTTGTTAAGGACGACTCGCCAGCTCTTCGTCCAGTCGCATATTTTGTCTAAAGCGCGCTGGAGTTTCCCTGTTGATAATTCAACTGTCGTATCAATAGCGAGAATAGCAGTGTCGTCTGCGAACGTAGCTAAAATTGTTCCCTCATCGTGGGGAATGTCTCTTGTATAAAGCAAAAATAATATTGGGCCGAGAACGCTTCCTTGCGGGACACCGGCATTTATCTCTTTGAATTCCGAGTACTCATTTTCGTACCTTACGCGAAAGATTCTGTCTTTAAGGTAAGACTCTAATATTCTATAGAGTTATTCTGGTAAGCTAAGCCTTAACTTGTACTTCAGGCCTTCGTGCCACACCTTGTCGAAGGCTTGCGTTACGTCGAGAAAAGCGCTAGTACATATCTTTTTCGCTTCCAGAGCTTTTTCGATTTCGTTGGTTATTCGGTAGACCTGGTCGATTGTTGAATGCTATTTCCTAAATCCGAATTGGTGATCCGGAATCAATCGTCTTTCTTCAATGATTGGTTGCAACCTTTTAAGCAACAGTTTCCTTAGAATACCTTAGATATTATCGGCAGTAGCGAAATAGGTCTGTATGACTTTTTGTCGTTTGGACATTCTCCTGGTTTCGGAACCATTATGACCTCGGCTACTTTCCATTGCCTTGGAACGTATAAAACTCTCATGGAAGCGTTAATGATATAGAGTAGCTTGACCAAAGCTTTTTTCGGTAGCTCCTTTAGAATTTCGCTAGTAATTATGTCGTAACTAGGGGCTTTGTTATTTTTCAGATTATTTATCGTTTGACGAAGTTCAGCCAATGACCGAATAGATTAAAACAAAAAAAAACCTTAAAATTTCTTTTTATTTATTTTTCCAATATTTTGAGTTTGAAAATTTATTTTTTAAAAATATCTTCACTAAAACAACTTAATTTAAAATTAAAATAAAAACATGAATTTGCATATCAGTACATTGTGCGTGTTACCGTTGCTTTGTCGGTATAACTGTTGCGAGAGCCGAAGATTTCGATAACTGTATTGACTGACCCTGCACTGAAAAACTGCTCCCTGAGTTAACTTCAGATTAATTTTAGCCGGGATCAACAGGTTTAGCTCTGCAGAGAAAAAAATTGCCCTTATTTGTCTGTCTGGTCTGCCCTTATTTGTCTGTGTGGTCACCCGTCCTCCTCAAAATTCGCGCGAATTTCGGAACTATTATTTTGCCCTTTCCTTTTCTATCGTATTACTTAAAAGGAAAGAAGAAATAAAAAGTTCGAAAATTCGCGCGAATTTTTTAACTATATTATTTTATCATTTTCTTTTAAGTAAAATACTTTATTCGCGCGCATTTTAATAAAGTCAACGTTTAAATTTTTTATCTTATTTCGTTTTAAATCAGGAAAAAATACAAAATTTGTTCCGAAATGATGAAGCATATTCATGTTTGCTTTGGCTCGGCTTTACTTCATAAGCAACGTTCGCCGTTAAGTATTTCACTTTTTCAATTTGAACTAAGGCCGAATTCTTATATTTAAAAAGTCAGTCTTATTTTGCTCGGCGTTATTTCACGGCAACCTTGGAGGAAGATGTTAAAAACTCATCGCATCGAAAACAAATTTTGAAAAAGTAGGTACTGTAATTTTTTAACTTCATTTAACTTTTTCTAAGAAATTTCAGTCTGTCAGAGTGTCAGCCAAACGTGCTTTATAATAGACAAGCTTAAGTTCTTAGCCATCGAGCCATTTTGAACCAAGTCTCAAAGACTTATATACAGTCTTACTCCTGAAAAGACGCATCTTTTGAGTACTTTATAACTGTGGAAATGCAATCTAAAATAAAAAAATTTCTTATACCCCAATGTTTTCGTAGTTATCAGACAGCTCAATAATGAACCGGCGACTTTTTTAAGAACATGTTTAAGTGTTCCCATGCGTAGTGCAGCAGTAAGCGGGCAAGAGGTCACGGGTTCTAATTCCCCCCGGAACGGAGCATTAAATTCATTCACCTTCTCACATCCTACATGTAGACCAGGCAGAGACTCTGAGATTTTTACTCGTTACGAGAGTCTAAGATTAGGTTGTTTATCTGGAAAGCTTTCTTGAGGCTCTGGCACTGCGGTCGCATAAAAGGAAGCTTATTGAACCTTCCCTGATGTTTCTAGTCATAATTTTACTCGGGAAGCAGTCAGAAAGGCAAGTCATCTTCTTGGATATCGGCTTATTTGACTATATCTGGGAGAGCTCTATGATGAGAGCCTTGGCCCTTGGCAATCTGCTATTTGAAATCGGCGAAAAGTTGAAGATCCACTTTATGTGTGCAAGAACACCTTTTTGTCAATAACCTAGAAAATTGTGTGGTAGGTTACCTATGCATTAGCACTCTGGTCATTTACCCAAACGTTAGCATATGCATACATTATATCAATAGGTATATCACGACACAAAAAAAAGATTTAAAAAAAAAAACCTCATAAAATACTTTTTCACCGCCCTGTTCTCTACATCCATGCTCCATAAAAAAAATACCTCCTTGCCGTCATTCAGAATGCACTCATGCATTCACAAGCCATCATTCAATTTCCATTTTTAATTAAATTTAAAAATAGAAACATCCGAAAATGGACATTTCCACTTGCCATACCACCGACCGGCCGTCCACCGAGTGCTCGGAATCGGGAGAGATTGCACACTAAAGCGCAATACGAAGCATTCCACTGAACCGCATTGGCATCGAGTTTGTATGGACGATGAATCAGGACAGGAACAATGCAAAATCCTAGGGTACAGTAACGCGCTATCCGATTCCATCAGTTCTGATCACTCGCAAAGCATGCGATCACAAAGCAGAACTTTATGCTTGCCATGCGTCATCGTGATGATATTACGATGACGAATCTTTGGATTTTAGTTCCCCAGTGCCAGTGCGTTTTTGAATTATTTCAATTTCACATCCAAAGTTAACTGACACCTACATTTGGTTGGCATCATGTACTTGGAAGAAATGCTTTGATCAACGAAACGCAACGTCAACCTACCTATACAAAGTTGAATACTGGACAGGTGAAATTAGCAACATACCTACTCCACAACAGAGTAGAAAATCAATCTACATAGGAAGGTATATGTTGAAGCCTGTATACCTGTATACCAAGTTGCTTGGATTTTTTTGAAACATGTGCAACCTAGCTAAATTTTGTGCAATCTTTTGGTGCATCAACAGTGCAGGATTGTAAGAAAACATGTGTTTGGTTCAAAGATATCCTCAGCCACAGGGACAGACAGCTATCGATATGCATACACGATGCACCTATTTACACTCTTTTGACTCTACCTGCTCTGCTCATTGTGTTCATTGATTGCCTACACAGAAGAAGAGAAAGAAGAAAGAGAAACACCTTGGCAGGCAGCTGTGTTTTGTTGAAAGAAAGTGCAAGATGTTATTCCAGGAGTTCGGACTTCTACGTGACTAAAAGCACATTTCAATAATGTGCTGACTAGACTGGAAGAATAAAATTTAGACATCTATGTCGGTTTAGTTTACTTAAATATTTGAGCCAATAAAAAATAAGTTTAAAAAAAAGAAAATTTAAAACTAAAAGCACAAAATTAAAAACTTAAGCACAAGAGAATGGGGTGTATTCCGTCCCAGTCATTTTCAGGTTTAAAACTCTAATTTTCAGCCTTGGAGCCAAAATTTTTAGTGCGGGGAAGACTAAGTCTTCTACAAACAGGCTTCGTTAAATGCTTTGTCTCTAAACCCATTTTCAGTTTTCAGTTTTGCATGCGAAATTGGGTAAAGAGTCTTTTGACTTGCATGCGCCATATGAGTCTCATTGCTGTGTGGTATTTCCGGGCGGAGAACTGGTGTCCATTTGCCGTGGATGACCAAGCCATAACAGCTGGAACAATTGAACGAAATCCTAAAAGAGCTACTTAGTTTTATTCGTTTATTTTCAAAATTTAACAACATTACAGGTACAGATCGCTGAAGGTTTGGGTTCAAATCCTACCGTCGGAGAGTAGGAAAGTAGTTCAAATCCCTCCTTGAAAAACTTAATATGAGAAGAATACAGCACAGACACACAGCCATGGTTGAGAAGTTGGCTCTGGTTTCCCTTGAGCTGTTGGGGCACTCTATTTATCTAACTATTTTTTTTATGTAATAGATAAGCCTCGATAAAATTATATAATTTTTTAAACATTAAATGTTTATTCTGTATCGTACAATGTAAGTCCCAAGTAAATGCGTACGAAGCGAAATGTTCATGTCGGAGTTTGAAAAATCGAGCCTATTGTAGAGAAACTTACTTGTGCATCCATCGACATAAAATTGCACTGTATTCGAAGCAGAGGTCATAGATGACAAGAAGACGCTACGTTGCTTTGACTAAACGTGATTGACTGCAGCGCAATTGTCACACAGCACAAATGACTTGAATTCGCCAGCTGCAGAAATCTTTACGAAATCACTATCAAGTATGAAGTGTCCGTTTGCTGGGTGTCAGATCGCAGGGGTTTCAGGAATAATTTTCAACAAAGTGTTGAAAACAGTTATAATAACAGTAATAATAAAACAGGAATAATTTTCAACACTTTATTGAAAATTATTCCTGTTCGTCTCTTATACTGTTTAAAAGTTCCTCAGTGTTTTATTTTTAGGAATAACAAAGTGTTGAAAATTATTCCTGTTCGTCTCTTATACTGTTTAAAAGTTCCTCAGTGTTTTATTTTTAGATCTGGTAATTTAAATACAAGAGTGCTCTGATAATTCAAATCCAAGCAACTTTGATATACAGGTAACTGCTTTAGTTTTGTAAATGTTCCTAGGGTCCGGACAACAGCTACCAAAATATTCTACACTATCGCATCTCGTCGTCTATTTAACAAACTCAATTTTTGGCTCCTCAACACTGGCTCTTATCTCATGATGAGAGTCGCTGGAATCTGTATCTAATTTCCTCTCAATAAAAGCCTCTAATTTTTTCATGTTCTGTTTTGGTTTTTCTTGGTTAATCACCTAGTCTAGAGAAATAAATTAAAGTTCAGAATTTTCATCATTCAAATCTTTTTTGTTGGTCTTGTCTTGAATTCACCCCGTCTCCAGGTCCTAGTCAAAGTCCTTGCCATTAACAATAGAATAAATCTCTATTCCAATACAATGACTTCGTACCCCATTCATCTCGCCGGACAACTTGACGAGCTCTTGAGGACCTTGACGCACTTGTGATAAGATTGAAGCTTGTCGTGGAAACATACGAACATGCTTGTAAAACTCTAGTAATTCTTTAACGGATTCCGTCCTATACAGAGAGGATATTATTTCATCTAACCGAAATATCTCCAGAGGGGATCATCCTCTGCTTCCACCTGTAAAGAAAGGCTCTCTCTTTCAACGCAAGTATACTTACAAAGAAGGAAATCTACAAGGGCATCTAGAGATACTGAAGAAAGTGGATCTAGTAAGGGAATTGACACATTTCAGTGATATCATAGGCTTTATAGTTAGCTTTAACAAAAACTACAAAATAATAATACCGAAATGAGAAGAATGGACTAGCAACCCACATTGGCTAAATGATGTCCAAAAATGAGTCAAGCAGTGGAGTTGAAACTAATACGGCCGAGATACCATAAACACATACCCCTCTGCAAATAATCCAAAATTTTTCAAGCCGAACTTTTTGCGAACATATAACACATAACACACATACCCCTCTGCAAATAATCCAAAATTTTTCAAGCCGAACTTTTTGCGACCACGAGGCAGCCCACTGCATTTATAATAGAAATCCCACGAGGGTCAAGATCTTACTATTCTCAGACAGTCAGGAAGTTCTAAATGCTATAAGTAGCTTCAGTTATAACTCCAAGGCTGTTTGGGAATGTCACCAAATTCTAAATACACTCGTAAGCAAAAACAGTGTAAAACTGTTTTGGATGCCATGACATAAAAACTATAAGGGTAATGAAAAGGCCGACATGCAAGCTAAATGGGGAGCAGAAAATCCCTTCATAGGACCTTTTCCTTTTTTGGTTTCACTATGACAGATATTTATCGTCAAATGAAAAGCTTGACTACCAGTATTCTTTACAAAAATTAAACAACCTGGAAGGTCACAAATTTGTTTTCTAACCTTTGAAAGATTCAATAAAATTGTTTATGTATCGTGTTGGTTTTTCACTTTCTCTAATTCATTATTGTTATGCGCATCTTATTCGGCACTTACACGGTAAATCGATTGACATCACGTCCATGTATTTGTCCAAAATTATTTGTAAGTTAACGAATTTTTTTTTTTATTTTGAGCGCGAGACCACATAGATTTTAGTAAAATGTTTAAGTGCAATTTCTACAGAAACTAAACAAAAACTAAAAATTATGTTTTCCAATCGATTGACAAATATTTTTAGTTATTTGTTTAATTTCTGTAGGAACCGCACTTTCAAATGTTTGTAAAATTAAAGTTGCCTCACGCTCGGAATTAAAAAATATTTTGACGTCAATCAATTGACTGTGTAAGGGCCGCATTACATTGCTGTACTTTTTGTCAAAATAAAAATAATTTTCATTGTTAGTTGGGAAAAACTTAAGTCGGCAGTGTTGGTGACGTAAGTTGAAAAGAAAATTAATGTGAAATCGGAATTTCATCCTGAGTGAGTGAAGTATGAGTGTCAGAATCGATACTTAAGTCTTGACTGTGAATTCGGCCCTAAGTATACGCAACATCGTTTCCTATAAGAGAGCAATGATTTAAAAATCAGAGAGAAGTGAAAGTACATTTGCTATATTAAAACACACAACGCTGCGGTAATTTCGATTACCGTTGATGTTTCAGGTTTGTAAGCTAAATAGTCAGAGTACAGGCGCAAACGTATAAACACAAATATGTGTGTAGTTGTGAAATTAGATTATCACGAAAAAAGGCATTATGGTGTAATACTTTAAACTTTAATATATTTAGTAATAGGAGTAATATTTATAGTATCGATAATTGTGCCTAAATTAAGCGACTAAGGTCAAAATTAATTCAGGTGTTGCTACCACAGATCCCTTTTGGTTGATTCTGCTGAACAAGTCTACGACGCTACGTAAAAAAACATGCCCAATAAACAATTAACGACCGGCTCAGTTGATATTGTCAGGTTCAGCGAAAATATAGTACGAAACCCGTCAACACGCTTTTCTAAATCATCAATCGTCTCATATACTATATATGTACATAGATATTAAACTTAGTTTGCCAACTTTGAAATAAAAATATTTGTCTGCTGGAAAGAATCAAATGCGCTGATAAAAACTCATAATTAAACACTTACCTACTGTTGCATGTTTGCATGTCGTTCTTGAGTGATTCAATATACAAGCCAAGTGCATGTTTTGACTTGTTGGAATATCGAGTGACTGGCGTAGTTTTGGAATGAGTCAATTACCATGGAAAGGTTGACAACACATTCTTTATGACACACTGATGACAAACTCTAAAAGTAGGAAAAAGAAAAAATTAATGATTAAAGAATAGAAAGAATTAAATAAAAAAATAAAAATATGAAAATAAATAGCTCTTTCGAATTTTTTTGAAGAATCGACAAAAAAAATTCACAAATTTGGAAATTTGTCAAAATATTATAAACTATTACATGTTGTTGGCTTAATTGCTTTATTTATATGCAGAGAGAACATGTAGGCTATTTGGACTCGCGAGGCGGAAGTGGGCTGTGGTGCAGATGCAACTTAGTTATCATCAATTTCTGTTAAATTAATTTTTGTTTTTCTAAATACATAATTAGAATTAATACCATGTATCCACCGGACACTAATCCACCATTAATATAAATCTTTATTAAAATTTTTTCCTTTACACATCACGCGATTAACCATACAAATTTAAATCCGCTCATAAATCCCATTCACCCTATTCACAAACCTATTTTCTACATCTTTGTCACGGTTTGAGAATCAAAAAAGTAATTTGAAACTGTCCCTGCACGGCAGATCTGTCACAAGTACGTTTTCTATTGTGTTTTTTTACAGGTGTTCTGTACACTGTATCTAACCATCCTTTTGATTTTACAGGACAACACAAATAACCTCAAAATCAAGTAAAAATCGTTAACTTTTAATGAATAAATCAATAAAGTAGTTCACATCAATCTCTTTGGGATATGATGGCATAAAAGTTATGACTTCCAGCTAAACGGAATATAGACCTGCGCCATTCTGCGTAGGAAATCGTCAGCCCCGAAGAAATAAACAAATTTCTCAGATTCAGATAACAAATCTCGAATGAGGTGTTCCAAAATGATTCGTTTTCGGTCCTTTTAATTTACGCGATGTTGTGAAATACGTAAATCGGATAGTCTCAGTCTCCTTAAGGGTAAAGGAAGGCATTTCACAATAACTTTGTTTTTTTTTATTTAATCTTCTCTGGCTTAAACGTTTTGTGCATTGTTCTACTTACTCATTTCACAATGGAACTGCGTTAATAAAACAATGACACGCACTGTTTTGCATAGTCACGCCAGCCTGACATCAGTCATATCGTAAACTTCTAGAATGAATAGCATTTTTTCCGAAAATCATTTTTGTAATGTGGCATCGAATTTCATTTTCTCTCGAAAATGTGCTCTCTTTTGTTCACCTATCACAAAATGTGGCAAAACACAGAAGGCACATTTTTCCAAGGCGATTTGCTTATTTTATCTATTTTGTACATCGATGTTGTGAAAATCGTAGAAATGTTGCGAATGCACACGAAACTCTTAAATGTTGCGAAGCAGCATGCTGCCAAGCAAGCAGCATCGATCGTGTCGTTGCTGACGCGACGCTTGTTGTTTGGCTTGTTTTGTGTTTGCATGCGATGTATTCCCGTCTCTTTCTGTGGATTTTGCGACCCGCATCCACCATATGCCATTCGCCGTTGTTCTGTTTCGTTGTCTTCGTCATCGTCATCGTTTGACAAGACAACGCCGCCGAGTTGAAATTTGAAATTACGTTTCGAAACAGAATTCAGTTGAGTTCGTCGAGGCAAACCGTGTGGACGTGTCCGTTGCGTGATATAAATGCTGCTTCCAAACATTTTCGTTTCGTTAATATTTTAAGTTTTTTTTTTTATTATTTCTTTTTTGGTTTTCTTTATACTTCTCTTCCTTTTGTGATTCGAATTAAGAAATCAATCAAAATTCTCTCTGAGAGACACGTCCCGCATTTATACAACCCACAAAAATACCGCGAATTGTGTAAAGCACTGTGCCTTTAAAAGTGAACTTGAATTTCAAAAAAAAAAAGAATTTAACTATTCCTTCCATCGCCTTACCTACCTATATACCTACAACAACTTAAGTGCTGTGCAATCTTAAAGAGAAATATTTTAAAACTATTTATTTATAATATTAAAATTAATTTATTTAAATAAAACAAAAATGGATACTTCCACCGCAACTCCCACCATTAATGGATATACCACCGACTCGACTCCTGGCAGCAACAAATGCGTTCCTGTGGCAGATTCCAACAGATCATCTCCAGCAGCGGGGAGAAATGCCAATAGCTCAGCAGCAGCAGCAGCAGCTGGACAGAACTCACTGTCGACACCAAAGAAGTATATCCTGGACGCTCTGAGCCGTAAGAAACTGTACTCGCCCACTGGCTGTGATATTCGTTCGCTGCAAATTCGAAGCGAACCCGGCAGTTTGAATCTCATCAAGGATCGCTATCTCTTGTCGACGCAACGAGCACCTGCACCTGCCGCCACCGCATCTGACTCTAGGTCTAGTTACAAAAATTTTGTTGATCTCTCTAGCTCGAACCTCAAGTGTGTGGATATTTATACAGAGGAGAACTTTCTGTGCAAGATCGTTAACGAGCCCCTGCACAAGGTCCAAATGGCTTACTTCAAGCTGGCACAGGATAATTGCCAAAGTGATATTTTCGGTCATCAATTGGTGCGATCGGTTCGCGAAATCGTACCAATGTCTAAGAATCGCACCTACGTGATCGTGCCGCAATGCGCCGAAGTCTACGAGGATCTGCATACGTATGTCCGGAATAAGCGGCGCCTGGGCGAGACGGAAGCTCGAGCATTGTTTCATCAAATTTGCCAGACAGTACAGGTGTGCCATCGCAATGGGATTATCTTGCGCGATTTGAAGCTGAAACGGTTTTACTTCATCGACGCCGAGAGGTGAGTACCTAATCATAATCAAGTTTTAATGAAAACTTACCTCTCAGAAATTGTCGAAAATTAAATCTCTGTGGATCTTGCCATATTAGTGTCGTATAGGCGCAAACCTGTACCTGATCTCTCCCCCAAAAAAAAATTGCAACACGTTACTTCAAAAATCGAAGGAATTGGGAAACACCACACAAACACATGGGTACACGAACGCACGCGGAGGTTCAATTCAATACCTACAAATATCTGTATCTGCTGCAGCGGCATGTGGTATGGTGTGTGAACGTGTGGTGCAATATCAGGCCTATTTAGTAAATACGTCTGATTGCCTCATTGCAACAAGAATTCTTTTATTTTGTCTTGTTTCTCTTCTTTCTCTTTTTTTGCGTTGCTTGTGGCGTTTTTTTTTTGTGCACAACTTGCAGCTGTCATTGCCATTGCAATATGTTGTTCTTGTGCAATGAAACCGATCACGCAAAGCGAGTGAGGTGGCTGTTGAGTTAGTGTGTACGTACACTACACCAAACTATGTACAGTGCCGTAGACTACTTGTGGGTGCTTGAGTAAAAGAATTTTGGTTAAGCTCAGCTTACAGAACCTTTTGGCTCCTATTCCCAAGGCTAAATGTCATCCGAAGGGAAGGCCAAATGCAAATGTCGTATTCTCATTGTGGGCGTAGCATATTTCCCAAGCGGTAAACAACAACCTTCAGTCATGTGAAGTTTCAGTTTCGAAAAAATAGCACTTTGATACGATGACGTCAGGTTATGACATCTGTAAAAAAACAACGTTGTTGCGATTTTATGGCGACCGATTCAGTCAAATTCTACTTGGACTTAAGAAGGATTTAAAAAAGTAAACAAATTCTGAACTGCTTTTGCTACAAATTTTTATGCGTTTAAAAATGTTTAACAACTTGAGTATGAAAGAAGGTAGGTATGACAAGGGAATGTGACATTTATTACATCTATTGATTCGCATTTCAACTTTTACTAGTTTTTTAAAGTAAAAAAAGGACTTAGCACCAAAACCAGTGTAGTACAGTGCAAAGACGTCCCATTAGCTCGATGCGCAATAGTGCAAATCTTTACCTTTTTTCCTCTTGTTATGCTAATCAAAATGACACTAAAATGTTTGCAGTTACCTTTGTTTGACATTCCCCTATTTTTGTATTTGTTTGCCTAACACTTTCCGCATTCAAATTTAAGCCTATCTATTGTGTGCCTTGATGCGTGGTTAGATTTTACAAAAGAAAATACAAAGAAAGGTACAAAAGCAGCGCAAAAAAAGGGGAACTCAATTTGGTGTTTTGTGAATTTTTGATCAGATGACGTAAATTTTTGTTGGAAGAAGAGAAACACGCAAAAGAGAGAAACCAAAACAGACAAGTTGACATGACAGAGACAAAGAGAAAATTTTTCATTTTGTTGCTAAGATTGTTGAGGTACATTCACAAATCACAAGATTGAAAAAAAGAAAAAAAAAATACACTATTAACGACTAACAAATCTTACCTAGTTCGACATCATAACATAATTAATTTATTCAAGTTTTTTTTAAGATAATTCACTGGTTGTGCTTCAAATTGATTGCGACTTTGAGAATTACTCTTACCTACGCGGATCGAAAATATTCTTTACAAAGCATCAAAATTATTTTTGATCAAGTTAGTCAAATTGTGGATAAGTCGTGTGGATGAGTTGACAATATTTTATTATTTAATGACTTTTGAGCTCCGTTCTCAGTTCGTAGCTTTTAATTCGCTCACTGTGATTGGACCTTTAGTACATAACCTTGTAAACGTTTAAATTTTCGTCAAACGTTTTAGCTTCATTAGCGTTAGCCACAGCTTTATAGGAAGGAGACTCAAGTTGGATAAATTTCATTTGTCTCCTGTAGAATAATTTGTACTTTAAAAATACAAAGCCAGGCAAACTTCAAAATCTAGAAAAAAATGGGGAAAAGATGTACCTATAGCCCTAATTCTGATACATCCCTGTTTGTCCTGTAAAGACACTCCGGGATTTATTTTTGCTCGTCACTTGCTAATTGCACTTTTTTTACGGTGCAGATAGTAAAAGTCTCCTTGTAAATATCATTCACGTTTTTCGCAAACATCTTTTATGCCACTTTTAACAATTTTCGCACACTTTTATAACAACTATTTGCGATTCGAAAAAGAAATTAAATGACATATTTGTCACGCAAAGGTAGGTTTTCTATTGTAATTTTTTACAACGAAATGGTTTTCTCACTCCGGGAAAATGCCTTCGTCACTCTCTATTGAGAGCCTAAATGACAATAAAACAGTCCGGTGAAGACACATCGGGATCTATTTTAAATCTTCTTCGGCTAATCGCAATTTTTAGGCCGGTGGAGGCATAGCTTTTATTACTTCAGGTTCAAGAGTCGCTATAGTTTGAGGTTGGTCTGAACTTTAACCATGAAGCTTTGCTATCCAACTCTGTTTCTACGTAGCCACTCCAGCATCTAATTGTGTGTGCCATCTTGTGAAAGACTGTGTCGTCTTTCGGGGGTAGATTTGATGATCTCTGTTTCTCTTAGTACAGTTCGTGCCGTACGCTGAAATACCTCCTCCTTGACTCTCCGTCTATGCAGGATTGTTCTCTTAAGTAGCATTGAGTACGCTCAACCCATGCTTCTACACGATAAAGCAGTTAGGGTTGGCAGTCAATTATAGATTTTAGATTTATAGATTTCAGTAAACGTTTCAGAAATCGAAAGATTTGTGTGTTTCTACCCAGCTGTCAAATTTCCGTGTTGAACTTCTCACTTGAATAGGGCTAAACTTAAGGAAGCAAAAGTTAACGAAAACCTAACGAAACCGTGGAAAAGGCTATTATGATACGAATCGCGTGTAATAGGACATTTATGCAAGCTGACTCAAGCTCACCTAAGTCTTTTATGGTTAGGCCTTAAGAGTCTATTTCCGCGAGCGATAGAACAGTCGCCGTCGACAGTTGGGATAAGCTCGAAATACATTGGAAGCGACAGCTGTGGATATCTCGATTCATTTTTCTCCACAATGTACCTAAAAACTGTTTCGTCGCTTGTAGAATGCCAGGCTTATTCTTTTGGATTATCTCGCTGTCTGAATTTTTTATTTTAAAACCTTTCAGGCTTTTAAAATAAACGGCTTTAGGCGTTCACACATTACAGTAGAAAAGACCTTCTATGCAGGGTTAAGGGGATAAGAAACGCAGGATCAGCAAGAAAACAACAGTTCTTGCGCTGAGTACATTTTTTTGTCTTTGTATCGTAGAATATATTTCTCTGCAGATATTGATGTCGGCCAAATGATTAAATCCATCGATCGAGGCGGGAATTCCGTAACAACAATACACAAAAAGTCCTCAGGTAGACTTCGGTAGTAATCTTTTGTAGTGACTTCTTTTTAGCAATAGTTTAACGAGTTACCGATTAGGTACTTCTCATTTTCCGCTTGTAGATCAAATGAATCCGCGGCTAATTATTTCACAGCATTTTTATCAAATATTTTTCGTCACAACTCTGGTTTTCAGTACATAAACTCATATCGAATTTTCAATAATCGAAAATGTCTTCACTAAAAAAAACCGATAGTCTTGTTTCACGAAGCTCATTTCTCAGCTAAAAATATACTCTTTGCCTCCAAACACATCAAGTGTTATAAATAACTTGAAATATTCACACCATCGCTTTGCAAATGCGTACCAAGGTAGTTTGGCTTACTTCATTTCACATTTCTTAAATATATATATATCTGAATAGATGAATAATTAAAAAATAAAGAAGAAGAAAAAAGCTAACCAGCTTTAAGGTCATTACACAGCGATTAGTATAATATTTCCTCTCTACACTGTTGTCTAGTGATCGATCCCCCTACTCCAGCTATCTTTTGTGTGAAACGGGTTCTGGCCACAATGCTTGACCATGACTGTGATCTATGAAATCCTAAATTATGCAGATACAGATATACAAAGTTTTACTGATCATAAATTCAAACTTGGATACCTGTCGTCATCCTAGTGCTGTGCGCCCCCAAGAAAAGAACACGAGGAAAATTTTATTGTGCACGCCAATGGATTGTATGTCGGATTGTGTATGGCCCATGGAAACGCACTTATACTCGCGTCTGCTTCAGTGTGTGCGGATTTTCTTCTCTCTACCTCTTCCTTCTCATTTTGACACCCATCGTCAGCGATCAGCTACCGCAACCATTAATTTGCACAATATTTCCAACACAATTGTGCAGTTTTCGTGGCTGTGTGTATCTATGTGTGAGAGCACTCGAGGTCGAGTTGTATTTTCGCAATTTTTCTTTACCCACATTTAGGTGTATATCAGGGTCAGTTCGAGGTTGCCTCATTTTTTTTCAGTTGTAGGTAAATCAAGCGAATGACAGACCAAACGAAATGACTGATGATAGCGTGTTTGTGGCATGATATGAAGGTGGAATAGAAAGAGAACGAAATATAAGCTGGGAGATTGGTGGGGCACCGTGAATTGAGCAAAGATACATTGACTGGATAAGTGATCTTTTCGGAAGCTGTGCGCGGATGCAGCAGCTGTGGTGGAGCAATGTCTGGTGGATGCATTCGATGGCGAATGCCTTTTGATGGGGGAGAGGGCCGGTGTCACTGCTGAAATCGGATACAACAAGCATGGAGATGCAATTGAGGCAATCCTCTTCCCCACGCTCTCTGTTTTCTTCTCATTTTCTTTTGATGTCAGTTTTTGCCTCTTGATCTTGAGCAATGATAATTTTTTTTCGTAAAGTTGTCTTTTCAATAAAATATGGGTCAATGTTAGAGAGGTGAGGTGAATGAGGCAGTCAATTTCAACGAGAGTAGCACGTCATCGCTTTGAGCAAGTTCGATGTATGAGCCCTGCCTATTGTGTTTTGTTTGCCGAAATTTAGTTTTTGAGAAATACACGGAGATAGCGTATGTGTTCCAATCGTGACATGTGGTATCGTTAGGTCAATCGATTAGTGCTGACGCCATAGAGCCATGATCGCCACCGCTGTCGCCGCCCATATTTCAACAATGATGTTGCCGGAGTCGCACAGAGTTGAATTAATGTTGCCAGAGTGTGATTGTTGTTGCTCAATTATCCAATTCGTTTGGTTGAAATTAAATTTCATAACCTTTGGAATGCGTTTAGCTTTTTATGAGAGGTTAAATCGAATTTAGCCTTAGATGGGAACATAAGTGTTGTCGGAGCCAAAATTACAGCCTATTCGAGCAAAGGTAAAGGCAGTGGAACACATGTGGAAAATGATCGTACACGAACCAGTGTGTAATGCAGTTTCGATGACGAAAACGATTGTGAATGGGCTTTATGTCGAAAATCGATTAAGTGAGTCATAGATGTCTGTAGAATGAACTTACTGCATCTAATGGGGGTTGGGCATGCAATAAGATTTGTCTACATAGGTATACACAGTATGTATATAGGCTACAACGCGAGAGCTGGACACGCTAACCCGGCTCTCTCATTGCGATTAATACAATAACACAAAATTTTTCCGGCTATTTCATTACAAGCTTCACAGGGAAAAGATCATTAATTGAGTCCTCTGTCTTTCCTGCTTCATAACCGGGAAAAATAAGTCTAAAATTCAAGCTAGACTTTGTTTTAGGTCCAGTCGCCTCGTTCTCGGCTTACTCATTGCTTTTTAAATATACAAATACCTGCCTGCTTGAGTTATACTCAAGACAATCTCCCTTGATTTAAGCGAACCCGTAAGCCCTAATGCACCCTCACATATGGACATCGCCAAGGATGCTGCAAGATCTTTAGGTTGCCTTGACAGATGAAATCCTTAAATACACGAAAATCAATTTCCCTACGCTCACGTCTAAACTGGTGCTCCTGCAAAAGTACCTACTCTGAAGTTTACTCGTTGGATGTCGTAAAGAACACTCTTACATGTCTCGGCTCTCTTATTATATTCCCGAAACATAACGTTTTCAGAATTATGGGAACTGTTTTATATACTCCCACAATATACATGAGCCTCAAGCTGGAGTACGATATACTAGTCAGGTCGAACACTGCTTCTAAAACCATATATCGCTTGTCACACGGGGAAGTAAAAAATCGGTCATTGGAATCCAGGGTAAATAAAATCCAGTAAAACTTTTATTGACCACAGGAGGTTAAGCTTAAACTTAAACCCCTTACTTTAATCCATATGAGTAAAACAGTTTTCTTCCATCAAATTCAACCTTGAATGTCCTTGATTTCACCCAAGAGCCTTATTTCGGCTGTTACTGCTGTTAGGTTAGTAATATGTACCCACCGGCCATAAAACTGGGGTTAGGGGGAGATGATTAAAAGCAAATCTCGAAGTGTCTCCACCAAAAAAAAAACACAGGATTAGGTTTACACAAGCAAGCACCCTTTTTTGTCATTTTGGGTCTCAAAAGAGAGTGAAGATGACATTTCTTAGAAGTGAAAAAACCATTTCATTGTAAAAATCCCCAAAAAAATGTATCTGTGACAGATCTGTCATAAGTGGACAGTTTTAGTTTCCTTTTTCGAATCCAAAACTCCAATTAAGGTGTGCGAAAAGTGTTAAAAATGGCAAAAGAGATTTTTTAATGGGTGAATAAGATTTACGAGACTTATTTTTAATTACAAGAGAGGATTGAAATTTATATGAAAAATCTAGCGAATTGTAGGATTTGTGATTTATGTTAATCGTGGATTAATGTCTGGTGAAGACATAGTATAACGTATAAGGTAGTTTTTATCTGCTCAAGACAATCTAGTAGACTTCTACTGATTCTACAGTAGTTCTTCTACTTAACCTTATACAGTGGTAAATTATCGTTGTAAACAATCCCTTCTTATCAAGCGTATAGAGCTTGCCCCAAATTCAGTTGCATACTTTGACAGAGAAATACCTTCATGCTCAAAATCCACATAATTCTTCTTATTAAACACAATAAATTAATTAAAATTTTTCTTTCTCTTCCAGGACACAAATTCAATATGAATCGCTAGAGGGATCGATGATCCTCGATGATCCTGCTGACGATACGCTCTACGATAAAATCGGCTGCCCATTGTATACTGCTCCGGAGCTTCTATGCCCCAACTCAACCTACGCTGGCAAGCCGGCTGACATGTGGTCCCTTGGTGTGATTCTGTATACAATGCTCGTCGGCCAGTATCCATTCTACGAGAAGGGAGGCTGCAATTTGATAACAATTATCCGTCACTGCCAGGTGCAGATTCCTATGGCGCTCAGCAAACCGGTCCGATGGCTACTGAGGAGCTTGTTACGTCGCATTCCAGAGGAGAGACTGCGTGCCAAGCATATTTTTCTTCATCCCTGGTTGGAGGAGCAAAAACCCTACTACATGTATGTTCCTGTTGATGCTGTCTTCTCGGACAGCGAAGCCGACGATGAAAAAGAGGAGACGACCGACGACCAAGACGATGAAGATGACCAGCCTAAAAAAGCGAAAAGGGCAAAATTTGATAACGACAGTACAATCAGTCCTGGTGGCAATAGCTTGCCCAAGGATACACGTGATAACGCCGACATGGGATGATTGCAACCCATTTCATTTTATGAATCCTGTGGATTCAAGACAACTTTAGAGATGTTGCGCAACTAAAGTCTTGATTAAACTGTGTTGGCTGTTAATGAGGTGTAAGACATTGTTGACCGATGTCACATAATAGACCTCAGCCCGCCAAGATGCTGTTGCCATTTGAAGAAGGGAGTATACAGCGGATTCCTACTCAAGGTAGTCTCAAGTGAGTTTGTTACTTATCTCTTGGTCATCCCCGATGATGATAGACATGCCGAAACAATGAGCGGGAAGAAGGCGGCACGTGCTTGGTCGCATAAACGTTGAGAATTTTTTTTTACGTCTTTATTACATTTATAAATTATTAAAAATAAAAATGGAAGAAAACTGTTGTGTTGCAAAGAAATGTACAAATAAAATGAAATGAAATCAAAATTAAAGAAAATGTTAAAAAGTATCCGTATTGTGTTATATCTGATTGTCGACAGGGAACTTTAAAGAATCAAAAAAACTTTGACTTTGTAAAGAAGAAAGGTAGATACTCGTATGTATGTGTGATGATCTAAATATACAAAATTCGAGTCGGATTGAAAAGTACCTCATCGTCGAGTAGTGTACTTGAACTCCGATAAAGGTAAAAATTAAGGCAATTCTTTTGGATATTCCTTTGGATAGGCATATTGGATTGGACGGGTAATTCTATGAATCGACGTCGCGTCGTCACGTGTATCTCACTTCAACACCTTTTGTTGGATCCTTTTAAGTAAGTATAATCATCTTTAAGTGAGATGTTTTACTTTGAAGTTTCGAATACGGATTGTTTAGTCCTAGCCAATTCAAAGTATTTTTTATGCCTCGAAGACATACGAAACGATTTCAAATTTTAAGGAATATATTGAGCGGGTCACCAACTTACAAGGCTCTCATGTCAATGTAGCTTCCGGTCCGGAAATCTCGAAGGTACATTGACTGTTATGGACCAGACATTTTGGGGAAGGCTATTTTAGTCGCATTATTGCTAATACCATGTTTCCACCGGGCACTAATCCGCGACCGGGATTAATATAAATCTTCATTAAATCCTCTGCACAGTACGTGATGTCCTCTCGGTAAGTGGGAAAAATATGTCCCTTATAAATCTTATTCACTTTTTTTACTCAACCCTTTTAGAGCACCTTTTTATTTGTTTGAGAATCGAACTAGTGAGAGGGTTACGATCCGATTAGGCGAACCGTTGGATGCCCCATCCTAATTGACCACTGTCAAGCTCCACATTGCGTAATCCCTTTAACCACGCCCACATTAGGACGGTTTTCGTTTTTTTTTGTAAATGCCAATCACAATACATTTAAGCATATAAGCGAGGATATCGCCAAATTTTAGCTTCCTACGGAAACTTTGATTTTTCATGCTAAGAAGTAAAGTGGGCGTGTCAGTGGATTTCAATAATTTTTACACTTCAGGACATAGAAAGAACAAATATCAAGTTTCAAGTTAAAAAAAAAAAAAAAAATAGAGTGGCGCAATTGCTTGAGGTGAACCAGGGCCAACTTCTCAACAATGTATGCTGGTGTGTTAATATCTTTACATACAAAGGAACCTGCAATTTTTCGCCGAATCCGAACGGCACTTTGAGAAGTTTTTCAAGACAAATGATACTCTCGGAGGGCTTGTCAGACCCTCGTGGAGGTGGGGACCGTGAAAAAGAACAAGTCTTTTTTTTTTTCAGGTGACGATGGCAGGATTCGAACCCAGACCTCCGGCGTAGTAATCACACACACTAACCACTAGGCCAGGGCACCCCCAAGTTTCAAGTTCCTGGTCGAAATTTAAGGCCTAAAAAATACCGACACACGGAAGGACGGACGATCATGTGTCCTTAAGGTCTTGGGGGGCCTGCGGTGATTATTTCTCTATGTTACAAACTATGAATCAAACTTAATAGTAAAAACTATATACCTCCTATCCTATGGGATGTGGTGTGTTATAAAAAGGACACTAAAACTGTTCACGTATGACAGATCTGTCAGAATTACGATTTCTATTGGCATATTTATGACGGAAATCTTCTTCCGCTCATGGAAAATGACATCGCCACTCTCCTTTGGGAGCAAATGACAGAAAAAGAGTGTTTATGTCAAATTAATCCCACATTTGTTTGGTGTCTCCTGCTTATCCTCCTATCATCAATTACGATTGTTTTGCTTATCTGGAACGGCGATCGATGCCATTTTAATGTCATTTAAATGGCCGCCGCAGCTTTGCTATGGTGCTATTGGAAACTTTAAATTTTCCATATCTCTGGCGCATAAAACCGTGTGAATTTGACCAATAGAAAGGAAGCCTAAAAAAGAAGTTGATTGAGGTCAAATCGCACGATCTCGGTGGACTTTCTTCGTGGCATGCTCTTATGAGGACCCATTTTCGCAGTGCACCGATGGTAACCGAAGCACCATAATGATGTAGCTGTCCTGTAACGGTAGTAAGACCAGTTAAAAGTTGGAACTCACACGTTTAGTGTATTGCGCACAGTAATAATGTAATAATGTAATAGACTTAGATGAGCTTAAGTCGGCTTTCGTAAATGTCCAATTACACACAATAAGCATGCCTCACGATTCATTAGGATTCACACGATTTCATTAGGGCTATGTCACAAAGATGCGTTGCGCCAGCGTTGATTTGACAACTTAAATTCAAGCACATTAAATTCTAGGAGAGCTACCAGAACATTGCTTCGACCATCCGTCGTTACGTTTTTTTTTACGTAAGAAAGTTTTAAGAGAGCAGAAAAATTCAACACGATGCATTTTTGCGTGCGTTTTGACGTTTCTGAGAATCTGGAATTGTTGGCTCTGGAATTGTTGGTGGTTTGTGTTCTTGTTGATTTGTTGGCATTTTCTATGATATTTAATCGTTTTTCGAATGGTATATTTTTAAAGTGGCTGTAAAGCAACGGGAACATAACGGGACAAAGCAAATGACAACGCATCTTTCTGAAATAGCCTTTAGGTTTTCGTTAACGCTCACAACCAATAAATCACTTTCTGTTGCCGCCCATCCTTTAAAAGGGTCGCGGAACCACTTAGCGGCTAAGTGGTTTTTCCACCGTTCTCAATCCCCCTCGAGTGACAAGACGCGGAAACTTGACAGTTGGTGAGAAACAAACAATACTTTAGTCTTTTATTTTGGGCATCGCTAGCGTTTGGCAGAATCAGGTAGGTTGATCCCTTTTAAGTCTATTATGGGTGGGCCCTAAGAGTTGGCGAACTTTTAACTTCCGTAGCGCTATACGATTGACAGCTTAGTAGTCATGAAATTGGAATGAGAGTTTGTGTTTTTCTACCCCATCCCATAAGGGTAGGAGGTATATTAAGTTTGATTCATAATTTGCAACATAGGGAAATAATAACCGGAGACTCCCAAGACCTTCAAGGTATTTAATCGAGACCGATTTGTAGGTCGAATGTCCGTCATTCCATCCGTCTGTTTGTCGGTACTTTTTGTGCCTTAAATGTTGAGCTAGGACTTTGAAACCGAGTACGAGTGTAAAATTTTTTTAAATAAAAAATAAAAGTGCCACGCCCCTTTTTTAGCCGAAGAAGATTGCCATTTTTGACATTTCCGATTTGAAGCTTGACAGGGGTCAATTGGGATGGGTATCCAGCGATTCGCCTCAGCAGATTGTAACTCACCCACTAGTTTTTCACACTCAATAAAAGATTTTCACACAGATTTTCATACGAGATTTTCATACATATTTCCACTAAAATGGGATCAAATTGATGGTTTTTCGAAAAAAGGCAAACTTCCCAATAATTCCCGGAAAGCTGAAATTCGTCATGAACCTTCGTAACGCCTTTCTTAACATTGTGTCAAAATTCCCCATTGATCCGCAGTCCCCAAATTTGTTCATTGCATGCAATAAAAAATAGATTTCACAAAAATTACTTTATTACTACATTACACAGTATGAAAAATATGTTTTTGAAGCGCGTCCTAATCTAGAGCTTCTGAGCTTTAGAAGCCTCGAATGCAACTTATGGCATTTAATCTCTAACCAAAACCAACTGTCATTATGTAAGCATTCTTTGAATTTTTCCATGCATTATTTTATTTTATTAAATACTTTTCAAAAGCGGTCAAAAGCAGTCTTTGCTTTAGCTCAATCAAAAAATATTCACCGTTTCAAATGTCAAGTCATGCAATTACATTCATAGAATGTTTCTTTAAACCAGTTAATTAGCCATTTATAGCTTTTCATTCATTAGAACCAAGGTAGTCAGAACACTGTGATTGTGAACGTGATTTCTGTCATGGTGATAATATTCGCAGACAGATTGTATATTTCGAAGAATGACTTCACTTTTTTATTATTTACGTAAAATATTAGCAAAACAATTAAATTTGTTTAAAATGAAAATCTGGTGATCGTCTGGTGATCAATGAATTTTTAGTTTTGGGTTATATTTCTTATCGTAATTATGGTTAAAAGACATACATATAATTATAGTATAGTTTCGAGTGTATATATATCAGCTATAAGCTATGTCTTTATGTATTGTTATTCACGCGATAATAAGGGGTGCAAAGGTATTTGTTTTAATACCAGCAATTTGATAGTCTGATCTTGGTGATCTTAATATTGCACTTTGAATCATACGAGAACCTGTACAGATAAAAAATGCTAATTAGTTGATCTAGCTAACGTTGAAAAGGTTAAAAGAACAAAGCGAAGGCCTTGAAAATGACATAGCTGCATTGTGATGTTTTCGTTGGATTGATTTAGTCTCTTGGTTCCTCGAACTTCAAGAAGGTTTTTTCGCTGGCAAAGATAAATCAACAATCCTATAACAAAATCGGTCAGATAAGAGTTTTCTGAAAGTAGAATAGAATAATCAATGTCTTCATATTCCTGCACGTTACGATCTGCATCGTTAGTGTTCTCAAAAGTTATATCTGGTTAAAAAATTTAACTGTCTAATTGTTCATACGGGTGCTTGAAACAGTCATCCCCATTTAGCTGTTAATCCTGAACGCAATTTTGTTCTTTGCATGTCCTTTTTGTGGGGTATTTTTTGCTGATTTAAGGGTGAAGCTCTTATTTCTCGAAAAAACCCGTAATTCATGATCAGCAACAATAAAAAAACCTATACCTAATAGAGAAAACTCCATCCCGTTAGTTTTAACCAACTCTTATCAACCGAAGGGTACATCTTTTTTATAAATTATTATTCAATGTTTCAACTTAGCCAGAAAGCAGTTTTTGTGCATAATTTGAGTCAAAAAGTGTAAATGTAGAAAAATCCTCCCTTTTAGGGGTACTTTTCAGACCCTTAAATTAAAGTCGATTTTAATTTTTATAAAATATTACTATGGAAATTAAAGGTAAAACCATATTCTGTTAACACTAATTAACACTCAAAGCCCGAGTATAGCAAAAATATTTAAGGGTTTTTTTTTCGATGATTTAAGGGAGAAAATAACCACGAAATTCGTTATCAGCGACTCAAAAAACGACACCGGGGAATAAGACCGCAACGAAATAAGTCCCCAAACAGAAAATGAAATAGGCTGCAGGAAATAACCCCCCAACGAAATAACCCCACATAATGAATTAACTCCCCAAACTTTGTATAGACGTGGGAATCTCATACTTCGAATTCAATACTTCGAAACTTATTTCATACTTCGAATTGGGGGATTTTTTCATGATGAAAAAGGTCCCCAAATTCTACTATGAAAGAAGTCCTAAAAATTTTTCTTTTCAAGGTTCAAGCGACACAGTGTGGGCAAAAAACCTATAGTCGAGCAAATCTGGTGGTGGCCGGAGGGTATATAACCAAAGGCGCTAATTAATGGAGTATAGGTTTCTAACCGCTCTAGGTGACCCAGACACCGCAGTTGTAATATTCTGACTCTTCTGGCTAGGTCGGTGTCGCTGTGCAGCCCGTAAAATGTGTGCTCCCTCTAATCTGCTTGTATGCCTACGGGACCAAAAGACACCCGAAGGATTTTCCTCTTGAAGCAACCAAAAGCGTTTTCCAGGGTCCATGTTTCTGCATCGTGAAACAAAACTGAGGGATGATGAGGGTTTTAAAAAGGACACTATTGTTGCTGAAAGAGCGGATTTTGCTGCTTAATTGCCTAATTAGCACTAAGAAGTAGCGACTGACAGGAGTAAATGTTAGATTGATCTCAGCGATGGGGTTGTTGTCTAAATTATGGCTGTTTCACAAGACACAACAAGAGCGGCAGAGCGAGCGAGAGTCTCTATAAACTTGTTAAACGAATTTCAATCAATGCCAATATATGAGTTATCATTATCTCGCCACACGCCGGCCTCTTCGAAAAATTGAACAATCCTCGCCGGAGTCGAAAATTATAATGTGATTTATTATTGTGAGTTGTTAGACGCTGTTTCACAGGATTTTTTTGAAGGCTAATAATTGCTGTGAAGAATAAACCCTACGTGTGTAATAAAGTCGTTATATTTTGCCACTGCAGTCAAAACAGTCGTCGCGGTTACTCGCTCTGATTGTGTATTAACAAACGATTTTTTAGCCACGCGTTGACGCTGACGCTCTATTTTGACGCTGACGCGCTTGTTGTGAAAAAGCCATTAATCGGAACCCAGGTAGACAAAATTCCGAACTAGGTGACTGCATGCAATCGTCGCGTCGGCACAATTATTTGGATAAAGCGCACGATTTATAAAATTTATTCTCTTCGTAAATCAATAATATATATATATTTACTGTTTATCTTTTATTTTTTGTGTCGACACTATCCTTGAGGGATATTAAAAAAAATAATAAACAGTTAAAATTATGGATTTAACGAAGAGAACAAATGTTATCAGAAAGTTTAGAGAACAGATCTGCCGCAGTCTGAATATTTAATCGATGGTTGACTTTCCTGGCCTAAAGCCACACTGATATGTGCCTATCAGATTGTTGACAAACGGCTTCAGGCGTTCACGTAGTACAGCAAAAAAGATCTTATGTGCGATGTTAAGAAGACCGATTCCTTTTCACTTTCTTCGGCACAGTTCAGAGGGCCTCATTTCTCGCGCATGCCTTTCCCTTACCAGGAGTATAATCCAACCCCTACATAAAGGGAGAAAAAAAATAAAATAATTGATTTGATCTGGTATTGAACCCAGGACTTCCGGTTGCCAGTTCCGACATTTCGTCCGTTAGTATTTCAATTCAGAAAAACCTGTTTGTTTATTTCAATGCACCAATTTTTATCAGACCTTCAAACTCTTCCCTTACCTTTTAAATATAAGGCAGACAGCTTTTCGTCACTGTACTTTATGAATCATTCGCAAATGGGTGGAAATAAGATACCTTGCACAAAATTAACCAAATCAATTTGCTCACAACTAGCATTTTCATTGTATTGCAAGAAGCATTAACCGGAATGTATGTGCCGATTTCTATGGTACGGATACCCTCTTAATTCCAATGTCTAGAACGACCAGTTTCAAGTATGCGGCGCTAAAAGCAAACTAGTTGTGACTACCTTTACGTCTGCTCAAACCAAAAAAGTGGTTCTAAACTCAAGAACGCAAAAGAACTCAGAAAGAAATCAAGCTCACTAGGCCAAAACATTTCAACGTTTCAATTACATCATTATAGTATAGCAATCAGAATTGCAGCGGCAATGCCAGCAGCTACCACATGTAGGCCTTCCTTTTTTACCACTTTGATTCGCGAATAAGCTCTCTGCTGATGATAGGTATCAAAGTTTAAATCGTATGCATATGTCAATGCTAAGCCAGCAAGCGTAAATGAGATCGAGATCAAAGTTGTCACCATTAAAAGTCGCAGCAAATGTCAGTCTCGGAAACGTGCAAAGAAAAAAAAAACAAACGAATTTAGGCTTACAAACTAGAACACACCACGATAATAATTACTGAATTCAAGTTTAAATCTGTGTCTTGTGGCAGACTGTTTATAGCTTCTCATTAGGCCTTAGAACTTGGCAGTTTATTAAGTATAAGTTTTGAAACCAAAAGTTGTCACCATGTTTGACTTCTTTTCGACTGCGACGAGATGGAGTAAAAACGGCCAGGCGGCGGGCTACATTGAAAGTATATCGCCGAGATTATTTTGACCTTCTTCGTCTCTTTGCGCGAAATGTGTTCTGGTTTCATCACCTGCAAAATGTATCTGTTTACATTTGGGTTGAATTGTTGTTGAAATGAATCAAAGTTTGAAAAAACAAAAAAAAAAAAAATTGCTCAACTGCACAGAAATTGTTTCGTAATTGAAAATGGCACTGCGCACGAGTCTTGCTTGCGCTCCTTTTTCAAAATATTTTTTTGATTGCGAGATAAATATCACTTAAACGATCTATTTTCATTCGAATTCTTGCTAAATGATTGGCACCCCCTGTAGCATTATATTTATTTAATTGAAGGTTGTGCGGAAGGGCGAGAGATGGGGTCTAGATGTCTAAAGAGCAGGCATCAGCTATCACCTTAGCTTGGCTATGAGTTTGAGTATTATTTTTGAAATTGGCGCAATCGCGAGTGAAGGTTGATTTGTTTGCGTCTCGGTTTTTTAACTGATTTGAGTGCTTTGCGCTCTAGGCCATAGGGTGCGTAGAATTTTAAAGGGAAACGTTTATGGACGTTATCACTGACAACGCACGGTGGTTTTTCTACGTTGCAATTTAGATATCTAATGGGAGGTATGGATGTAGGTAAATGTAAATGTAAAAATAGTAGCAGGAGTGTGTGCACTTTTTTTAAGGTAATGAACCTATTTTAAAACATAATCTTATGTGTGTCCTCAGAACAATTTTCTTTGGGGGTTAGAATATTTAAGAAATATAAATCTTCAATTTTTAGGTACCTTCCTACTTTTACACAATATTTTTATTTAAAGTCTAGTGTTTTTTGTGTTATTTGTTTATGAGCAGGAACATATTTACAACGCCAAAACATAGAAACACTGTGATGAAATTGGCAGGTTAAAATCGCAAGGTATTGCCAGGTCATTCTCTGATTGAGTGTCCCAAAATCTTCTACGAAGTCCTGTGCAGCCAGCATCAAGTGTTGATAGCCAGTGGCAAAATTGTAA
Organism: Neoascia interrupta; assembly: GCA_947623515.1. Taxonomy (NCBI): domain Eukaryota; kingdom Metazoa; phylum Arthropoda; class Insecta; order Diptera; family Syrphidae; genus Neoascia; species Neoascia interrupta. Next base: position 126,765,940 of record OX392463.1, read on the forward strand.
CTACATGCAGATAAACATGAAGCATATAAAGCTGTTCTGCATAGAAGGACTGGAGCCGCTCAAGAACTCCAAGAGAAGAGGAGGAGAAAAGAAAACCAACTTATCAAAAGAAGAAAGACAGCACGCGAAGAACCGGAGGGTTTGAAGAGATGCCACAACAGGAATGAGGTCCGAAAGTTCACCCAAAGTGTTAAGAGGTCCTTCCAAGGGTAAAAAATTCGAACTGAAGCCAGTAAGGACGATTAAGCGAACATCGTGGTCGAATCTGGTGCTGAGGATTTGCGAAAACAATATTTCTGCAGTCTGTATACATAATCATTTAATTTTGGCGAAGAAGCCAACGACCCTAGATAAAGTGAAAGTAGCTAAGTGCAAAGTGTCTAAGTGCAACAAAGCGGTTGGAGCTGCGACGGCCTTTCTGCTGAACTTTTCAATTGCACCAGCTAATCTGCAAGATAAGGTTGGAGGAAGCATGCCCCATTAATGATAACACATCATTCTTTTCCCGGTAATCAAACAATGAGACCCTCAGAATTGTGCGATCTACAGAGGCATCAGTCTTCTTAACATCGCATGCAAGATCTTTTGTGTAGCGTGAATATGCGAAAATATGTAGTTTTGATATACCTGCCAGACATAGTCTGATGACAATGGAAAACTGTGCTGTTAAGATCAGTAACGTACTCACCGTCGGTTGGTCGGTCGACCCCTTTGATGTAAAACAAAGTTTATACAAGGCTCTTTTTGGCTTGCTGGTTATACAATCCCCTCCTGGGGTTGCTGGTCCCCAATTGAGCGCCTACCCCAGGTGGCGGATAGGGGAGCTCGCACAAAATATGGAGGGTACCGGTATGGAAAAAATCCAGGAGCGACTGTCTCAAAATTGTCGGCTTGCAGGTCGGCGGCGTCTTATATCCAGGTTAGGGCCGGCCGAATATTAAACACTTTTTTCTCGTCTAACTTGCAAATAAAATGGACAACAATCGTTTGTATGTCAGATGTTTTTCTTCAATACTCTGCTAGTTATATTATTGCGTTTCTTCGGAAAGACATAGCACTTGCGGGGGAAAAATTTGGTATTTCTGTGCAGGCAGGGTTTTTAATTTCTGTACGGGCTCATCATTGTTTGTGTTGCATCCAGAACTCCTTTTATTAAAAAAAAACTTCTGACTTCTTTAACCTCGTACTGAGAGAATTGTGCAGTGCTCCCGGGTCAACACCAGAGGCACAATATTTAAAGAGTCCATACAATTACTCGTATACGGGTGGCTTTGACTTAATCAGAGGAACTTAGTCTGTTGCCAATGAGTCCCAACCAACATTTTAGATCGTATAAGGCTCTACAAGAGCCTTATTTTTTTTTTCTTTAAAGAAAAAGGTTTTTCTTATATTATGGCGCACTAAAACTTGTTGCGGTTAAAAATATATCAGCTAAAGTAAGTATTCTGCTTCTGAAAAAATCAAGGGCACCAACAATATTTGATAATATTCAAAGACCCAACAAATATTGTTTTGCAATGCCACAAATAATTAGTTGTAATTAATGTGATTTTTTTTGGGAAATGTATAATGTGTATCTATCAAATGACAATCGTCATGCTTCTTTTCAGTCTATTGTGAAAGGCATTTGGGAACCCTTTAAGGAAGAAAAAGTTGGACTTTTTTTACTGGCGATGGCCGAAGAAATGAAGTTGTTTTATAAAACTAAAGATTTTATATTCAGAGCAAATCTCCCCTTACAAGAGTTTCACTCTTATTAAAAGATTTAAGCTCTTATAAGACTATCATTGCAAACCTTAAACTTTACAAGAGTTGCAGTCTTATAACAAGAGTCTTATAAGAGCTAAATATAACTAACTGTAATAAAAGTTAAGGGCTAAAAGAGTGATACTACTTGCTACAAGATCATTTTTGAATCTTTTAATAAGATGTTATGCTCGAAGAGCATCAAAAGCATTTTAAGAGCTATTTTGACATTTTAATAGAGTAACTCTCAAGAGTATATTAGTCGGACTGCGTGCGTATTGCGACGGAAGCAGCAAACATGGGCTTAGTAGTCAATGAAGGCAAAACGAAGTACAATGTAAACAAAAAGAGGCACTCAAGACTCAACACTGACGTCTTGGACAAAACATTGCCATGGACTATGGACTTTGTCTACCTTTGTTCCGCTATAACTCAAGACAACGTCACCAGCGCTGAGATCAGTCGAAGATAAAGTCTTGCCAAGCGCTATTTTCTTTGGGTGAAGAACACAGCATAGCCCTCTCACAATAAGGACTATGGTGTTGTGGCCCTTTCTTCAAGGAGCAGCTTGAGTGGTATGAAAATATGATCTTTTCAGTCCAGTCAGGTTCCCCAATTATCCAGTTAATCAGGAGTATTTTTATCCGGATGTGAGTTAATCAATTAAAAGCTGAGAGAATATTTGGAAAGGGAGTTTCTTGGATGATAGAAGTTTCCAATTGTTAAATTTGTGTGGCATGATTTTGGATAGATTTTAATGTATGCTCTCTGCTAACATCTAAGAGCTGAGTTTTCCATAATTTTTGCAGTTTTTATGGATTACAATGTTCATTATACCTTATTATTATGTACCTACTTTCAAAGCGTTTGATTTCAGCACATGCTGTATGGGAAAGGTTGCAAGGGCTTACCATTCAGTCACCTTCAACAGCACTCCACGTTTGACACTAATTGTATGTTCTAAAACTCGTTAATCGATTTATTTTAGTGGATGGTTTTCGTTTTAATGGCCATATGGACAGCCACAGCACCCTAAAAGCTTGTGCTATACATGAGGTAATCATTTGGGTACCCGCACATATACATGGCTTATGAGGTTGTCTGCTTGTAGAGCAATTAATCGCCACCAACTGATTGCCCGACTACCCAACCGAGCATACGTGTTGTTGATTTCAGCGATTTATTTTGCCATTGAAAAGTGATTACACACTTCATGCCTGGGAAACCATTTCGCGGTTTCGTATTACTACTTCAAAAAAGCCTCTGTGTTTCGTAGGTATAACCGTATAAGTATAGGTATGCTGGTAATTTGACAAATATTATCTCTGGCGGAAAAATATTTCATAAGACCTCAAGTGTTACGTGTTCAATGAACTTGAAAACCATTTCCCCTCCGGTACTTACAAAATACGTCAAATTTTGTCCACTCACAAGTAAAGCAAATGCGCAAATATGACAAAAGCACATGATGTGCTAATATAGTCGAAGTTCCAGTAATTAGATATATTTACAAGCGGAAGTATTGGGCAATAGTAAGGCCCATCACTTTGCTTTTTTAGTCGTAACTAGTAGGCACAACGTTTACAAATTGGTTCATGAAGCCTAATTTTGAAGCAGTTTTTTTTACCTGTCATACTATAACGTTCTAAATCGCAATAATGACTCTTATCACTTGTCTTAATTGGACTTTGTGTGGTTGGAAATAATTTATATTGGTGCTGATTAGAGCGAGCGGAGGCCAGATAAGCGCCATTTTCTTAATTTCACGGCAATACGAACACAAAACCAATATTTGGGTTGAAGGTTTGCAAAGTTGCGCGATAAATATGTGAGAGGAAACACGTATGCGAACTTTAATTAGCGATAAAATTAATGCGTTTCAGAATGTTGAAGCCCTAGAAACTCTAGTAATACAGCCTTCGAGAGCCGTTCGGTCTTTTTTGATTAAGCATGAAAGAGATAAATTGTGACCCTTCTTAACCTGGCACATTTCTTTAATGAAGACATACGGTAGCTTATTTCACCGGTAGCTTATTTCACGAAGAAGGTCGCACTGTTTGCCTCAAAAACCCATTAGATTTTGATGCTGGATTTTGCAGTACCTATCATCTTTTTAACTTAGTGCTTAAATTATATTTAACATGTGATTCACACTTTTTAAGGCTACTCCCTTGCCAATTGCTTGCCATTCGTTTTGTCACATTATGTATGACAGGTGGCATCTATGCATTATACCTTGTCTGCCACCCTACACAAAAAAAGCAGCTAGTGATTGCGCCAAAAAATTAAGTCAAGTGCAAATTTCAACACCTGTGTTCTTTGTAATCAAACAAGATTTTCGTTTTTTTCTGTGTCTACTTCCTTTGTTTTTGTTTCGTGCTTGCGCAGGTCGCTTAATAAAACTTCATACACCCACCAGTTTGCCCTTGAGAATTTAAATTACACGGAACGACAACGATTGCAGATCGTGCAATACACTACTAAGTTGTTCATTTTTTAACGGAAGAGAATTGGTATGTTTAATTTTTTAACACAATTTTGTTTTACATTTTAGATTTTACCTTCTTTGTAACAAAAACCAATAATTCTTCTTTTTTGGCAACTTGGAAAGATCTAACAAACAGATCGGACTAGAATTCATCAATCCCATACAAAAATGTAAGCAATCAGCAGAAAAAGATTTTGATTTCTTAAATAGAAACATGATCGTGTCGAGGGAAAAAGCTTTTCGCAAGGTTTATAATATATACCGGCAACAGGCCCCAGCCGTGCTAAAGAAAATGTTGCACGATAGAGGAAGTGTTGCGAGATTGAAGAACAGCAAGAATTGCCATGAAAATACCCCCGCTTACCAAATGATTTCTTTTCATTGAATGTGCCAACGAAAGATTTACGAAATCTTCAGAATTTAGAAATGTTTACTTGAAAATTTTAAAATAGCTCTGAAATGAGTGTGCAAATTTCGTCACACAGTAATCTAGCGAATGTTCACGGAAATTTGCACTTGGTGACCTAGTACTTTTGTGCTGCAGCAAGCGGACGACGAACGTTGTTTTTTAGATTTTTCCGTGGTTACTGAAGTAATTTAACTAATGAAGGTCTTTAAATGTTGCAAAAGCCATACATAGATGGTGGTAAAAATTGTGTTTGTTTTGTCTAGTTTAGTAATAGAATAACTTTTGTAAGCACTCCAAATGAAGGAATATGTGGATTGACATTACATAATCGAGACCCTTAGTTCCTCTACTCCTAAAGAGTGGAAGCCCTTCCTACTTTATGGGCCTAAATATGAGTGAGAATGGGCGCCCGCAGGATTTTTACAAGAGTGAGCAGAGGTAAAAAGTGACTTCGAAAAAAAGTAAATTCATCATAGGGGATTGTTCCAAAATTACTTTTTTGAAATTTTAACTTTGTTTCTTTTTATTCAATAAGACAAAAACTTCTAAAATATACTTCAAAAATAGGATCTTGCATGGAATATTGAACTAATTTTCTACTAAGAGAAGTTGTAACCTTCTTGGTGCTTCTCTGGAAATGTGTCTTGTCCATTTTTATCAAATTATGCTCTGGAGGCTTGAGCAGATAACTGATTTCTATTAATGAGGAATGCATACAAAGGCCACTCAACCCCCCTTAAATTGATATGTATTTAGAGTTACCACTCCCCGTTTGGAAGTTCGTTCAGTTTTTTCTCCTTGGGTTTCCGTTCAGGAGCTTTGAGCTTTGAAAAAAGTTCTTATAACTATAAGTGTTGCCCTCGAGATCTTGCTTTGATTTTTGGCTTGCTTTTAATGTGCAGAAAATGCGTTAAAAAGAAGTTACAAAATTATAAGCTGATTTTTTAACGGAAACGGCTTATTTGCACAGGTTTTAATACCACACGGTCAGTTCTTAGATGCAACGTGTTTATTTTTTGTTTGTATTGTTTTGTATTGTGATAATAATTTTAAGTTTGGCGTTTTCATGAAAATTGTGTTTTTAAAAGGTTATTTTTTGGGATATTCCTTAAAAACGAGGCTTGCATGTTACCGGTGGTGCGGACAATAATAAATGTATTTTATTCTTTATAAATAAAACAAATAAAATGAAAATTTCCTAAAAAAAACGAAAAATTACCTAAAAAAAAACAGCGGTAGCCCTACTACTATTCTTTCAGGTGCTTGCTAATTCAAAATTATTGCTAGGGAAACCCTGTAAGAGTAGCGCCTTACGGAAAACAAAAGAGTGGGAAAGAGAGGCAAGCATCCCTATCCTTCGCTGTACAGCTAATTTATGTTGGACAGAGTATAGTTGAAATCAGTCAAGTTAGTCAAAGTGTTTAAACACAAGTAACCAGAGAAAGTCTTTAACATCGAACTTTACGGGCTGTACAGCGACACCGACGACCGACCGGACCTAGCCTAAAGAGTCAAGATACAACAGCTACGACGGCTGATCATCTAGAGCGAATGGACACCAAAGCCACGGCCCGGAAAATCGTCGAATCCACACCGCAGGGACGGCACAGTAGAGGAGCACCGAGACTCAGGTGGCACACGCAAGAGGAAGGGCACCACAGCCAATTCAACGTGCGAAACTGGAGACGGCTAGGTGGATCTGGAGACAGCTAGCTGGCGAAGCTTGTTGGCTGGGGCCCAGGTCCACCTCGGACTGTAGCGCCACCTTAAGTAAGTAGGTAAGTAATAAAGAAAGTCTATTGCAGACATGTTAAATGGCTTAATAAGTATATAAGTAAAACTATACAAGCAGAGTATAGTTGAACTTCGGCAGACAATAAGCAAACTTAAAAATAATCAGGCCCCAGGATACGACCTGATCACCGGTGAAATCTGGAAAGAACTACCGAAAAAGGCGCTAGTCCAGCTACTTTATATGATAAATGCTATTCTCTTTAATTTTCATATGTTCCAAGGCAATGGAAAGTTGCTGAAGTTGCTGAAACCGGGAAAATGTCCAAATGTCAAAAAAATCTAATGGGCCCATCATATCGAAGGTCTTCGAGAAACTCCTGCTGAAGTGATTAAAATAAAAAGTTGAGTGGCGCAACAGCTTCTTAACAATGTATGCTGGTGTGTTAATTTCTTTACATACAAGGGGACCTACAATTTTTTGCCGAATCCGAACGGAACTTTGAGAAGTTTTTCAAGATAAATGATACTCTCGGAGGGCTTGTCGAACCCTCGCGGATGTGGGGACCGTGAAAAAGAACAAGTCCTTTTTTTTTTAGGTGACGATGGTAGGATTCGAACCCAGACCTCCGGCGTAGTAAGCACACACACTAACCACTACGCCACAGCACCCCACAAGTGATTACAAACTATAATAATTGCAGAAAAGTGCTTGGTCCCGGATCATCAATTCGGTTTTAGACCTAACCATTCAACAACAGACCAAGTCTACTCTAAAATGACGCATGGAATAGAAAAAACATTAAAAGGCAAGAAGATATGTTCAGGGCTTTTCTCGACATATCGCAAGTGCCACGAAAGCTTGAAGTATAACCTTGTCGCAAGCTATGCGACAAGGTTATGTCGCAAGCTTGGCAAACCTTGTCGGAAGCTATATTGAATATCCAAAATCTACTTCGAAAACAGATTCTTTCGTGTTAGGTGTGGTACTGAATACTCGAATTTCAAGCAAATTCGAGCTGGCGTGCCCCAGGGAAGCGTCCTCGGTCCGACCCTGTTCCTATACAAGAGACATACTTCAAGATGATGAGACTGTCATGGTTACGTTCGCTGACGACAAGGCCGTCCAACAGGTGAATCAGTCGAGTTATCAGCAAGAAGCCTCCAACGACCTTTGGGCAAAATTTGCGTTTGTTCGAAGACTAAGCGTCAATTAATCATTCTTAACAAGAAAAATTCAACGCATGAAAATTTTACTCACAGAAAGGTGAACAACTTACCTCTATTCATGAACTCTGTACACCTTAGGTACTGTGAGCGAAGAAGTAACAAACTTTGCTCGAAAGCTTAATGCTCGTCTTCATGTTAATTGCAACAATGAAATGATCCTTACTCTTAACGAGACTCTGAACCATATGGCAAACAACGAGCGATGACTACAAAAAACAGGACCCATCGACCTAGAGCGACGTAGAATGAAGCCGCACGAACTGACGGTTTTAGTAGGTGCATTCACTGGATAAGCAACCTGGTCAACGCGACAAACACTTACTTGCTTACTTGAGGTGGCGCTACAGTCCGGGGTGGACCTGGTTCTCCAGTTTCGCACGCGAAGTTGGCTGAGGTCCTCTTCCACTTGCGTGCGCCACCTGAGTCTCGGTGCTCCTCTACCGTGCCGTCCCTCCGGTGTGGATCAAAGATTTTCCGGGCCGGGGCGTTGGTGTCCATCCGCTCTAGATGACCCAGCCAGCGTACCCGTTGTGTTTTGATTTTTTTGGCTAGGTCGGTATCGCTGGGCTGTACAGTCGATGTTATATCTCCTCCTCCACTCTCCGTCTATGCAGACGGGACCGTAAATCGTTCGAAGAATTTTCCTCTCGAAGCAGCCTAAAGTGTTTTCATCCGCCTTTGACGGGGTCCATGCTTTTGTACCGTAAAGCAGGACTGGGGTGATGATGGTCTTATACATGGACACTTTAGTTGCTCGAGAGAGGGCTTTGCTACTCAATTGCCTTCTTAGCCCAAAGAAACAGCGATTGGCAAGAGTTATCCTTCGTTTGATTTCAGCGCTGGTGTCATTGTCTGAATAGTGTTTGAACGCGACAAACACTACGGAAGCGTAAATTAATTGTTAAACCAATTCAGTTGTTGTCAAAAGGGAATTGTGAGAGAACGAAGCTTTACTTCTATGACATGCTATTTCGCACTACGCGTCCTGTCAGTTTTCATAGTGTCTCTCATAAAAAGGTGGTTTTTTTAGCAAGTGGAAATCGGGCATAACGAATATCGGCTACTTCAGTATTATATACCTGCTATAGTGGTGCACATTGGTATATTTTAAGATTTTGGAGTTGTAGGCTCCGTTCATCCTAGATTTAAAAAAAAATCTTCCCTAAGTGGGGCTAAAAAGCTTTCGAAATCCTTGTTTTTATTTCAAATTAGAGATTTTGCATTAATTCTGTTCACAATGCGGACATGGCACAAAACTTTGCATGAAAAAAATTTAGAACAAAGTGCTTTCTACATAATACATCAAGAAAAAATTTACCGATTTTAAACTAAAATATTGAATAAATTGCATATGTAAAAGATTACTCCTTAAATCAATGCCACGCGCACTAGGGGTGGTCTACCGGTTTTATTGCTCTTTTTTATGTCTTACAATCATTAGGAGACGCTGAATGACAAGTTTCAGCCTTTAAGGACGTCTTGCCGTTTTGGAAGCCTGTCTGTTATGTTAAGGAGCTCAGATGAATTTACAGGTCTCTAGCTCAAAATTCAATGCCTAAAAATTGGTGACGGGCGGATATGCCTGATTCGACACCGTTATTATTTCTCTATGTTACATTTTTGGTCTGTATCAAACTTAATATGCTGCATTCTCTTGGAAGAGGAGCGCGTTTTTTGATTACTTGAAGCATAGGAATTTGGTATATCCAAGTGAAGGTTCTTAAGTTTAAAGATTCTACCAAGTCTTTACGAGGGAAACAAATCAGCAGCATGGGATGGGATGGCAACAAACTGTCAAACCGGTTTGAATCTCGGTCTGGTGTTAAAGAACTTTTCACATCTTGGAATAGATTTAAAAAAGGAAAATTCGTCTGTGTAAAGTGGTTACGAGAAAATTGTTCCGAATCGTTACATAATTGAGGCTTGTAATAAACACAATGGTGCAATAAACACAATGAACCAAAAAGTATGATAGTAGGCGACCAGCTTATTTTGACCGTTGTATGGTCGTGAGCTGTCAGATAAGTAAATTTTGATGATCACAGTTTACGCAGAACATTTTTTGTTATTCTTGACATCACTTATCATAACTCCATAGACGATTCCACTCCAGGTCCTTTATCTTAAGATTGATCGAGTTTGTCGATACCTCTGGCTAGGTTGCTAATTCATTTACTCTTAACTATAGAGTTATAGCAAGTTTTATTGAATGGAAATTTATATTTTATGGTATAAAATCAAAAAAAAACTATTTGCTCCACAATAAACACAGACTTGAGAAAGCGAACTGGTATAATTCCATTGGTAATGCCAACCAAAGAAAGTGACTAGAACCTTTCAACAGAAAACTTTCCGCAGAGCTCAAACAAAAAGTTCCAAACAAAAGACAAAATTCTTCTGCGGATGCAAACCTACCTGAAGTAAAACCGAAACCTCACAAGACGTTAAAATCAAAATTATAGCCGTGTTTTCAGAAAAAATATCCATAACAACTCAATAAAGGACCGAATCCTTTTAAAAGTCCTTGCAAGTATGGTTTTCACAATTTGATAGATCAATTTACGTTTGACTTGAAGCGAATGAAAAGAAGATATTTTTGAAAAACTGTGTTGCTTTGTTGAGTGTTAACAGAGGGACAATTGTTTTCCCAACATGGTGAGTCCTTGAGATGCTTTTGTTCGAATTATTTCCAGATCTACAGCCGTGACTGCTGTAGTCGCAAGCAGCGCAACTAAACAGATTTTTCACGATGTTTTCATGTCGCAAACAAGAAGGTAGGTATCTACTTTATCAGCAGGTAGATGATAACATCTTACCAGAACACGGTAAGTCCCATCCTAACACGAAAATAAGGAACTAGGAAAACCATGACTAAGTCACACGGTAGCGTCAAGCAGCTATTCATAATGTGTTGATAAAACAAAGGTCCGCTTGGCAGTATACAATAAGTAACATGTCTTCCCGGAAGAATATTTACCTTTATCCCATGGCTGATGCCTGTGTAGAACATCCTTGAACAAAAATAATGGTGAGCAATAAAACACATCTTCCTGAAATTAGTTTATCTCAACAGATTTATTCATCTCCCAGCATCTATACGGCGACGACCGACCGACGCGACGATGTGATGCACAATATAATTATTGTCCTGTGACAATTGTACCTGAGTGGACTTGGAGGCCATAAAACAATTTGTTTTAAATTCACAGAAAATGTTTTATGACATCACTGCGCAAGGATCCTACGTAGGTAAGGTAGGTACGTACAACAATGAATGTCAAGGAAATTTGATATGTCGTTGGTAATTTCCATTGGACAATGGCACGAGGCAAATGCGGACATTTATTTTTACGATCGACAGACGTGTGTTGTATACAGATGTGATGATGGCGAGAATGACAGTCAATTACAAGCAGGCACTCTCGACTTAATGGCTTTAAACATAAACAATTTCTAAAATACTGCCATTGAATAAAGAGCTGCAGTGATGGACTCAAGCCAAGAAATGACATAGACATATTATATTGTATATAGATACCTACCTACCTACTTAGCTAAAAAATTAAAGCATACCTAAATGCTCTTTTTGTACAAAAACCGCAAGGACATGACCTTGTTCTTTTTTCTGTTCAGTAGTCATTTCCGCGGGAGATTATTTGATGTCTAAATCGCAGCTTGGGGAAATGATGACATGGGCCCCAAGTCAAGTAGGTATATCTCATCGTTCTAAATTTTTCGGTCTTACATTTTGAGCAACGAGTTTGTAATTTTGTGCCCGGGCTCTGTCAGGACACAACGACTACAAATCATTTCTGAGGTTGCTGTGCTCAAATGGACTCATTACAAGGAGGTGAATAGGGGAATGCTCATGATCTATGGAGATTGGGGGTCTGTCTCGCTTTTTCTTGAATTATCCGGCATAAGAGAGAAGCCAGCTGAAAAAAAAAATAAAAAAATTTAAACAAACAACTTCCTGGTTGCGGTTCCTATTTTCTAACATAGGGACAAATTTACATTTTCTTTAATGAGCTTTTAATATATCCCGTCTTATATCATTAAGGGCTGGGCAGAATATGTTCAGCAGCCTCATCTTCTTCAAGACTTTTTACAGACAAAGGGAAATAATCACCCTAGGACCTAGACGGACAGGAGAACTGATTAAGCCATGTTCGTCCGTTCGTATGTAAACAACTTTTAGGTCTTAAACTTTCAGCTACAGAGCAGAAATTTGGTAGCTCAGCTGGAAGTAAATTGTACCAGATAAAAATTGAAAATTAATCGAATCTATCAGACTCGCCCGGATTTTTATTTTGAGGCCACCTCCACTTAAAAAAAACGCTTAAACCAAGTTTTAGCCATATTACTTTTGCATCAAAAAATGCATTTTTGGAATGAGGCACTGCTTTGGAATTGTCTTTAAGACGGTAGAAAAAATTTTATCCTAGCATTTACCACGCCCACTTTTTAACAAGTTTTAAATTAAAATTTTACTGTTTTCAAAAATAAAAACAAAATAATAAAAATAATGCAAAAAATGTAGGTACCTATACAAATTTGCTGCATTTTTATATGCAAACTATACATATGTTTCCGCCCACTTTTGTCGGCGTCGTTAAAAAAAGTATAATTTTTAGTCAAAACCACATTGTATAAAGCGTCTAAATGTAATATTTTTTATCTTCACCACTTTTCGGAGGCGTGGTAATTTTTTTTTAGATTTGAGATGGGTTGTTTTTCAATCCGTCGCACTTTTCCACTTGTTTTTTCCAATTCTGTTTTGTTGGCTAACGTTCATGTGGTCGAGCTTGCGTCAAATTTGGTTGATGTAAAAAAAAATGGTCGAGAAGTTATGATACACATACTATTTGCTATTTATTTGCTATTATATTTATTCAGTTAGTCAACTAAAGTGTTTTTAAGCACATCCAGGAAACCATTTACTATTTCAAAACTGTTAAAAATGGGCTCAGCTTGAGTTTTGAAATGTTTTTAATGCAATTAGCTTGCCTTTTTAACGTTATAAGCCGTTAAGGGACTAGAAGTCTTTAAACAATCGTTTTCGAAAATATTTGTACGCTTCTGGTTCTGAGTAAAAAAAGAAAAGGTTTTTCAGCTCAGCTTTTTCTATGCACACAGAACCTTGTGTGAAAAACTGACAAATTTGCACATGATCCCTTACCTAATAGTTTTAAAAAAAATTGTAAAATCAAGCCCTCAAAATGGGCGTGGCGAAAAAAAAAACTTTTTATGAAAAAAATTTAGAATAGAACCTGATTTGTATCTTATGAACTCAGTTTTAATTCTTATTCTCTCCTTAATTTTCTTAAATTTGTCTTTAATTTTTATGTAGGCGTAACTCAAAACCTTGGATGGAAAAAATGTAGAATTAGGTGTTTTCTTATAAAATCTTAATCTTATATGATCTTATTCGATCTGGAAGAAAAACATTCAATTACATAATTTAATTTTAAATTAGTGTAAGTTGGGGAAATATGACAGTGTGGGTAATCACTTCTCAATATATTTTGCCTTTCTCAATTGATATTATTCTTTAATAATTGACATTATTCTTTAAATAAAAAAATAAACTAATCAAATAAGAAACCTATTTCGCTTAATTCCTTATTGAATACCTTAATTTATTGTTTTACTGTTGACTGTGGCGTATTCCCCCAACTTACCCTACTCTTTATATCGAAGCCATACCCACAAGAGGACATTTATTTTGTATGTCTTACTATTGCTAGAAGAGGCTAAAAACCGAATTTCAAATTCTTTTGGCTTCTCTATGTATATTTTCTGAGACAGTGACCTTTGGTTTGTTGATGTCTTCATTGATACAGTGTCGAATTATCGACCAAAGTAATCACACTACAACTCCACAACGAATGGCAAAAAAGGCACCGTTTACAAAATATTTAATTGCAATCGATTTTATGGAGTTTTCGTCCCGCCTCTGGTGGAAAAAAGTAGTATCCTTTGCCCAGGAAGTAATTTTTTATTAAAGACTTTTTTTTATCTCTTGGGTGGGCAAGATAATTGAAATTTTTGAATGAAATTGTTGTGGGACTCAGCAGGTGATTTTAAGGATATTGATGTCCTTTTGATTTTACCTGATTTTTGGCATTTGCTTACAAATTTATTTGAAATAATAGATACATAGTAGGCAAGAGTACAATGTACGAAAGACAAAATAGAACTATTGCCACACAATTTTTAGAACTCTATATGAACACAGCTGCAAACGAATGTACTCAACTATTTGCTCCAAATACCACACGAATAATTTGCACAGAGTCGCCTTTTTATAGCCGCCAAGCCTTAGTGTGTAACAAAAACAAAAACTAAGATTAGCTGACTCTATGGAAGAAAGATTGCGCCTGTAAAACATAGGATCAGCGTAGAATAAAATACGAGAGTGGGACTAAGGCGTACATTGCGCGAGCACCAACTACGAGTTGTGAGTTCAAATAGTGATTGATTTAGAGCAAAAATTTAGGTTCTACCCCACTTGGCAGCAAGCTGCATACACTCACTTATGCCACACCCTATCGTTTGCTTTTGTTCTTTCAAAGAAGAGATAAAAGCAAACAAAAGATCAATTTCATCAAATTCTCCTCAAGTGAAATCAGACAATTGAGCGTAGGACGGTTTGCCCTGAATAATCGCGAATGCTGTACGCACTTCCTGGTGACGGGGTTTTATATAGAGATTTCTCGATTAAATTAGATAAATCTTGGGCGGATTCGCTGGGTTGCCATAAAGAATATTTTAAATCTAAGTGAATTCTTCGCCTTTCGTTTATGCTAATCGAGTCCGTAGAACTGCGTAAAACGGGTAAAATGCGTAAGGATGGCTCATGACAAGGACTGATGACATTTGATTATCAGTTTAAAATTATTAAAGTAACATGAACTCAGTGTTGGTATTGACTTAATGCCCTGAAACGGGGAACTTTTATAGTGGTCTTCTCTTAAATATTCTAGGCACCTTTTTGTTTTAAGCAATTTAAATGGAAATACAACATTCGATGAGGTATCTACCATTTACGCGTGTCGATAAATATGGATCGAATATTCGACCAAAAGAGGCAAACAAGTCTTAAAAAATGCATGTGACTTTTCCTGTGATCGTATAGTCACTTGAATGGACGAAAACGTGGTTAATTGAAGTAAGGTCGAGCAATTAAGGGGGTTAATTCTGACCTAAGTCGTTGTCATGGGTTTACACTGAAGACAGTTACTCTTGCATTAGCGTCTTAAGAATTCTTCCCCGGCAGGGGTTCATATCATACTAAAATCGGTTAACCCCGCGCTCTCCCATTATTGAGGCTAGTTCTGACTTGAGGAGTAATAGGCATGGACTTATACTGAAATCGGTTGCCCTTAAATCGTTTCTCATTCAGAAGTTCTCCTCACTGACGTTCCAACCCTATCGGGAGTTTGCCTTAACTTTTTGGCAAATTCAACTCTGCTGACAGTGGTATGGTACATATCGAAACTGTTGCCGCCAGCCTCATTTACCCTTTTTAGGGTAAATCCCTAAGCAATAGTATATTGATTCGTGATCTTTGAAAAAGGCTTACACCGCTACTGGCCGGTAAGCGGCTTACACCGCGGCTGGTAATTCCGGTCCTACAAGTGGTATCGCAATGGACGTCCCTTGGTCTAAGTATGTTCTGCCTACCGGGGACAGCCACGCAACCTAACCTAACCTAACCTTAGGTCAAGAAATGTATCTAATGTTTTAAACTATTTCTGTTTTAACCAATTTTGTATCAACAAATACTATGGGTTATAGTTTGCATCAAATAATAAATAATTGTTTTTATTACAAACTTAAAAAAGTGAGAAGTGAGTGATTTTGAGTGACTTACCCAAACTTGATGTTGAAAATTAGTGATGACTATTGATGGGATGAACGGCAGCTGGTAACATTAGTTTTCATTATTTAGAAAATATTAAACACTCCCGAATTATAGTAAAAAATTCTTGCAATTTACAACTTTTCGCACAACAGACCCGACTTTTCGTAAACTATTTAAATAGAACACTTAAACGGCCCGGACTAAGAGCAAAGTTAGAACTTGTTATTATATCACGGCACACAAACTGAGTATCAAAAACTTTTTTAAATTACATTACAACAAATTTTTTTCTGCTTAAATGATTAAGGTCACCAGAAACCATCCGGCCATTACAGTGTGTACAGAAGAAGTTACTACAGCCGACTGAAAAGAAATATTTTATTTATTTATTTATTTAAAGCAAAATAACTTACAAAAAAACTGAATTTATAAATTATTTAAAGTTAAGACATCAGGGCGACAAAGGCCATATGACGTCATCGATTAGCTTTCAAAGGGGAAGTCGCAAAAAGAAAAAAGAAAAAAAAATAACAAAATCTTATATCATGTAAAAAAACAATGTGTATATAAAAAAAAGAAGAACATTTTAAGTTTTAAATTTTTTTTTTACTTATGGTGAAGGGATGTTACTATTTTTAGAGTATAAATAGTTTGAGGGTTTCCAGGGTTCATCAGTTTTGTCAGCTGTTCGTGAATGCTGACAGGCCCTTCTTCAATTGGTTTTGAGATAGGACACCCAACCAACATATGCCAAACAGCAAGTGCAGTTCCACAATTAAGGCATAGCTCAGGTGCTTCTCGCTTGTAGAGGTGTCGAGTTGTAAAGAGGGTTTTACCTAACCTGATTCTTAACACTCTGATGCAGTCATCTGTGGAATACGCTTTGCAGTATGGAACGGGAGCGGGGCGTTATTCTGTTTTCCAAAATTCTGTATTAACAAAATTCTGGAAAACTCTTAAAAATTCTGTATTGTCAATATTCTGTTTTCCAAAATTCTGTTTTTCTAAAATTCTGTTTTCAAAAATTCTGTTTTTCCAACATTCTGTTTTCTAAAATTCTGTTTTTCCAAAATTCTGGAAATGCTACTTTCTGTAAAAAAAAATCCGATAAAACTGTATAATAACAAAAAATAAAAACAATAAAAATAAGATTGGTGTTTTCTTTTATTTTAACAATATTCAGTATAGTAAGGTAGTCAAAACCATAATACTGTAAATTGTGCAATCAAAAAACTTAAAAAAATTAACAAAAAAGCAACTTCAACAGAAAAAAAAATTGGGACGTCCAGAGCAAAATAAAATTAAACAACTTCGTTAGTACGAAATTAAGTTCTTAGCTATTCTTTTTAAATAAGCAGTATGACTCAAATCCAAGAGTTTGAGCTCATGCTCAAATTCATACCTATGCCAAGATCTAGAATGTATAATAATCTGTAAAAATAATTGTTTTAATTTTTTTTACGCTGCCAAAATGATTTTTGGTGCTAATTTGCAGAATCAGATAATGTAAGAAAGTGCGCTCACTTTTAATTTATCAAATACTTCTAAATTAAATTCTGGAATTTTACAAAACAGAATTTTGAAAAACCAGAATTTTAAAATCCAGAATTTTGAAAAAAAACAGAATTTTAAAAAACTGAATTTTGGAAAAACAGAATTTTAAAAAACAGAATTTTGAAATACACAATTTTGCATGCAGAATTTTGGTCCATTCAGAATTATGACCCCAACCCGTATGGAACACGAATATGTGTCGGGTGGTAGGATCGCAGGAATGTGTGACATGTTTTCCATGCGTTTATGCAAATTCCTTATCTTGAGAGGATGAAAAAGATTTTTTTAAGTAAAGAGAAGAGGATATCTGATGATTCAGATCAGAGGATATTTGATGACTTCCTTGGCTGCTAAATCAGCTTGCTCGTTACCCGTAATCCCAAAATGGGCAGGAACCCACGCCATAGTGATGTTGTTGGCTTGTAGACTGCTTCTAATGTGTTCAAGCGACGGACACTTATTAGCTCCACAAACTAGTCTCTTAAGTAAACTCAAACAGTCAGTAAAGATGATAGTTGTCTGTGGGCGAACTAGGGCAAATGACAACGCTTTTTGCACTGCTGTGAGTTCGGCAATATAGCTAGATGCAGATTTCTGGTAGCATACTTTAGTAAGCAACCTCAGTTTGTCCAGAAAGTTGTAGTGCGATGACAGCATAAGATGAGATTTCATCTTTATATGAATGGTTTCATCTTTATATTATGGTGTAGTCCTTGTTGCAATCGCGCTGGCGTCTCTTTCTTTTTAAGTTTCGCCAAGCTGGTGTCAATTTTCAGTTTATTTCTTTGCCAAGGTGGTGGGGGATCAGGTGAGCGAACTTGGGAAAGATCTGTGAGGTCCAGCTGCAGGGTAGAGATGAGACTTAAAATTATACATATGGCCGATGTACATGATCTGCGGTTTGCTTTTTTGCGCATCGGGTGCATATCGTCGACTATTGTCCTGCTGAATAAACTTACTGCTCTGTTCTGTCCGAGGTGTTTGAAGGACTTATATCCGGCTTCAACTCGTAGTGCGATAATTGGGGAAGCTCTAAACGCACCTGTAGCCGTGCGATAACACTCGTTGATGGCAGCATTATTTTTTTCTATGTTATTTTTTGTTGTCCACATGAAAACAGTCATACCGTGTTGCAGTGTACCTTTAACTAACGTCTTTGCTATTTCAAGGGCTGTTTCTAGATAAGGTCCTTTTCGGCGGGAACAAATCATTTTAAGAGCATTTTTAGTTGAGTTATCACATTTTTGGAATGAAGACACCATTTAAGGTTTTTACTAAACGTAACTCCAAGGATATTTAGTCTGTTTTCGAGCTTCACAATAGTTCCCTGTAATGCAAGCGGGGATGGATCGCATTTTCTGTTTCTGCATACGTGCAGCGCCTCTATTTTCAAACGTGGTATAACTGCTCGTCTATTCTGGGCCCAACTATTAACGGCTGTATCTGCTACTTCTAAAATTGAGTTAACTCTGCTAGGATCGACCGATGCAAGAACATAGATATTCTCGGCGTATATACCAACAAAGTCGAGGTGGTATCCAGGCAGGTTAAGTTCCACGATGAGCGAGTCAATATATGCATTATACATAACTACTGAGAGTGGAGATCCTTGTGGGGTTCCATTCTCTAGTTTACCCAAAATGGATTTGACACCGTCAACGTCATCATCATCATCATTTTCGAATGCCGCCTATCCTTTAAAAGGGTCGCGGAGCGAGGGTGGCTAAATGGTCCCTCCATCTTTCTCGATCCTCCGCCACCAACTCAAGAGACTCCGGCGCAATCCCCAGGCGGGACTCAGAGAGGTTCTTTACCTGATCCCACCACCTGTTTCTTGGCCTACCAGGGGGGCGACGCGCTCGCATCTCGGCTAGCATGACCTGTCTAGGAAGTCTGTCAGGGGGCATGCGAACAACGTGTCCAAACCATCGAAGAATCGATCGCTCCACTCGGAGAAGTAGCTGCTCAACATTGAGATTCCTACGAATACTGACGTTTCTCACTCTGTCCCTTAGAGTAACACCAGCAACGCACCTCAGGAATCTCATTTCGGCAGCTTGTACCCGCGATCTAATTCTGTCGGTCATTACCCAAATTTCATGACCATAGATGAGGGTCGGAACGAACACTGAATTAAAAACTGAGATCTTGCTTTCACTCCAAGCTCAGCTTTCCTGATGACCGGCCGGCGCAGTTCCTTTATTATTGCTCCAGCTTGGCCAATTCTACAGGACAACTCAGTATCACTTTTCCCATCTTTCGTGAAAAAGACCCCGAGATACTTAAACTTCTCCACCTGTTTTAATGGAACTCCATTTATGTGCAAGGTACACTGCACAGGAGTTCGGGAAACAACCATCACTTCCGATTTGTTCACGTTTACTTTCATCCCAGCATCACCACAGATGGCTGCAAACCTATCCAGTGCTCGTTGAAGTTCCTCTTTGGATGATGCAAGGATGGCCAAATCATCTGCGAAAAGCAGATGGCTCATCCTGATGCCAGCCAATTCGAAACATTGCTCGTCAAGACTGCGCCTCACCATCCAGTCCATATATGCTATGAAAAGGAGCGGCGACAGAACACAGCCCTGGCGAAGTCCAACGCGCACATCAAAAGGACGGGATTTGACGCCATTTATCAGAAAACAGCTTCTGCAGTTTCCATACAAAGACTGAATGGCTCTCAGAAGAGGCCCACTCAGCGCATAGTCCTGCAAAACTCTTGGGCGGCTTGTTGGTCAGCGTCTGATCCCAGAGGGACGGCTGAACTTCAAATAACAGAAATCCAGGAGCGTCTGTTTCGGAACGAGCGGCTTCCTGGTCGGCGTCTGTTGTCCGGGTTAGGATCGGCCGAATTTAAACCTGGCAGCTAGGTATAAAAATTTTTTCCGTGGGTAGGAAAAACACTACGAGGACAGGCCGCGCGTGCTCATAGTAGTGTGAGATTCTTACTCACAAAAAAACCTCCCATTTTCCATCAGACTACGACTAAGTTTCCTTAACAAGAAGTTCAAGCTTCTGTAGTAATCGCGTGTGGCAGACTGCCTTCCAACGAAGGCACCTAATATACCGTCAATTTATGCGGTTTCATCTTATGCTGCTTAATCTAACGGCCTCATTCGTTGTAGTCGGCGCGTAAGATTTGTCTGATCCAAAGTTCGGATAATTTCATTGTTGCAATGTTCGCGAAGACGAGTACTTAGTTTGCAAGCAAAGTTTGTTACCTCGTCAGTCACGGTTTCGATTCCTAGATCTCGGTGTAGATCGCTATTTCTTAAGTACCATGGAGCATTAACGATTGCTCTTAGTGTCTTATTTTGAAAAGTTTCTAAAATAGATATATTGCTTGGTTTAGTACAACCCCATAGTTGTATACCGTACGTCCAAGATGGTTTTAGCACTTGCTTATACAAAAGCAGTTTGTTATATATGCTTTGTTTCGAAAATCTTCCGATAAGCCTTATTTCTCTTAACTTGATTTCGAGATCGTCGCGTTTCTTTTTAACGTGCGGCTTTTATTTAAGTTTTGCGTCTAGAGTCATTCCTAGATATTTCGCTTCATTTGAGTACGGGATTTGTACCGAGTTAATGAATAAAGGTTTGTTGTTTATCTTTTTATAAGTAAAGTTCACATGCGTTGACTTAGTTTCGGTAAGGACGACTCGCCAGCTCTTCGTCCAGTCGCATATTTTGTCTAAAGCGCGCTGAAGTTTCCCTGTTGATAATTCAACTGTTGTATCAATAGCGAGAATAGCAGTGTCGTCAGCGAACGTAGCTAAAATTGTTCCCTCATCGTGGGGTATGTCTCTTGTATAAAGCAAAAATAATATTGGGCCTAGAACGCTTCCTTGCGGGACACCGGCATTTATCTCTTTGAATTCCGAGTACTCATTTTCGTACCTTACGCGAAAGATTCTGTCTTCAAGGTAAGACTCTAAGATTCTATAGAGTTTTTCTGGTAAGCTAAGCCTTAACTTGTACTTCAGGCCTTCGTGCCACATCTTGTCGAAGGCTTGCGATACGTCGAGAAAAGCGCTAGTACAAATCTTTTTCGATTTCGTTTGTTATTCGATAGACCTGGTCGATTGTTGAATGCTTTTTCCTCGATTCGAATTGGTGATCCGGAATCAATCGTCTTTCTTCAATGATTGGTTGCAACCTTTTAAGCAACAGTTTTTCGAATACCTTAGATATTATCGGCAGTAGCGAAATAGGTCTGTATAACTTTTTGTCGTTCGGACCATCGAACCATTATGATCTCGGCAACTTTCCATTGCCTTTGGAACGTATAAAATTCTCATGGAGGCGTTCATGATATAGAGAAGCTTGACCAAAGCTTTTTTTGGTAGCTTAGAATTTCGCTAGTAATTAAGTCGTAGCCAGGGGCTTTGTTGTTCTTCAGATTATCTATCGTTTGACGAAGTTCAGCCAATGACACGGTTTTTATTCTATAATTATCTTGAACCGCATACGGATTGAGCTCCTCGACCAACGGTTCCCCGTCAAACGGTTTGAATGTTTCTTCTAGGTAACCTGCAAAAAACCCGCTTTTTCTTTGTCTTCTCTTGCCCATTCGTCGTTGGGCTTTTCTTAATGGCGCAGAGTGTACTATAGGCTTCTTAGCGAACTTCATTGCTTTCCAAAGAGAGTAGTTCGAATCTTTATCGGCAGTGAAACTTTCGAGGTAAGCAGTAGTCTCGCGACTCTTAAGTTTGTGCTCCAGTTTGTTAGAAAGGTGGTTCAAGGTGGTCTTATCCGGGGGTGCTTGCGAACGTTGCTCTCCTCTTTCCACATATTAGCTCTTCTATCTCGCGGATATATTGTTCCGCTGTTCGATAATTCGGACCTCCGAAAAGAATTGTTATTCCACGCAGCGCTCTGAATAGCTCTCACGAGTTTATCGTATTCGTCTTCTATCTCAAGTGGAGTTTTGAGCGGTACATTTAAAGCTATATTTTCTTTGCAGTATTTTCTAAAGGCGTCCCAGTCGGTGTTGTTGTTAGTTAATCTAGGTGCTCTTTTCTTTTTGGCTAGGCTTCCGCTGATTTTCAAAAGAACTGCCGAGTGATCTGAACAGAGATCAAAGCGTTCTTCTACGTTCGTAAGGTAACGAGGTAACCCCTTGGCGATAAAGAAGTCGACGAGATCAGGTATTTTATTTCTATCAGTTGGCCAATATGTTGACTTTCCCGTCGATAAGAAGACCACGTCGCGTTTTGTACTTACTTTAAAGAGGACTCTGCCTCTTGTTGAATTGCACCGTGAGCCCCAAAAGTATTTTTCGCGTTAAAGTTCCCGCCGATGATAAAGTTTGACCCAAGGGAATTAAAGAGCAGAGCAAGATCTTCATCTGCCAGCCGATACTGCGGAGGAAAATAGCTCGTCGCGATATTTTAATCTATGTGACTTAATATTACTGAGACTGAGGTTATTTTCACAGAGTCAAGTCATTCACAAGGCGAAAAATTATATTCTTATAAAAAACCAGTGAGTAAGTGCAACAGTGCGTATGTAATAGCATCGGTATATACCCTATTCCTATTCCTATTCTCCTTTCCATTCCTATTCTCCTTTCCATTCCTATTCTCCTTTCCATTCCTATTCTCCTTTCCATTCCTATTCTCCCTTCCATTCCTATTCTCCTTTCCATTCCTATTCTCCTTTCCATTCCTATTCTCCTTTCCATTCCTATTCTCCTTTCCATTCCTATCTCCCTTCCATTCGTTTATTTGCTTGTTTTGCATTGTAAGCTATGAGGTCGCTCTGATGGCTTACTTGAGAACCCCTTTTTAAATACGGAGGTTATGTTTTGATAGGGTGCATGCACCAAATTATTTACCAAGTGTGGGTGACAGAACGCATGCCTGACGACTGGACAAGCAGCTTTATATGCCCCATTTTTAGTCTAACAAGAACTATTGAGGCATATCCCAGTTTAATGTCGCATATATGTATAAGATCCTCAAACGTGCTCTGTGAGCGTCTTAAGGCGTTCTGTGACACACTTTTTGGCAAATCGACCATTTTCATATAAATCCTCGGAAAGACTAATGAATTTCAAGTCAAAGACGGTTGTTCTCTTTACTAGAAGGAGGAACGTTACTCATGGTCTCACTCAAAAGGTGTCACTATCCCGATATCCGATAAAGTCAAATATTTGGGAGTGGTCCTTGATAGCAAACTTATTCGGCCATAGGATGTTGAATCCAAAACCGAAAAAGCACTATCCAGTGGCAGTTTTGGCAAGACATGGGGGATGGAGCTTACCTCCGAAAACGGTACTCTGGATCAATTCGGCCATGGTAAGATCACTCCTCTCCCTCATGCGCATCAGTTGTTTGGTGGGAGAGGCTTTCGCGCAAATGTTTACCCGCCTCTTTTACTAAACTCCAAAGAACGTCTTGTCTTGGCTGCCCTTGGCTGTCTTACGCGTGCAAGGAGAGACCACTCCACTCCGTGCAAGGAGAGCTTGATAGGCTCAAGGTTCCGAAGAGGTTTTCCCCAGGACCCGAACGGGCGATGGGTTTGTCTGTATCTGTCGTCACGTCTGCTATTGATACTCGGGTTTGTCGTGAACACCAGGGATCGCTGCAGTGAAAATAGGCCAGGACATCTGCAAGGGTCTTTCCTTATGCCTCTCCAGGGGAATCATACATCTTATACTTCTTGTAGGCATTATTTCGGGTGGCCAAGCTTGTGCTAAACACATGAAGGTGTTAGGTTTGAGCGAAACCACCACCTACCTCTCATGAAGTTGAGGACTATACTTTCTCTGTAGCTGTCTCACATCCATGGTAAACTGTGGGTTTTGGCTAAATATATTTGGTAATACATTACACATGAAAGCAAAAATTTAACATTATAATATGATAAAACCCCGTATAATGTATGTTTTCACACACAAAAAATAGAAACCAACCCAAGTTGACAAAGTGTATCATTGAACCATAAGCAAACAGATCATGAGGATTTTATTTCATGAGCCACACAAGAAAAACAAAACGTCCTTGTTTATATTTTTCCCTTAGTTATAATAATGGAACATCTGTTTCGGCTAAGCTATACGCATTGAGAAAGTGATAATTACGAAGGACATACCACTTTAGATAAACATGATCATCGGAAGATGCATACCCATATTACAAAAGTATTGTCTCGTGCCGAAAATCTTCTGGGATCTAGGTAATCCCTTGTTTAAGATATGAGGTTTGGCAGTTTTAATTATAGGCGACCGAGAATCACTCCTGCTTGCATATTTCGTCAAATAGCTTATACGACTTAAACAGGTACATGTGTGTGTTGTCAGTCGTGTTCATAGATTTAAGGAACAGAGGCCAGAGTTTGCTATGAAATTATTTCTTAGGATTTTACGACGTTGTCCCGACCAGTCCAAAGCGCTTATAATGCAATTCCCATATACGATTGAGATCAGTTGAGAACCTTCACGGCGATGAGAAAAACTGCACTGTACAAAAACACAAAACCAAAGACAAGTACAATTATTTTCTGTTGAAAATTCCTTTTTCAATCAACGATTTTTGA
The DNA here is from genome assembly GCA_947623515.1 of Neoascia interrupta. NCBI lineage: Eukaryota > Metazoa > Arthropoda > Insecta > Diptera > Syrphidae > Neoascia > Neoascia interrupta. The sequence goes on from OX392463.1 coordinate 126,790,509, forward strand.
GCGAAGTTATGTCTTCCGGTCAGAAGAGGAAAACCTACAAGGTTTTCGAAAGGATCTCAATTTTAATTAATGAGCCGCACTTTCAGGATTTGGAAACATACCTACCAGCCCCTAAGACAGAAGCGAGAAAATATTTCTTGCCGTCTAGAAAATCATTTAAGATGCAAGGAAATCGAAGAGGGAACAATGTGCGTTTGCCTTAGGTTTTGAACAAAGAACATCAGACTAAGGGGAAAAGGTGACAGCGATCGATTTCCATCCGCTCAAGGATCTCTCCCGTGGAGTGCCGTGTGAAAGGGTCAATTTAAACCTCCCTTAATCAGCTTTATTTAATGTCATATTCAAATGTAATTCCAGTACAGTCCCATAGTAAGAGTCAATTAATACCCATCGGCCTGATTCAATTTTTTGGAAAACACCTCACTTTAATTTTTGGGGAAGTAGATTACAATAAGTGATTTTTCATTAAAAAATAATCAGCTAAACAGTTTACAAATGAGAATGCAGACAGAAATGAATGCCTCACATAGAAAACAAACATAATAAGGATGTCCTGCTGTCAATATATCCGGCCATTTAGTATACGGACAAAAATTTAACATTAAGGACATGGTAGAGTAGGTAGGTTCTTACTTTATTCAGCCCTAAAAATAGGTCAGAAATCACAAAACAACAATAGAGTGACATTATGTAATTGGTTTGCAATATCCTTCCGGTAATGTTTTGTAAATTGAAATTCGATTGTTGAAAAATGGCTTCATTCAATGCTTTGCCTTTTGATTTGGAAATTTGCAGAAATTCTTGAAATTTACAACCGTTGCCCAAAAGAAAAAAGGACAACGACCTTCGGATTTGAAAACATTATATTAGGTCCATTGACAGACCACATGGAGCTATAAAACAGACATCAAAGATATGTTCTGCGAATTATTGAACAAAGTATGAGCAGTGCCCTAAGCCATGACATTAAAATTCTTTTAGTTGGCTTGAGTTTCTTGCTATTAGGAGAGGTTAGCTTTGGTTAGAAATATTCCCGTAGCCTTAGTTTACACAATATTCACTCCTATTAAATATTCACCAAGAGACATATGGATATCTTCAGATCAACACTTTTGCAAACCATAATATGCGCACATTACACATAATCGAAGCAAGGCACTTTTCCAGTATTAGGGATGGGGTTCCAAGAGTGGACCCTGGACTTGGATTAAGCCAATGTACAAATGCTGTTTTTGTGACTAATGACAAAAGAAGAAATTAGTGGTAAAGTCAAGTCTTTGAAACTATGCAGGAAAATCCTAAACGAGATATCATTTGGGTAGTAGGTCATACCGATATCCTGGGAAATGAAGAATCAAACCAGCTTGCAAAATCTGGGTCAGGTATGAATGCTTCTCAAGCCCTCAAATCTATATGAATTCCGCTGAAATTGAATTCTTGAGTAGAACTAACCGGAACTATGACCGTCGCGCGATAAGCAAAAAGAGATGACTATTTAACTTACGATTGAACCATCCCTTAGGGATATCCGAGTACTCACAGGGACGTTTACGGGCACTTCGCTTTGGGCTAGGCGTACTGCATAACGACAGCTACAGAAGCTGCAGGGACGTTGAAGAAATTAAATCTGTTCGTCACCTGCTATGCGAATGCCCAGCCCTAAGGCGCAGTAGCCCTCGGCAGTTACTTCTTCAATTAGCTTGAAGATCTAAGTAATGCGGAACTGAGAGGCCTACTAAAACTTGTATAGAACTCCGGATGGGTCCAAGAGAGCGGCACTTTGAGCTTTTAACACCGGATATCTTTTTCAGGTGTTGAGAAGATTTCCAAATTAACGCAATGGACCCAACTGTTGGTCCTAGTGAGCTGCGACTTTTGTGACCTAACTTTACCTTGGTCGATCTTTAGGTAAACAAACGCAGGAAATGTCTTTTTAGATGTATTTAAAAGTGTTCAAACATAACGAAGTTAAATGAGTCTTCAATTGTTCAAGATATAGCAGCAGATGCACCAAATCATTTTTAGGTTCTGGTCAGATTAGTGCATGCCTCATGAATGACAGCCTCGAATCCACCAGCAGTATAGGCTGAGGGTAAACCAATAAGACATAAGAACGGTTCTCTTAAGGTAGATAGTACTGCGTTTCATTCAATTCCATTTGCGCGGTTTTGCATCAGCTGTTGGCGAATTGTTGTTTCACATCACACGTCTTTTTTCTCACCGACACGTAATTTAAAAAACGTAAACAAGTGGGTATTGGTGGGCAAGAGGGCAAGAGGGAATATCTAGTGATTCACAAATTTATGGTTGAGGTGTTGGAAGTGCCAAAGGTGTTATATGCACCGAGCTGTGAGATCCTATCAACATATTCAACATTTTGGTTAAGTGTTATTTTTCTTACGATGTATCGTTTCGTAAAATAAAAGATTTGACAGAAATTAAAAAAAAACAAAATGAGTTGGTACTTGCAGTTCAGAAGAGCCTTACGCCAATGCATGTTGTGCTGTAACGCACAATAAGTTTCTTATACCATGTAAGGGACCTAAAATTTTTTGACGATTCTGAACGGAGAATTTGACAGTTCTCTCACGATAATATTGTAATATTTTCGGCCTGGGGTTCGTCAAATAAAACTCAATTTCACTTTTATAATCACACAATGAAACACTTTATTTATCAAACAAACTTATTTAAACTCAGATCACACTGTTATTCAACTTTACTATTTAGAATTCAACACTTTATTTCAACTCAATCACTTTTTACTTTATTACCGATTTTTACAAGTCCACGTTTAAAATATAACTGTCTCGTACGAGCCTGCCACCCGTGTATTTATACAAAATTAAGCACCTTCTAGTACGCTCCATACCCCCTTTGGTAATTTTCCACTGGTACTCCTCCGCTGAATTCCAAGGAGGGGAAATCGAAATTCGAACTTCGAATATGACAGCTGCTGTCAGATGACTGGAATGACAGTTGGGTATGTTCGTTTAGTGAATCGAGCGGGTGCGTCTGTAGAGCGAATCGATGGGTGCATTCAGGGACTCCTGCGAGTTGTTTTATTTCTTGTCGCCACATAACATTGCCTCCCTCTTAGTTTTGTTCGTCCCGAACAAGTACGTCATCATTGCTTCCGTGGTAGCGATGTAGGCGATCAACATGGACAACTTTCATTTTCGCTCTTGGTCCTCTTTGGATTCGGAATACGACATCATTAATTCGCGTTACAACTTGGTAGGGACCTTCCCAATCCTTCTGAAGCTTTGGCGATCTTCCCTTTTTACGATGTGGGTTGTAGAGCCATACCAGATCTCCCTCGTTGAACTCGGGTGCCGTTGCTCGCGCATCGTATCTCGTCTTCATGCGGTCGCTTGCAACTTTTATATTGCTTCTGGTTCTCTGGTGGATGTCATTAATCCTTTCTCTAAGGTCAACCACGTAGTCCTCCTCGGATGTGGGTTCTTCAGTGGGAAATCCGAATTTAAGCTCACTGGGTAGCCTGGCAGTTCGGCCAAATAAAACTTCAGATGGAGTATATCCAGTTGTACTGTGAATAGCATTCCGGTAGGCCATAAGGAATAAAGGTATTCGCCGATCCCAATCCCGTTGATTCTCGTCCACGACTTTAGAGAGATGTTCCTTCAGCGTCTTGTTGAAGCGTTCCACCATTCCATCTGATTGTGGGTGAAGAGGTGTGGTCCGTGTCTTCTGTAGTCCGATTGCTGCGCATACCTCCTGGAATATCTTCGACTCGAAGTTTCTTCCCTGGTCGGAATGTAATTCCATTGGCACTCCGAACCTGCACACCCAGTGGTCCACTATCTGATCGACAACGGTTTTCGCTTCTTGATTTGGGATCGCAAATGCCTCGGACCACTTGCTGAAGTAATCGGCAATAACCAGGATGTAACGATTACCGCTTTCAGTTTCCGGAAACGGTCCTGCGATGTCGACGGCGATCCTTTCAAAGGGAGCACCCACATTGTACTGGTTCATTTTACCCCTGGTTTTGACTTTGGGTCCCTTACTAGCAGCACAAGTAGAACACTTCCGACACCAACTCTCAACGTCCCTTCTTGCACTCAGCCAATAAAAACGTTCCCGTACTTTTTCCAGGGTTTTGTTGATGCCCAAGTGCCCACCAGACACTCCATCGTGCATTTCCCGTAGAATCTCCTGGACTTTCGACCGTGGAACCACAAGCTGCATCTTAAAGGATTTTCCATACGGCATTTCCCATTTTCTTCGCAGAACGCCATCTTGTACATGGAGAGAGTCCCACTGCGCCCAATATGCCTTCAATGTGGGACTTCTGTCGGATATATCCCTTGCGCTCGGTTTTTCCATAGATTCCTTCCATGCAAGGATTGGCTCAATGTCAGGGTCTTCTTGTTGTGCGTTGCGAAGTTCCTCAGTACTCCAGCCTTCTGCAGGTTCGGCTCTTACTCGCTGGACAGTACATTCGTCCTTTTCCTCCTGTCGCACGCAATGCTTACAATTGGGCTCACATGGTCTCCGGGATAATGCGTCCGCGTTGCAGTGCAGTCTTCCTTTGCGATGTTGTATCTCGAAGTCATAAGCCTGCAATCGCTCGATCCATCTTGCAACTTGGCCCTCAGGATTTTTAAACTGCAGTAACCATTTGAGCGCGGCGTGGTCGGTACGCAAGATGAACTTCTGGCCGCTCAGGTACTTCTGGAAATGTTTCGTCGCCAGTATTAAAGCAAGGAGTTCTCGTCTGGTAACACAATAATTTCTCTCTGGTCGGGTAAGCACTTTGCTGAAGTATGCTACGACTTTCTCCTGCCCATCGTGTAACTGCGACAATATTGCGCCAACACCCACATTGCTAGCGTCTGCGTCCACAATAAATGTCTTGCCGGGGATGGGGTAAGCTAGTACCGGTGCTTCGCAAAGTCGCTGCTTCAGATGCTGAAAGCTTCTTTCGCACTCACCTGACCATTTAAATTGTCTTCCTTTCTCAGTGAGCTGGTGCAGACACTTTGCAATCCCGGCGAAATCTTTGACGAACCTCCTGTAGTACGTAGCTAGACCGAGAAAGCTCCTTAGCTGGTGTTTGTCCTTGGGAACTGGCCAACTTCTCACAGCTTCGATTTTCTCTGGATCCGTCTTCACGCCATCCGTCGATATCACATGCCCCAGATACTTTACTTCTGCTCTGAAGAGCGCACACTTCTTTGGATTGAGCTTTAAGTGTGCTGCTCGAAGTCGTGAGAAGACCTCCCTCAAGTTGTCGCGATGTTCTGCAAACGTCTTTCCCAAAACGATGACGTCATCCAAATATACCAGGCAGGTTTTCCACGTCAGCCCATGTAAGACACGTTCCATAAGACGCTCAAAGGTGGCCGGAGCGTTACACAGACCAAATGGCATTACTGTAAACTGCCAAAGCCCATTGCCAGTTGTGAAAGCGGTCTTCTCTTTGTCTTCTGGATGGATCTGTACCTGCCAGTAGCCACTTTTCAGGTCGAGAGTGGAAAACCATTTTGCTCCAGAGAGTGTGTCCAATGTGTCATCTATTCGAGGTAAAGGGTAGCTGTCCTTCTTTGTGACATCATTAAGCCTCCGGTAATCCACGCAGAATCGAGTACTGCCGTCCTTCTTTTTCACCAGTACAACAGGCGACGCCCACGGACTTTTCGAGCTTTCGATCAAACCTTCTCTTTCCATGGTCGATATCATCTCGGCGGCCTCGTCCTGTTTAGCCAACGGAAGTCGTCTGGCAGGTTGGCGGATTGGTCTAGCATCTCCGGTGTCTATGCGGTGTTGTACTAAGTGTGTTGTTCGACCATAGTCTCCATCCTGTGAGGCAAATATATCAACAAACTCGCCAATTAGATTTTCCGCTATGGTTTGCTGCTCCTGATTTAGCTCACAGTCTTCGAGTATAGTCTTACATACCTCGGACAATTTTGATGGAGAGACAGGACTTGCAGGCTCACTCTCAGCTATTGTCGAAATGGCTGCAACGGGCACACATCTTCCGATCACCTCTCCTTTCTTGAGCTTAACGGTGCGCTTATTTGGGTTCATCAGTCTTACCGGCACCATGTTATCCCTGGGCTCTGCAAGAATTTTTCCCACGACGTAACTTTTAAATTCACTTTTGTTATCTGGCTCGATGAGATAGAATCGGTGGTTCCCAGGATCACCCTCCAAACGTGTCCAAAGAACTGTCTCTGAAGAGGGCCGCAGAACTTCATCGCCTCCCAGTATTGCTCGAAGATTCACAGCGTTGTCGTTTCCGTATACCATAGGGATCTCGACGGTTCGATACCTTAGCACCTGCATTCGAAGGTCAAGAATTACCTCGTGTGCCTTCATGAAGTCCACTCCAATGATGCATTCGTCGCATATGTCGGCTACCAAGAATGCATGTGAGAAGGTCAATCCCTCTAGTTGTATCTGTAGCTGCACCTCCCCGTATACTTTCGCCGCTTCTCCTGTAGCTGTCTTCAGACTGTAGCAGCTGGTGTTATGTAGCAATGACGTCTGAACAAGGTTTCTTCGGATGATGGAGGCCGTGGCACCTGTGTCGATAGTGGCCACACATTTTCTGTTGCCAATAATTGCCTTCACAGTAAGACTCCTGTTGCAGCGTTTTGTTTGCGAGACTTGGATGATGGTCCTGGGGGCGTCGATTCCATCAACCAACTTCTGCCCCGCGAAGTTGGTTCTTAGGCGTTTCCCGACTGCTGTTGCTCCGAAACTTGTCCAGCAGGTTGAACGTTGTCCCTGCCAGATGCTTCTTCATTTTGCCTTCTTCTAGCGCAATGTGGGCAGCTTGTTTGTCTAGGTGGAGCTCTGCACTGTCGCTGTAGGTGTCCCAACTTGTTGCAATTCCAGCACCTTATTTGTCCTCGACCGCTATTCGTGTTTTGTCTCTCCATTTCCACGCGCTGACATGAGCATTCTAGCGTAGCCATTTCCCTTATGCGATGGCCACCTTGCGAAGCTTGGTCTGCAGCTTCCATTGTCAGGGCGAATGCTAGTGCTTCAGCGAGAGTCTTCTTACCTGCCATTCTTACAGCCATTTGTAGCTTTCCATCCGCAATGGCATTGGTAAACGCATCGGTTGCCAACTCGTTTATTATCTCCCTGCTGGTGTTGGGATAAGACAAATTCGCTAATCGCTCGATGTCGGCTTGCAACTGTTGAAGCGTCTCACCCCTTGTCTGAACTCTTCGGCGCAACTGGACCCGGTAAACTTGTTGCATGTGGTCGTCGCCAAACCTCATCTCGATGGCCTTCACCATGGCATCATAATCTTTTTGTTTTTCTTCAGGGATGGTCTGCAGCAGTTCGGCAGCTGTTCCTCTGAGCGCAAGCGTGAGAGCAATTGATTTATCTTCGTTGTCCCAGTTGTTTGTCAACGCTGCAGCTTCGAATTGTCTCCTATAAATCGGCCACGATGTTTGGCCATCGAAGACAGGCGGCTGCATTTCTTTGCGTCGTGGACCGTCGGGCAAATATTCTCGCACTTTCTGTTTCTTAACTAGCTCCAGCTCCTTAGCCAGTTGTTCAACTTCCGATTTGACTTCAGTGAATTTTTCCTCCACGCTTTCAATTCTTTGATCTACTGCCTGGAACTTTTCCTCAAAAAACGCATTCTGGGAATCAAGTTTGCTTTCTAGAGCTTTCTTCTGCTCATCGAACTTAGTATCTAGCTTTCCATCGAGAGCGTTCTTTTGTTCTTCGAGAGCGTTCTTTTGTTCTTCGAAAGCATTCTTTTGTTCTTTTTGGCCGCTCTCCAGCTTTTCGAATTTCTCCAGAAGCAACTTCATGAAAGCGGGCATTTCATCGGCAGTACTTACTGTGCTTTGTTGCTGTTCTTCTTGAACTTCGAACAGCATCGTGTCTGGATGTCCACCTTCCTCGGTAATAGCGTCCTGGAGTCGGAGCAACAATTCCCTTTTGAGCCCCGAAGTCTGGAGGTTTCTTTTACCCAATTCCGCTTTTAACTCAGCTGTTGTCAATTGTTCAATTTTTCGACCCATTTTGAATTGTCTTCACACAATTTTCACAACACAATCAGTTTATGTCTTATATCTGTTCGAGAAAATTCACTCGCGAATAAACAAATCACTGAAACCGTTTTTATAACTTAGTTAATTATAGCTTTATCGCACAATCAGCTTCGATGTATCCGGAATATTCCACAATCAAATTCGTATGAGTCACCGACACTGTTTACACACACGATATCTCTGGGAAATTCCAACTGTTCCGGAAAATTCCACTGTAGAATTAACCCGCACAATTATGAGTTTTATCCCACTTCTGACACCAATGTAATATTTTCGGCCTGGGGTTCGTCAAATAAAACTCAATTTCACTTTTATAATCACACAATGAAACACTTTATTTATCAAACAAACTTATTTAAACTCAGATCACACTGTTATTCAACTTTACTATTTAGAATTCAACACTTTATTTCAACTCAATCACTTTTTACTTTATTACCGATTTTTACAAGTCCACGTTTAAAATATAACTGTCTCGTACGAGCCTGCCACCCGTGTATTTATACAAAATTAAGCACCTTCTAGTACGTTCCATACCCCCTTTGGTAATTTTCCACTGGTACTCCTCCGCTGAATTCCAAGGAGGGGAAATCGAAATTCGAACTTCGAATATGACAGCTGCTGTCAGATGACTGGAATGACAGTTGGGTATGTTCGTTTAGTGAATCGAGCGGGTGCGTCTGTAGAGCGAATCGATGGGTGCATTCAGGGACTCCTGCGAGTTGTTTTATTTCTTGTCGCCACATAACAATATACTCTCGGAAGACTTGTGATTGGCAGATCCTCGCGTAGGGTCCGTAAAAAACTTGTTTGTTGCAGTCGGGATTTGAGCCTGGGACTTCGTGCACAGTAGTCTGACACAAAACAGTTTACGAATTTTTATTTTAATGGTGAGGTAAAATTACTTATACAATGTTCTTAAAATGTAGACGAGTCACATGTCCGGACACATGCATTACAATTGGAAATATAAGTACAAATTAATATTCTTTATTCTTGTGGAATCACTTTGATATTAACTTTTTGTTTTGCTACGTTAATTTCTTTTTTATGTGTGGTGTAAACACCCTGTAGACATCAGAATCAAGAGAAATGCGTCTGACTGTTTTATTGTCACCCCAAATCGGAGCGTTCTTCCCAATTGGCAAGTAAAAACCGTACTCTGGGCCTAAGATTTTTGAACTAGAACTGTACAAAGGTTAAGCATGCGCATTGATAGCAAGCTTAAAACTTTTTTAAACTGCTTCCAACTTTTGAGGCGACACTCTTTTATACCATGTCTCTACCAGGCACTAATCCCCGATTCACATAAATCTTCATTAAATCCTTTACAAATCACGGGATTTACCATACAAATTTAAATCCTCTCGGCAAGCTATTAAAAATAAATTCTTCCACAAATCCTTTTCACCCTATGCACAAACAAATTTGATGCACCTTTGTAACAGCTTGAGAATCAAAAACGAAAACTAAAACTGTGCCTGTACGACAGAATGGAATTTTTACAACGGAAATCTTTTTTTGCTGCTGGGAAATGACATCGGCACTCTTATTAGGGAGCCAAAATGGCAGAAAAAGAGTTCTCGTGTCAATTTAATCTTATATTTAACCGACGGAGCCACTTTGGGATTTATTTTTTTTTGGTCTCCCGCTAATTCTCTTTTTCGATTGCCACTGGGGACAAATCAAAAAAGTTGGGTGAGATTCTTTATTCATTCCGTAGAAGGAATGGAAAATGTGGAATACGAGGTTGAATAATCCGATAGTTCTTATTCGTACTATCTCGGGAGGTAGCAGGGAAAGAATGCATGTTGAAGCAATCCGGCACTGAACTAACTCTCTGCAGAGATCGGCTGAATGCAGCCGAAAGCATCCACTGAACTGGTGCGAAAGCTACAACGGAAACCCTCGCGCTCCAATTTGATTGGTCCACACGAAGATGCCGGAAACAGGAGGCATTTTTACTTTTGATTTGAGGAAGAAAGCAGCAGCAGCAGCCAAGGGTTAATTGCAATTTTTAAACAACATAAATGTCAATTAGCGTATTAAATAAATTTATTGTTATCTGTCAATTTACGTAGATTTTGAGGTGTTTTCTTTTAAAGTCGAGAAAGGACAACCATGCATGCCAAATTTCTGAACGAATAAAGAAACGCAAAACGGAATGGTTGGAATATTCCGAATGAATGAAAAACCGCAGATATTTCGGGTAGAAAATTTGCAATTAATAAATAAACGCACCCAGAAACGGCAGCGAAATCTAATGTCGTATTCTATTCAACACCGAATCGTGAAACTGGTGTGGAATAAAGAAAAAAATTGTTCTTTTCCCGTACACCTGAACAGAATCGCGCTCATGTAAATTTTCTTTTGGACTCCGTATTAGTTCGGATTCGACACCGAACCCGAATTTTCGCCACTGTCGTATTTGACGGTAGAGGCTGGGTGTAGCTTGGATTGTGTATGTGAAGTGACGTTTCGACTCAATTTTCATTCGTTATTTTTAACAACGCGACTGAAATTGTATGAAATCTCTAAAAAGTTACTAAATATCACAAACGCAAAGCTATCAAAATTCATTTTAAGTAAAAAGGACACATAATTGGACACCTACAAAATCACGCTAGGAAATGAAAATAAAGTAAACAAAATGTAGTCAAAGCGATTTGATGCTTAACGTGGTGATTGCACCGGTGCAGTATTTTTCGTTCTATACACAATGAAAACGAGTGTGCACCACGCTGGAATTGTCGCGAACACGAAGTATTTTTTGACGAAGTATTATTTATATTCGGTGTAGCAGATCGCTGTTCAAAAGAATACGCTATAAATTAAGTTCCCTAAAATACACCCTCTACTGTAACATTGCAAACTGTCAAAATCGCTCAAGCAAACAGACCCTGCCGACTGACAGTTTGGTGACTTTTAAGAAACCAAACCAAACATCGATGTTGAAGTGGAAGTGAACCTAAATCATGCTTCGACATTAGAACATAAAAATAGTTAATTAATTTATTGTAGATTTGTAAGACTTTAAAGCCATAAACAAAATGTTAAACATTTGTGACCTTAATTTGGACTGTCTAGTGAAAATATTTTGTTACTGTGATGCATCTGACTTGGCAAATCTCTGCCGTTCCAGTTCGTTTTTCAATGCTGTTATAAATAATCACGTTTACTATGCCAAAGCACTGGATCTATTAATGTGTGGTCTACGGGATAATCCGTCCATTTGTGATAGGTAATTAGCCCTTTTGGGAGCCCTAATCTTGTCTGATCACCTTGTCTACTCTTAGAACATTGGATAACTTGTCGAACATCAGCCGCTTGGCTATTGCATCCAATTGGCTCAACGGCCGCTACAAGGAGACCAAGTATTTCCACAGCAATAGAATGTGTGCTGCGAAAATTCACCTTGACAGGGAGCAGCTTTACATCACACATCAAAGATATATGCGGATCTACAGACGCGATAGGAAGGAGCCTTTGAAAAGGCGCTGGACGCATGAGATTTGCACCAGCGCCGAGGCAGATATAGCCGATTTTACTAAAAAGAATGAGACGATATTTGCAGGACGTGTCTATGGCAGTGGTTTTATATACGAGGACAATTATGTTACCGACGTGCGTCTTCACGATGTGAACGAGGACCTATGGTGCGTGGACTTTAGCAATAATGCGTATCTGTCAAGTACTAATAAGTGCACACGACTCTGGCAACGAGCGGAGCAATTCGGTTTGCTGTACCTCGATTTGGCCCAAGAATATGAAGACTCGTATAAGGCTGTTAAATTTACTCCAGACGGCGACAAGTTCTACGGAGGCTTGTACACGGACCGAGGTAGCAGGGCGCTAAGAGAAGTGGACGTTGAGACGTAAGTCATTGAATTTTGCTCTTTCGAACAACATTTAACTTTTAATTTGCTTTTCAGGGGTACCCAGCAGATCCTCAACTCGCACACTTTTTCTATTTACGACCTCAAGCTGAAGGACACAAACGTCATATTTACGGCCAACTTCGACACAAGCTTTCGAATGTATGACCGCCGATGCGACAGCGATGTTGGCATCTGGGAGGATCAGTTTGCTTCGTCCATATACTGTCTGGAATACGATGGACTCTATGCGGTGTTGTGTGGCGTCAAACATCACTGTCGAGTCAACCTCTACGACATTCGAATGCCCGAAAAGTGCGTACAAATCTATTTCCCATCGTCAAGGCATGGTCAGAGCTCTCCCGTGTACAGTATCGCATGTGACAGTCGTTATTTGTTTGTTGCAACCGATCGTAATTTGAGAGTTCTCGATTTCAAAACCGACTGGGCTGTAAAGCGTGACTACAGAAATCTGTTTAAAACTGTTATCAGAGGATAATAAATCTGATCATTAGGCCTTAAGTACAACTAGACGTTTTTTTAATTAAAGAGTTTTAAGACCTCAAGAGATTTTAAAAGACTCGCGGATGCGGTGCCGTCAGAACAATTTTTTTCATTTGATGGCCAAAGTCAAGAATAGAACTAGGAATTTTCGCTTAGAAAGTCTTGACTTCGTGACCAAAATGCTTGGTCGAAACTGTTGAGCATTTGAATTCCAATGTTTTATTTTATCGTCACCTTGATTTATTGGGAATAGTTAAACAAAAAAAAAACAAAATGCAACTTGGAGGGACAGTAGCTGCAACTGAATCCCTGAGAAGTTTGGAGTATAGCAGCCGCTTCACTAAAAACAAGCTTATTACTTCGCATCCGTACTCTTGAGTTTAGTTTAGAGTTGTTGGGGAAATTCAGAGTTGTTACTGAGATTATGAAAAGAACAGTTACGCAGACTTTTAAACAACAAAGATTAAGTCAGGAAATCAATATCTAATCTAGACTAAGAAACAACAAGAAAAGCCAAAACTGACGACATACAAGACGAGCGAAGGCAGCGGCAGGTGACTTGGTAGCAAGCATGCACCAACTCATTTTAAAGATTTATTCCTATCTTCCAAACTGTCGGACTGGAGGAACGCATTTTCCCCAAAGGGTACGGCGTTTAAAAGAAATTTAAAATTTTGAAGAAATTCAATCCAGTGAATTGAACGACTGAAAACATCAATCGTGTTGAGGATTTCAGAGAATGAAAACTGCAATGTCTTACACAGGAGTCTTTACGTATTGCGAATTCTCAAAGTAAAAACAACCGATCAGTAGGTGGCCTAAGATTTAGTGCTTATATGATTATTATTTACTGCGAAAACAAAAAGACTTATGGTTTTTTTTTTAACTTGCAAACACGTAGTTTGTAGTTTCACGCTTCACCTAAGCGCATGGAGCGCATTTGCTACAAACAATGGCAAAGAAGACTAGCGGTGGTAGCTGACGGTTATTCTGGAATAAATAATTTCAGTTAACGCAGGTTTTAAGAAGAAAAGATGGACAAAAATCAGACACACTGAAAATGTGAAAACTAGATTCTAGTTAAGAAAGAGATGAGAAATCCGCAATGACCATGCGGGTGCGCCTCATTTGCCCCCAAGGTTGGCTGTGAGATATGGCATTGAGATTAATTTTTATCGGAGTTTCAGCGAGAAATAAAGAAAAAGAAGATTATAAACCAGGGGTGGAATCGGCAAAGGAGATCTGAATGCAGCATAATTTTTTGTCTTGATTCTGTACCAACCTTCGCCAAAAATCTTATTGTTAACAGTTTTTTTTCTGAATCAGGTCATAACATTAAGCACATTAAAGATGAAAAACCTATTTGAATGTAAAAATAAATCACTTACCCAAAGCGGCCAATTGAGTCGCAGCTGATTTCATAGTTCAAGTATTTTTCTGAGCCTGGCGTAGATACACACTTTTCCGGCCAATTAATACTTTTCAAAATAATATACTCATGAAAAGGACTTCACTTTTACAGTTAAACAGCTTAAAACGGTTTATTTGATTTTTAACGGTAATAGGCCACAAATCGAAATCATACCCGATGCACTTCCCAGAACGAGACTCCCAAATAAACTGTCATAATTGCTGCACTAGCTAGCGATGTGTTCGCGACCCACTTAGAGATGTGCATTTTGGCTGCTATCGATTTGTTGTGAAGTGCTATCATACAAACAAGAGACTAGGAAGTGGTGTTTTGGGGGAAAAGTGAAGCATCATTTTTAGTTGTGTGAGTGCGGACTACTTATGTGTTCAACCAGGCATGTCATGAGAGACGACCCGAGGTTCATAAGTTTCTGGGAGCTGGCTCTATTTTTGTTTAACATTCCTGAATTAAGGTGACATTTGTACCCCGATTCGTGATACATTCGATACATTAGGGTTATTCGATGAAACTTGCCCCAGTGCGCCCTGAAATCGCACTCGCACTTTTCAGTGCGATCAGCTGATTGTCAAAAATTCAATACAACCCTGAAAAGTGCGCTGTTCATCGAATGCAAAATTGCACATCGGATCCTGTCATTCTCATTTGACAAATGAGGCTGACTGACAAATAACTGAAATGTCAAATTTAAAAAGCACTGAACTTTCTGCCCGACAAAATCCTCAGAGCACTTTAGTGCTGCAATAGTGCGCCACAGTGCTATCAACGAATAAAGTTAGTTTGGTTGTTGTCTTAGCTTCATCGAGTACAGAACTGATAAAAAAGTGCGCACTGTGGCGCACTAGGGCTTTCGTCGAATGAACCTATTCACTCACAAGTCGATACCCGATATCAGGCGACTAATATCGAAATAAATGCTTCACTCACACGCACTGTATATGTGAAAAGGAGCTATTCCTTGTCTTTTTATTCAATGAGTGTTATAGGTTGCATTGCATAGTTTAGTATGAAATCAAATAAAAAAATTATGTGAATTGTACTGCTACTACGCAACACTTGGCGAAAAAAGGTATTAATAAAGGGGAAAAGTTCACTATACGTTCAAGTTAAGCTTTAGCTTGATTCTTCGTAAATTATATTAATTACCTAGCATTAAGAATAAGAGCATAAATAATAAGGCCAAAATAAGAGGTATAAGAACATGTTTTTTTTAAAAGCTGATTTTTACATATTTTTACGCTTTGTTTTTTGTTATAACATATATTTTTATAGAGCTAACGGTAATTAAGAAATATGGTAAATAATAATCTGTACATTTTAGAAAATTTAATAAAACGCATAACAAAACTTTTGGAGTAAATAGATAAATTGTCATAATTGGAGCCCATATTTATTTTCAAAACTGCTTTTAAGGATCCCTGAAAGAAGTGAACATATCATGTATATCATGTTCACCTCAAAAATACACAGTTGATTCCCATTTATAACGAACTGAACCTTTAATTTTCTTTTCAGTGCAACGCAAAAGTTTTCAATGGTATAAAGACCTGGAGATTTACTTGGCCATAGAACTACAGACATGTTTTGATCCTGAAACCAGTCTTTCACAAGACCCGGCCGTATATTTTGGATTTTTGTCCCGTTTGAAATGACATGGAAGGCGCGTTGTTGTCCTCGAAAATTGGAAGCATGACATATTCCAAGATCACCCTATATCCATATTTTGCCATGGTGTTATTTACACAAAACACAAGACCAAGACTATATAAGGAAAAACAGCCCTATGCCATTATAAATATTTCCATTGTATGGCGAAAATGGTATTCATTTCCCAGAATCCCAGGAGAATAAATTTATTTTTGTTTTGTTGCTCTTATAAAATATTGTTCTTAGAATTGATCCGATTTGATGGATGATTTAACAATCAATTAGGTCTACAGAATAATGCACGATATTAAAAAAGCTTTCGAAAGGAAACAGATAGGTATGTTTCGTATATACTGCTTTTCTATTGCACGACGGCTTGTAGGATTAGTCTGCAAGCTTTGCTGAAATAAATTTATAGACTTGAAGAAGAATACCTCGAAAACAGAATCTTTGGTGTAGAACCGTAAAAACGTTACTGAATTAATACTCGAAAGTCGGAAGCCTCATCGCGTAAATGAACGATTGAACGATGATATCGTTCTCGATATCGTTTTCAATAATTTTGCTTCACGTAAAAATAAAACTTCTCTATCGTTTAGTCGAGATCGTTTCGATGATTTTATTTTTGCTTCACGGAAGCCGAAAAGTTGTCAAATATTGTCGATTCGTCGATAGCGATTGAACGATATCAAAATTGATACCGTGTCCATAGTATTGAATCACATTATCACAATTTTTAAAGAAGGTAAGAGTAAAGAAATATTTTGAATGATGTAGGACTCTTTGTCTTAAAGGTAAATTAATAAAACCAAAGATTTTTCGTTGCTTGAAACTACTGTGCTTTTAATGGGATATCACATTGCCTGTATAATTTAAAATAAAATTTTCCAAAGATGTCACTTTTTCCATAACTTTGGATGCAAATATCTGCGAAATCGAATATCTATTGCAGAATCTGATCATAGTGTTGAGGTCAGCTTAAAATTCTTCACATATATTATTTTTTTATGGATCTTTAAGTTCACTTTTAAAAATAAATATTGAACGATGATATCGTTCTCGATATCGTTTTCAATAATTTTGCTTCACGTAAAAATAAAACTTCTCTATAGTTTAGTCGAGATCGTTTCGATGATTTTATTTTTGCTTCACGGAAGCCGAAAAGTTGTCAAATATTGTCGATTCGTCGATAGCGATTGAACGATATCAAAATTGATACCGTGTCCATAGTATTGAATCACATTATCACAATTTTTAAAGAAGGTAAGAGTAAAGAAATATTTTGAATGATGTAGGACTCTTTGTCTTAAAGGTAAATTAATAAAACCAAAGATTTTTCGTTGCTTGAAACTACTGTGCTTTTAATGGGATATCACATTGCCTGTATAATTTAAAATAAAATTTTCCAAAGATGTCACTTTTTCCATAACTTTGGATGCAAATATCTGCGAAATCGAATATCTATTGCAGAAGCTTAAAATTCTTCACATATATTCTTTTTTTATGGATCTTTAAGTTCACTTTTAAAAATAAATATGGGCTTGAAATTGACAATTCATATTAATTGACAACAATTTTTTGGCTGTTTGAAATTTATCGAAAGGGGAACACTAATCGAAACGATGGCGATGACGAGAGTGTTCGGTGAAGCAAACTTTTGTCGATATCGTTCAAGTCGACTACACGAATAGTCGACAATCGTCTCAATATTTACGCGATGAGGGCCCAGGGTATTCAATGAATTCCGAGAAGGTGTAAAGGCCCAAACGTAATAGACTTGAGCGGGATCAATCTAATGTCGAAATACAACGAAAATCCCACTCATATTCTGTCAAAAGATTGTGTTAATAGACTTAAGCAAACGATTTGAAAATCTTATGAAATCTCACTGTGAACGTCTCGAGTATCACATTGCCTTGAAAATTTAAAATCAAATTTGAAAACTATGTCACTTTTTCTTCAACTTTTGATTGTCATATCTCCGAAACCGATTGTCTGATCTAAAATGCATTTAAACTTTTGAGGTCAGCGTACGATATTTTGAAGCACGTTTAAAAATAAATAAGGGATTAAATATGACAATGAGTGAACTAATGACAAGCAAAAACAAAACTTTAAGCCAACACAAGTTAACGAAAACATTACGAAACCCAGCATAAGCCTATTATGGTCTTGGCATACGAATCGCGTGTAATGGGACATATCGGAAAGCCGACTTAAGCTCATTAAAGTTTATTATGGTTGGGCCTTAACTTAGGGGAGGGTCCTACTATAGACATAATACATATGGACTGCTAGTACCCAACTTCATTATTGTCCCATTTAAGCACGTAAAAACTCGGGCTGTTTGGTACCCGTAGCCAGATTCGAAAACAGTGTCAATGGGAAATTGAACTTCTAGAAGACACCACCAGTACCAAACAGCAGCACAATCGGTACCGCTTTTGTCACAGGTTTTTTATATCCGGCGACATCAACTAGCAGCTCATAACATATTATGTCAATGGGTCCTACGGCCACCTTGTTCCAGCCTATTTACCTATTTGACGTTTTGTCATATTTTTAGGTTGTATTGAAAAATTGGCACGTTAAAAAAGTGTTTTTGAATTGACTCACACTCTGCCGCTTGTGCCTTTGATAAATTGACTAAAACCAGAGCTGTCAAAGTTCATAGACAAGATGAAACTCAGCTTAAGGTATGTTGTTGATCTACCATGTACCACAACATTCGGTTCTGTTTTATCAATTTATTGTACATAGCTCTTTTCATTGAAACTTAAAGGAACGGATGTCGATATCGAGAAAAGGAAGTTTCAATAAGACAAATGTTTTCCTGAAACAAATAAAAAGAAATATATATATATATACGCCAAGGGTGTGTTGTCACTTTCAACTGTCCGAGTTTGACATTTGTGAGATATCAGCGGCATTTATCAGTATGACATTTTAACACCGGCAACCGACACGTGGTGCTTAGAAGAACTTCTTGGGCGTTTCACAACAAGAGCGAGAGTCTCGGGCTAATTGTCAAATGAATTTCAATCAATCGCAATGTGAGGTGGTTCATAATACCGACGTTATCAGTGTCTCGCACGCTGGCCTTTTCAAAAAAATTGAAAAACACTCGCCGCGGTGAACGATTATAATGTCATTTGCTGTTGTGAGCTGTCACCGCTGTTAAATAGACTTTTGTTTGCAAACTAATAATAATTGTTTTGAAGAACAAACCATGCATATGTAATAAAGTCGACAAATATGTTAGGTTTTGATTTAATAAATACGTTAGGTTTTGTCACTTTTGTAGTCAAAACAGTCGTCGATAATTTCAGCTACAATGTTCCCACCCTCGCGCAAACGCTTGTCGTGCTGATGATGAGATTTCTTAGCCGATCTAATGCCCCACAGCTAATGCATCCAAACCTTCATAGGCTTTATGAAGAAACGGATTACTGTGAAGTGTCTGTTCGATATTTGCGTGATGTGTTTAAGAAATAACTCCATTACAAATTGGTATTTGGACTCATGTGTGGACTTGTGAGCACATTTTTTTTATAAAAACAACAGGCGGTTAAAAAGTTTTTAAAAATTTGCCTAAAACAAAGACAAAAATGTAAAACATAAAATTCTTTCTGTATTCTCCATTTTTATAACTTATCTCTAGAACGAAATACATAATTTAACTCATACATACACATATATAAAAAAATATATATATATATACATGTAAACGGAATTCATCTATATAACACGTTTGACGGATTATGATTTCTCTCTTTTGTTTATGTGCCTTTGTCTAATGTTTTCATGCTCCACTGTTGCACTCTTTCAATTCAATAGAATCATACAAAAAAAAAGCTCGCACTAACCGTTACACTGAACCGTTCGACAAGCCACGCTTGGCGCAGTCAGTCCAAACAACCAGTGCCGAATTAATTTGAAATAAATATAAAAAAAAAAAATCAGAATTAAGGTTCTATAAAAGAATTGGCAAAACTCAAATTGAATGAATGTGCTTTAGGATAAAGAGAAATGTAAAAAGAGTCTAAGGTTACGAAGCTGACGGATCACGGTCAACGTTGACTGTCGTCCTCTTGCGACGTTGTTGATATGACATCCTCTGCTGTGGACGTGGATGCTGTGCCTTCTGTGGAAGTTGATGATTGTGCGTCATTTTCGTACAGAGCAGCGGCAATTTCTCCATTGAAATGCAACAAGCAACCTAATGCTCCAAAGTAGCCCTCGTGTTCCAGAAAGAGAGCTTTCATTGTGTGATCAGACCAAAAGTCCATAGCGTAGGCAAGCAGTTTCATCGAAATGGGATTCACACGCAGGAAGTTGCCAACAAAAACTATCTGAAAGCGACAAACAAATCGTAACTCAATGTAGGCATAAGGCACCGCTTCGAAGCTACCTTATCTATTTTGGCATTTAGGGCACACATCTTCGCTATGGAACCAATGTTATTTGTGATTGTCACCAGAGTGGCATTGGCGAGATCTTCGCGCGAGACTGACGCTCGTTTGTCCTTCAAGTGCATTTGGCCAAAACTTTAGAAAAAAATAGAATAAGAATAAATTATAGATTTTCGTTAGCGAAAAACTCTAACTCCTTAACAAACCTTGATGCAACAAGATCCCCCGTCAAGCCGAATCGTTCATAGTCTCCGCCGTAAATGTCCTTGATCAGCTTGTCCACTTTCCGATTGTCTCCCTTGGTTGCAAGCTGAATGGCCTCATCGAAAGTGTTGCAACCTGTCAGCAGACAACACAGCCCTAGGAATGTACCTCCGCCTAAACTGTATGGGAAAACGTGGAAACTATTGTTTCAAATGTGACAAAACAAATAAATTTTATCAAACAAACCTTGTGCCAGATATACGTTTATAGTTGTTCGGCCCATAGACAGCCAAAATGGAAACTCCTGAACCGACATTGACCAATATAAAGGGATATGGTTGGGAAAAGTCAAACGCACGTATCTCGCTATTTCTAAGGATTCAAAGTTTAATCAATAACTTTTTCAAGGCATACATTTCGGCAAAACCCTACAAAATATCACTAGCATTCTCATAGTAGTAGCACTCGGTTTTGTTTTGGATCTCCGCAAAAAGGATTCCTTTTATTAATGTGTCCAACTCATCGAACTTGGCTAGCTTCATGTTGACCTCCTAAATTTTCAGCACGTGAAAAAGCTATAAATGACAGATTGGTTGCTTAAAAACTCACCTCTCGGAAATTTTTCTCAAATTTAAAGGCACCGCCACCTGTCGCACAGACTGTTGTCACTAGTTCGGCCATACCTTTGGCTTTGGCTAAGGAAAGGAAATTTCCCATATCAGAAGTTTGAAACCGTATAAAATGCAGGGAACCACGACGTTTACGAATCTCAACATTATCCATCTAGAAGAAACAAGGAAAACATAAGCATTAAGTATTTTATTTTATAAAAGAAACGAAAATAAATAGAGTAGCTTTACAGCTCGAGGTGAACCGGGCTAACTTCTCAACCATATATGCTGTCTGTTTTGTATTCTCTCTTACAAGTGGGACCTAAAAATATTTTCCAAATTCAAACGGCACTTTGAGAAGTTTATGCGATAAATCTTACTCTCAGAAGGTTTGCCAGACTTCTACGAAGTTGAGGACCGTAAAAAGAATGAGTTTTTAACTAAGCTTTCGAGCTAAGCAGTCATTCCTAAATGTGAATATCACTTTTTGTAATATTCCAGGTAGCATTCACAATTCATCAGTGACATGTTCTGGAACACTTTAATGTTTGGAAAGTGTGGAACAGCAACAACCGTCCGTGAAAACATGGACGGTTGTTGCTGGGCTTGCCACAACCCCAAAGTTGTATACGTTAAGAATGGTTCGCCAAGTTTTCGTCCAGCTTATGATTCGACTGTTTCACCTTTAGCCCGGATGGTCGTGTCGTCCGAGAAAGTGGCCATAACTGTCTTACCATCTTGTGACATATCTCTTGTGTAGAGGAGGAACAGTGTTGGACCGACGACACTTCTCTGGGGTACTTCAGCTCGAATTTGCTTAAATTTCAAGTATTCAGTATTCAATTTTCTTGAGAGATTTTTCCCATATTCTAAAGCCTTCGTGTCATTCTCTCTCAAAGGCGATACGTCGAGGAAAGCACATCTTTTTCCCTTCTGGGGCTTTTTCAATTTCATGTGGTATTCTGTAGACTTGATCTATTCTTGAGTGGTTAGTCCTATAACAGAGTTGAAGATACGGGCTCATGTTTATAATTTATGTTGTAATAGTTTCAGCAGAAGTTTCTTAAAGCCTGTCCATATGGTATGGCCCTATAAATTTTTTTTTATTATTTGAGGCTAAGAGTTTTCACAGCGAGTAGTTTGAATTTCTGTCCGCCCTCAGGCCTTTAAAGTATTTAGTGGTCTCACTATTTTTAAATTTATTATATTATTAAAACTACGCATTATTTAAACTACGTCTACTAATTCGAAGGCACATTCAAGCCAAAACCGTCTTTCTGAAGACGTCCCAGTTCGAGTTTTTGATGACCAATCAAGGAGCTTCTTCCGCTTGACAATTAGTTTTAATAGCTTTGAGTGTGAGATATTTAGTTAATTTTTATTGATTTCATACAATTTCAGTCGTGTTCTAAAAAATCCCGAATGAAAATTGAGTTGAAACGTCACTTTACATACACAATCAAAGGCATAGCCAGCCTCCACCATCAAATACGACGGTGGCGAAATTTCGAGTTCAGTGTCGACACCGAACGAATTCGAACTTCAAAAGAACATTTATATGAGCAAGATCCCGTTCAGGTGTACGAGAAAAGAACAATTTTTTTCTGTATTCCACACCAGCTTTACGATTCGGCGTTGAAAAGAATACGCCATTCTGACATACGCCAAACTGACAGCTTTGATTTCAGTCTACGATTCGTAATACTTTTGAAGTACGAATGGTACACTTTTTCAAATAAGAGTAGTTCATTGCTCTAAGCAAAAAACGTACTCTTTTCCGGTTGCGAACAATGTTGACTTCGCGATAGAACAAAATTCTTTTCTGCAAAAAAATAATCCCAAATGCCGACTGCATATTTCAATTTCAATTCTTAAAATTATGTAAGTACCATAACGCGTCATAAATCGCTTCGCACATTCATAATTGTTTTTCGCTCGAAATTTCCATACTTTGAAAACAACGAAAACGTTGCAAAGTGTTACCATAAAGGGACACTTTCTTTTCTTTTCTTTGTATTAGTTAAAAGTACACTGGAGGGAGAAATAAAGCATCCAGCCCAATGAATCCGTTGCGTCTGTCACGCCGGAGTAACAACTGACGGTTCAGTAAAATACACACGGGAAGTAACGGCTTGTCAAAATAGGGTGTTAATTCCCATAAAATCATGCCAAGGTACCATTGATTTCACCAAGGGTCTGTGCAAATTCATACTGAGTACTTTTTGATAACATCAAAACCAAAGTGTTTGTTTCAATCCAAATAATATCTGAAGTGTAGTAATTGAACGCGAACCAAGTCGGAAGTAACAGCTAGTTTGTAAGTAATGTCTAATATGACATCAGTAAATAAAACCTTTCGTAGCTGATTATACTCGTATATAACTAACTCATTTATACAGGGTGGCCCACCCATACTTAAATAGGTCCAAAAAATCATAAACTGTACATATATAAAATTTTCGTAAATTTTATATATGTATAATTCAAAGCGATTTAAAATGTCATATTAATGCAATTTTCTCTTATTGCGGTGAAGTCATTGAAGTCATTTTGAAGTCAAAAAATTACTGAAGTCATTTTGAAGTCATTGAATTATTGAAGTCATAAAATTATTGAAGTCATTGAAATCATATTGAAGTCATTGAAGTCATTTTGAAGTCATAAAATTACTGAAGTCATTTTGAAGCCATTTAATTTGAAGTCATTTTGAAGTTATTAAATTATTGAAGTCATAAAATTATTAGAGTCTTTTAAGCCATTACAGTCAGGTTGATGCCTTTTTAATCCAATAATGTATGTTGATTTAGAATTGTGTGTCTTCTGGATGAACACATGAACTTGATATTGCCGACAAACAAACCACTCTAGGTGTTCACACAGCATTCCAGAAGAGATATTGTATTGTATGCGGTGCCAAAAACCAAGATCGTTTAAGTTTTTTTTGTATTTTGCTTAAAATATATTTTCTGTTAAATAATGTGTAAAAAACTCATTTTAAAAGGTGGGTTATCAATTTTTCTTATTTTAAATCCACATACATCATTGGATTGAAAAGACTTCAACATGACTACAATGACTTCAAAATGACTTCAATGACTTCAACATGACTTCAATGACTTCAAAATTACTTCAATAATTTTATGATTTCAGAATGACTTCAAAATGACTTCAGTAATTTTGTGACTTTAGACTTCAATGACTTCACGACTATCACTCATTATATGAATGCAATCTTTGAATATTAAAGTTGATAAATATTTAAGTTGAAGTACGGTATTGAATGGATTGAAGTCAATTCAAAGAATTTTTCACTATGACTTCAATGAATGCAATCCAAAATGATTGCTTTCTTTTACAACTTTGCTTGGTAGCAGCCACAGGGTAACATTGCATACGGGCAAGGAACTTGTGAAGGCCCGCTGAAGAGCTAATCGCAGTACACGGCGAAATACCCTTTACGGTTATTTTTCGCATGTTTTATGCTTTGTATAGCAATTATGCTGGGGTAAAGAAATAATTTCGAAATAATTACTCAAAAATAATTTCGCAATAAAGTTGGAAACTGCTTTCCAAAGTATGAGTGCTGGTGTAACTTTAACAGTGCGTTATTTGAGAAGAAGTTTTGGCCGAAATGAGGCTTGGAATAACGTTTCGGTCAACGGTGAGCGCTACATAACCATGTTAGTGGACGACCTCTAGTTCGTACAGGGTGACGTGTCATGCAACACAGCCCATGCCACAATCGATCTTAATTTCTTTTGACATTTGTAACTCGCAGTCTACAGGATTGTTAAAGAAAGCACTTTAAACTGTCTCCAAAAGCCATATTCTTGTCGTCTTTTGCGAAAAACATAGATGCTGAGTTTCAGCCTACTAAGACTGTGAGCGGATTTCATTAACACTGCTTTGGGAGCAATCTGAGATATGGAATTTAAAGAACACCTCATACACATATTCGGTCTCGATCATAGCGACAGCGCCCCTTTTTATTAGTGAACTTTTACATTATCTAACGATTTACATTATTAAGGATTTTCTTTATGTATCGACAGTCTAAATAGGTGTGTTTACATTAACGACCAATAGATTGCGAAAATATTCTGATTTGTTTTGGAAAAACCTATCATTAAATGACTGGGAAAATTTTAACACAAAATATGTCTCTAATACAATGGAACATAGGCTGCCTGGCTACAGCTGATCTGAAATAAACTCTAATAAGCAATATAATTAAAATGTATTAACTATATCAGAAATCAGAATCTAATCAATGATCCTATTAATAAACTAATATAGTAGGCACCTAATAATAGTCTTTCGCAAAACTTAATTATTGCTTTGAGTTTAATTAGCATACTCCAATAGCAAAACTATTGACCTTCGTCGCTTCAACACGTCATTGTGTCAACAGATTTGTAAGCTTGATTATTTGGCTATTGAAATAGTCAGACGTTGTATACCCATCAATTTCGAAAGATGAGAAAGAGAGATCAGATCACAGATGAAAATATTTCCTATACGTAGTTGCTTCCAAAAGGTGATGTTACGTAATAACAATTTTGATCTTTCACCTTCGGTCGGACCGTGATATAATGAGAAAATATACTCTGAAAACTATTTAATAATACTTCCATGATTATGGTCTAGTGCTAAGGAAAAATTTAGCAGACACACCATTCCATTACGCCTAATAAGTGTGTTCTTAAACTAAGCAGAGGTTGTGAATATCATAAAACATTTTTCAACTAACCTGCAGATGAGTATCCCGATGACCAGTTTTTCCGTACGCAGAATTCTTTGTCAAGTATCTCCGAATGTTGCGTAGAATTTCTGCTTCTTGATCCTGTTCATCAGGTGTTATATCCTTTGGCTCGAAATACACTAATTTCGTTAGTGTACCGCCGATATCCATGCCAAACCAAGGCATAGCTAGAAGAGATAAAAAAAAACAAATTGAATAAAAGCCAAGAAAATGAAAAGTATTTATACGGAGACATATTAGCATTTTGTTTCCTGCGACTACCGGAGGGTTCTTTTTACATTCCAAAACGTTCGAAATGCTTTTTACGTAAAGTAAGACTAATTTGAATTTCAAAATATAAACACTAGCAGTGTCGGGAGTAAAATATAATCGACCTTTGTAGTTGAAGCCAATGTATTGACGGTGTTTCTGTGCACATGATTGGATGTGGGAATATAAAATTTACAATTTTAAGCTCAAAGAACAGTAGGCGTTGAACAGAGTTCAATGCTTTATTGCTTGTAACCGTTAGAAAAAGAAAGGTAAATTTAAACAAACATTTAAAAAAAGATACAATTTGGAATCAGACTGAGTAAAAAGCTTATTTAAAAAAATTGTTATACCGAGTGGTGTTTTTTTTTTGTTATCTAAGAATGATTTGCGCATGTAAGGAGACTTGTTTCCATAATGTGCATTTGCAATCGAGGGTCTGTGGAATGCGTTACGTTATTTCCATTTACATGGGCTGGTGACTGCGCAGCGCATATAAGACCAGTTTCAGTGTCAAGTTACGAGTGTAAGACCATGCAGGTGGAATTAAATCAAACATTTAGAATTTTTTTTTTTCTGTTTTTAATACAAAGTTGTCACAGGAGACGGAGAGTCTTACCTAATGTTTTTTATACCCGACCGAGGGTATATTAATTCTAATGCATAATTTGTAACACAGTTGCTTGGTTCTGATTTTGCACAGACAAAGTATGAAAATTGAGAAGATCCGCCCACAGCCACGCCCACAATTGGCTTGAATGTCAGACAACCTCAAATTTACATTTTATTTAAAAATGCCTTTTGGTATAGATAGACAAAACATATGAACTCAAATTTTGGTGGAGAGCAATATCGACCAGAAGCCTTTAATTAGACTAAAATTGGACTGCCCACTCTATTGACCAAGCCCACTTTAAACATCTGAAATCTTTGAAAACCTGATTTCTCGGGAAGTTCATGTTAAATTAAAAAAAAAAATTCTAGGACAAATATTAAAGATATTACCATTTGCTAAGTTTGTTGCATACAAAGCATTGAGCTCCGCCCACTTTTTGAGGGCGTTTTTTGGAAAAAACTGTTTTTTTTTTAGATATTAATATTCGCTTTTAAGGCATTTTCTCGTGATTCCAACGAGATAAGAGTGAATTGATTTTAATTTTCAGCCTACGCCCTTTCTTAGGGGCGCGGCCAATACAAATAATTGACATTCAGTATATGAAACAGACCAAAAAAATTTAAATTTGGTGTTAATTGGTAAAGAGGGCCGGGTATTTAGAAGTTCGTTACAGACGAACTGTTGCACTTATTTACTTGTTTTTAGTTGCGTTAAAAATATTATAGACTTACATACAAACACATATCAGAGAAAATGCAGTAATGTACTGAGTTCCAAAAAGGCTTATTCTTAATAAATCAAATATTCCGGCTATGTGATATTTGAGGAGTGGAGAGGCTTGGTGTGACAGTTGTTGAAAACAAAGTTGGTAAAAATGCACACTTTAACATACTATCAAGAAACCATTTAAGAATTCAAGATAGCCTGCATTGAGTGGATGCAAAGTGGTAAAGTCCCCACTACCAAATCCAGTATATACACTGAAGAAATTGGAATTAAGAACAAGAAAGGAAAAAGTTCGGCGAAAGATCTGAAAAAGATCTGCAACCGCACGACGAGTTCCGAAGAAAAGACCGTGAAGAGAAAAACGAGTAAGTTTTCGTTGACCGACCTCAATACGTGAAGCATGGAGCGCCTTAGTTGGGCTATGAACATTTGAAAGTTTATTAGACCAGCGGTTTTTTATAATTCCTTCTTGTTCAAGGTTACTTAAAAAACACTGCAACAAAAAAAGACATCAGGACCTTGAGATATTGCAGCACACAACGCGTTGCAAAGATATTGATAATTTAATGGTGGTTGGCCACCTGAACGCTTTATATACAGGGTGTCCCGAAACTCGACGTCAAGCGGAGCTTTTACCCGTAGTGGGAAAAATAATAGATAAAATCTATCTAATCTAAATAAATAGAGTGGCGCAACAGCTCGATGTGAACCAGGGCCAACTTCTCAACAATGTATGCTGTGTGTGTTGATTTCTTCACATACAAGGGGACCTACAATTTTTTGCCGAATCCGAACAGCGGTTTGAGAAGTTTTTCAAGACAATTGATACTCTCGGAGGGCTTGTCAAACCCTCGCGGAGGTGGGGACCGTGAAAAAGAACAAGTCTTTTTTATCAGGTGACAATGGCAGGATTCGATGGCCCAGACCTCCGGCGTAGTAAGCACAGACACTAACCACTACGCCACGTAATATTTAGAAAAATAATAAAACTAAGCTAACTTCGACACTTCATATTAAAAAAAAACTAGACTAAAAGATTTTTTGTATTATTTTTTCCAGTATGGGTAAAACTCATCCATCATAAACATCCGCCGGAATCCTTTTGACGTTCAGTTCTGGAACACCCTGTATAAGGTGCGTTTTTTGAATCAGTGCGTCAGCGTCAGACCAGAGCGATAGCATCAACGTGAGACTAGACCAGTGAGTAAGTGCTACAGTGTGTATGCAGAAGTTACAGTCCGTTGTACATACAGTCGTTCAATACTCCATTATATCCCACAGTGTTAATACACAATGTCTATGTTATTTATGTTATTTTTCGACGTTTTGTGGTTATCCTGTACTTTGAAAAGGGGCATGGTCCAACCACCCTTATTAAAAACTATCAGCATTTGCATAGATATCTCCAAGTTTCGCTTGATTGAAAGCAAAAATGCTTTTATTGGTTCAAATTCAATATTTTCAGCATGGTCCAAACTTTTCTATGAATAAAATGTAGCAAGTGTTTTCTACATAAAATATTTTATAATTTTTTTTTTTCAATTTGAGGCAAAAATATTGAATGAAATACATTTGGAAATTTACCCTTGAAATAGATGCCACGCCCACTGGAGGAGATTTACCGATTTAATTTTACTTTTTTATGTCTTATATTCATTAGGAGATGCTACATGTCAAATTTCAGCCTTTATAGACGTCTTACAGATTTTGAAAGTTTTGCAGGTAGTTTCACTTTTAGACCGATTGTGGGCATGTCTGTGGGTGGATTTCAAAAATGTTAACACTTGTACTGCTGACATGAGCTTACGTACGAAATTTCAGCACCCTAGCTCAAAATTTAGGGCCTAAAAACATGTGACATACAGACTGACGGACGGATATGGCTTATTCGATTCAGAATTCGGTCTCGATCATATGCCCTTATGGTCTTGGGGGTCTGCCATAATTACTTCTCGTGTTACAAACGTGTTACAAACTATTTGAAAAACTTAATATACCTCCTATCCTATGGGATGATAAACGCGAGATTCCGCGACGGAACATAGGGAATGTAACTTTAAGTAACATATTCTTTAATTTTTGTCGGCTTTATTGCATATGAAGGGGTAATTCTTTACAGGCAGTATTAGCTTAAGAACCCTTATATTTAACAGTGCAACACGACAATTCACAATGTTCAAAATAATCGTTGGCCTCGGCGAGAGTTTTTTAATTTTGCGAAATGGCCGGTGTGCCAGACAGGTCAATTATTTTTATGGGTTACGCCCACGAAAATGGGCGTGAACTGAGAACAAAATCCTTTAATTTTATGTCGTTAGAACCATGAGGAAATGTGTTAAAGGTGGAAACTTAAGCCAAAAAAAAACAAAAATTTTTTTCTTAAAAACTATACTGTGACTATACTGCTGAGTTTAAGGGTGAATTAATGAGTACATTGTTAAATTGTTTAAGAGGTGGGATAAGATTTGTTATTTCACTTGAGCAGTCTTTGTACAAGAAAGATCAAAACAATGAATGACAGGAGATATTGCGACGATGTTCCAATGAATGAAGTGACCTTGATTTAAACCTTTTATGCTTCTGTAATGTAAGCGCCTTAAGTTGAATTCATCTCATGAACCCTATATTAAAATAGTTTGAAGTCGGCATTTAAAAGTTCCCAATCTTGCCATTTCAATATCCGATAGACCCAAAGTTCTTTCTGGGGAAGAACAGGAACAACTAATAGTTGGTTTGAAATAGAAATGGCTGTCAAATAATCGTCTGTAAAAATCAGGAACAGTGTTGTGGATAATACAGATCCCTTTGCATGTTGCACTTACACTAACTTCAACGTTCCACAAAAATCCACAATTACAGTTGACAACTTAGCTGCGAAAGAATACAAATATAATATGTAGTTAAGTTTTAACATAACTGTAAGTTAATATATTATATTTGTCTTCTTTGACAGCTTAGCTGCCAACTATAATTGTGGATCTTTGTGGAACGTACTCAATAATCGAAGTTGCATATATATATCTTAGATCTCGGGTTTCGTTTGATGCGGCTATGGGCAAAAACAAATTATTCGAACACAAATCAAACTCGACTGCTCAAAAGCGATTGCACCCAGGATTGCTTTTGAACTATAAGGCTCATTTCTCTATCTTCAAAACGTGGAAACCGTTTAAATTTTCCAGTCATTTTGATGAATAATTTCATTTTTACTTTTTTCGTCAAGTTTTAAATCCAAGAGTAAATAAATTTGCAAATATTTAAAAACTTCAATATCTCTCGCAATCTTATCATATAAGTAGCAGTAAGTCGCGACGGCGCTTGAGCTGGCCGAAAAAGTTACAGATAATCTCTAAGACATTCACCTTTCTGTGCAGTAAATATATTATTTTCCTTAATAGCTAACAATCAGGTGAAATTTTAATTGCTTAAAAGTGATTTGTTATCTAAACTGTTGTTGCCTTTTTTTACACACATTTTTAAATTTCAAAGTCCGATAAAGTTCAAAATGAGCACTGCACTAGCTCGTGATTCTTAAAAAAATATATAAAATCCGCCCAACGCAATAGATTGCTTTTATAATAATAAATTGAATAACACAAGTTGAACAAGTTGAATAATTTAACCTTTAACCTGATAAACATACTCGTTTTCAATATTTGCATTTACGTCGCACTTGTATTTGTATAGTTGAAGGAATCATCTAAGCAAAAACTGTGAACTTTGCTTAAGGAAGTTCTACCTCAAATCGTTTTGATAAGATGTTTAGAAGGTTATTTTCGCGATAATTTTTTTTGCATCAAAACTAATAAAAAAAGTATATTCCGAGAGATATGAGTGGCAAATTGGTAAGTAGATAGAGTAAAAAGTTTGTTGATAAATTTCGGGAAATAAATTATTAAAATTCAGAAAGATGCTATCACTTCGGATTTAATTATTTTTCTTTTTATCTATAAGAACTTAGAGGTCAAATCTAATAATCAATAAAACAAAAATTATAAACTTAGTATGTAGTCAATAAAAAAAAATATTTGAAGCACGCCAAGTTCGTAGTCTCTATGCATTGTGGTTCAAAAAAGGTCGATCTTCATGCATAGATAATTTCTAATAATATTGATAGAATGCTTCACATCTTGCTTTAAAGTTCTTATCGCGTTAAAAGTCACAGAGTCGAAAGAACATAATTTTTGATAACTTTTTATACAAAGTTGTTGTATTAATTTACAGAAAAAAAAAGATTTTTTTTAATAGGTATGTACTGGCCAATGCCGTTGGCTGATATGAGACGAATGGGAAAAAATGGAACAGTGTCTTAAGATGATGTCAAGACTCCCATAACAGGTTTACTTTGTAAACCAGGTAAAGGCCACATCTTTTTTGAGAGCCGTTTACTAACCTTTGAGTTGTGTATAAAGACTTCGCTTTCCAACAGCTTTTAATTTTTATTTATTGAAACAAAACTTTTTTAACACCCCGAATTACAACGACGCTTTACACAGTTGTTCACAATTACCTACTGTTTATTCTTTACCCCTTTTTTTATCACACTTCAGAGCTACTTTTTATTATCGTAATCGAAATACACACTATAAAATCTAAAAATTAGCTGCGTCACCTAGAGCCATACCTATATGTGCTTTTTAAAGCAGATAAAGTTCTTGTTTAATCAATGGGTGAAATGAAAGGTGAAGTCCTGGGTCCTAGAATATTCTATCGCGAAGCTACTAGTAACACCAAAGTATCGAATGTCAGTTTTCCTCATTCACTAAAACAATAAAGGACATTGTACCAGGTAAAGGCCTTTGTAGTTCTTGCTGTAGTTCGTAAGTTATTATTCTTAGCATTTTATGTAAGTTTAATAAAATAATAATAAGGATTATAACAATAAAGGACATTGTCTGTTGACTTATTTGAACCATATAAGTCGTCTTCAACTGACGGCATTCTTTTCATTATGCTACAGACGACGAAAAAACTATGTAACATTAAAAGAGGCAGGTAAAAGGAGCCATTATCAGGTAAAGGACTATGAACCTATGAGTCGAATTAATCATCATTTCTGCTGAAAAGAGAGAGGGAGAGAGAGAGAGGGACTCCATGACATCCACACATGTAGCAAACGATTCCATTTCCAATAAAAATGTCCTGCAACTGCAATATATCAGAAACCCAAATCGCGGTAAAGACAGGGCTTTGGATGTGGTTCTTAATATAGAAGCGTCACTGCAAGTCAAAGAATACATCCTTTCTACTTTCTACCCACCGAAGCCATTGAGAATGCGCTCAAAGAAATTAAAGCCATCATTATGGTATGTGACCTTTATAGTCGTAATGCTAAAAGGCCGAATAATCCGAATCATCTGAACTAGGTGATTGTATAATAAGAATGTCAGAGGATGGCTTTTACTGACGAACAAATATATATAATGAAGCTTAGTAAGTCACCGCTAAGACACACCGCTCATGCTGACGACCTAGTGCGTAATGGAGTCCTTCCCATAAAATAACAAAATGGCTCAGCACATATGTTTATATAGTAAGAACCATACTCACATATAGATTACCAAAAATTCCCAGCAGAAAAATCTCAAAACCTTAAATAAGCTGCAAAGAATAGTTTGTCTCGTCACAACAGGTGCTCTGAGATGTACTTCTACCATGGGGCTAGAGACAATCCTAAACCTTACTTTATAAAAGAGCCGCAAAAAGCGCATTACGACTGCAAGGTACAGGCGATTTCAAAACATGATCCACAGGACATTGGTCAATCCTATACGTACCAAGATGCTGTGTAGGAATAACAAACCTTATGACACCTTATCTTGATCAAGACTACTCGATTCACATTCCAAGCAAAAAAGATTAGGGGTGGAAGCATTACAACCAACGCAGAGGTAGCTCGGGTAAATCACATACTTGATTTACGCCCATCTGTACTGATCTTACTGGAGCAGGTGTATGCTCGGAGAAACTCGGTTCTCGTATCTCGTTTGGTAGGACAACGTAGTTCACAATTAAGGTTTCTAAACAAGAATAATGCTTCCCGAAACGGTAGAAGATGAGAAGCCCTTCCTCTGCCAGTGTCCAAGTAGGCTGAACGAGCTTGCGAGTGTACCAGTGGTGAATATTGTGAAGTTCAGCAGTCCTCCGACTGGGGCTGGGCCTAAATACTTTTTAAAGCTGAGGATACATCCACTATCAGAGTCATTATGAATATTTTATCAGTTACTGGTTGTCTCTATAAAGTGACGCTTAAGCAAGTTGGTGGCCTATAGATTCCAACTTCTGCTCAACTGTCTGCACAGGTTCAACAACGTGAACTTTTATTGGGTACCATTTAGACATGTCAGACAGGAGGCAAGAAATTCCTTTCTCAAGGAGACATGGCATCATTCCCTTATCATATCTGAATCAAAGCAGAACTTATGCTTAGAGGGGAGGGAATTTATCGAAAATAACATTCAACTTTCAGCATAAAAACATCTTTTTTACACAAGTATTTAACTCGTCGATGAAATTAGTTGTAGGTACCTAATTGCCTGCAACATCTCCTTTTAATTCGGGATTCTAACAATAGCATTTCTGTAGCCTTCTATTTGAGACACTTGATTTGACTTCGCAAGAACCCTCATTTAGTCAAACCTCCTAATTTGCACATTTTATTAAGAAAAAAATCAGCAAATGTGACTTCTCTAATCAGGACAATTTCAGTTGAACCTGAGTTTAAGTTGAGCGGTCGCAGTTTCTTTTTTGTGTGAACAACAAATTTTGAACATTTTTTTTTTGTGAACTTAACGACCACAGATGCATTTTGTTCTAGAAATTCTATACTTTATTGAGTTCTATTCTCTCTCAGTTCTATATTATCTTTAATTTGAGAATATGGTTATTCGTTGTTGATGGTCCTGTGTGCGAGGAAGACGAACATATGTGAATATACAATGGCGAACTTCATGTGCTGTAGAGAGATGGGGTGGTAGACAAAAACACGAAGACTATGAGGGCTCGATCACACGAGCGAATGGACAGCAACCCTTCAGCCAAGCAGGTCTTCGAATCGAAGCTCCAGACTAAAGCCGACCAGGGAGACGGAACCGCCGTTTCAAAGACCAGGCCATCACGGATATACCAGAGCGCTTAGTCTGGACAATTGGCAGCAGCCTGCCCAGGATCGCAGTCCCTGAGGATGGAGAATGGTTACTGTGTACTAGATACACACCCTTCATGTGTCGGGAGCCCTATAATTAATTCAGATCCTAGTCTTTACAAAATCTGGAATGTCATCTAGATTTTTTGGAAAATGATTATGTATTATATATAAGTATGACGAGGCCTCACCTCTATTTTGTCAAAAGTTCAGTTTCTCTCACGATCTTGATACGACGTTTAAGGAATTTGCTATAGGTGTGAATTGCGGTTTGTGCACTAATCTTCGGAATCTAAAGCTTCCGCAATCACCACTATTAAAGACAGATTGCAACTAAGAGTTGAAAACCGCAAGACTAAAGAAAAACTCCATTGTAGCACCTATTATTTTGTCAAATAGATCTTTACAATAATTTATTTTTAGGAAAATACCTCACACATACTTCATTTAAATGCAACGCATACACCGCGGAAATAGAGTGCCACTTTTGCACATACAAACGTCATTAATTTACACATTATGCAACTACGCTATAATGACACATAGATCAATCTTTTGCGATTAGACAGGCAAGTTCACAAGCAACAGCCGATCCCCTCTAATCACAAAAACTCGTCGCAATGAGATTGATAAACCACACGCTCAGCATCAGTTCATCAATCTCTCAACTGACCCTGAATTCATTCATTCCGACACTTAACATACATTTACGAAACTATTATCAGGCGAAGCTCCCACCCTGTACCAACAACAGCAGTACTACTATTTACTACCCCCCATTCAAGCAAACAATCGGCCCAAAATACTTCCACTTTACACCGTGCACTGTTGGACAACCAAATTTATATAATCAATCTCGGACATGACACAAAACATGGCCTCAGCATTTCATTAATAAATTTTCTCTCCCGAACCGCCACCTGATCGATGCAGAGTTTATCGATGCATACATAACGGTAATAATTAATCGATATCCGATTTCATTCGGGTTTGTTCGCTTACACATGTATCGATCACTGCATTCGCTGGTGTGGCTACTAGCGCTGTTACTATTCCTGCTACTGCTGCGACTTATGCGGCCACTATCACACTCCTCGTAGCAGCCACTGTCCAGTTTGCAATAGTGATTGCGGTTGTTGTTGGCCAAATCATTATCTGTATCCGGATTGTCAAAATGGCAGCGTATATCCTTTGACTTGTGTCGGGTGGAGGAGTTTTTTGAATTTGTTCGCCGTACCGACTTCCGGTCCGAGGGTATTTTCAAATGACTACAATTGTAGGTGTACTTCGGGTGAGATTCTCTGGATGGAACTTTCATTTTGACAGCTTGACGCGAACAAAATTATATAAGTACAACGTCACACACAATGAATAAATAAATTTATCGAAACTTTCGTTGTTGTATTTTACACTGTTTTGGCGAGCAAACGAACTCGCGATCCAAATTTGACGATCGGGAAAAAAAACTGATGATCGACTAAATGGTTTTATTTATTTTTTATTTTTGCGTTTGTCAACTTTTACACGATGATGTATGCAAAACTTTCAACATAATTACAGTGGTCGACCTTAGCGCTAGTTTTTTTTTGTGTTAAGTTTTACAAAGGAACAAGATCGTTGTAGGCATGGTTTGAACTTCGAGAATATTTTGTTTGGCACAGAAACAAAATTCAATTGAATGTTGTCTTTTAATCAATTTTAATATCACAGAGAAATTTTTGAATCTTTTTTTTCACGATAACAACAATTATTGTATTTGGACACAGCAGTGGCTTGTGTTGAGCCAACTCTAACCGACCGATCGCGACGTGTGCTGCTCGTGCAGCTCCGGTTCGGAGACGAAGAAGAAATGAAAATTGATTATTTTGAAATTCCAAAGAAGCCGTAGGTACGTCTACGTATATGAATGAACAGAAAAAATATAAAAAAGGCAGGCGAATAATTGGAGCTAGAGAGCTGAGCAAGCTACGTAGACTATGCCCTGAGTAAAATGCGCGAGATGGTTGGCTAGTTAGGTTTGGCGATAAAATCGTACGAGGGTCAGTTCACTTCACCGCACAGCGTGAGTGGCTAGCTTTTTGTTTGCTTTGTACACTTATTCCTTAATGGCTTTTAACTTTGAGTTAAAAACTCTGAATGAGAGGAACCGGAACATCGTTTGAGTGAGGTTTAATGCAGCGAGCACTGAGTTTCGAGAACCAGCACAGCTTGGGTATGCGGTTGGTTTATGCGATATTTGTATGTGAGCCGAGAACGTTCGCCGGTTGAGGAGCCGGGTCGAAAGTCTTTTTATTTTATGCCGCAACACATTAAACGTGCAAGTTCAACCACTGCTCGTAAATGACAAGGTTCTGGATAATAGTGGTCATTCGGAGCTCGGAACAAACTTTTAATAGACCCGCGTGAACTACATTTATAAGTATGGGTCGTTGCTTGAGTTAAAACATATAGGTACTTAATGATTTTGAACTGCACTAAACCTTTTGCCCAGGTGAATAAATCGCTTGACATTAGCTTGACATTTTCAGACGTCATGCATGGACGTATGCCTTCTTGTAGGTCCAGTTGGGGCAGGATAATAAATTTCGTAGTTTATTGCGTACAAGTTTTTGAAGACTTTTTGCATAGGTATAATTGCAAAATATTATCCTCATGCGACTTAGGCGTCTTAAGAAACCTCATTATGATAATGAAACGATTTGTCTCAGAACGCGTGGTTTTTGAAAACTGCGAGAAACATCAGGATAGGCACTAATGGCTGTCAACCTGACAACACGTACTGTTACATATTAAGAAAAGCTTATTTTACCACAGCTACGCAGTTCGCAGTTTCAGAAACAATATAGCAGTCTAGAATTAGGTGGAAAACTTATTAAACTTATGTAGAATGTCTTATACTAAGATTTTCGTGTCTTTTTTGCTTGAAGTTCAAATCAATGTATAGTAAACAATAATAAAAGCCTTGAAAATCGTCTATGTCCATAAGCTATTGTTATTTAAACACCTAAAGCCGCTCGTAAACAGCCTGATAAGTCCATATCAGTTTGGCTTTAGGCGAGTAAAGTCCGCTATAGTTCAAATATTCGATCACAAAGCGGCAGATCTTGGAAAAACTTCAGGAATCCCAAATCCGATACCCATCTCATTTTCAGGATGAGTTACATTAAGCAATGTCTAGTTTTGACATTCCTGCCAAGTTCGTTAGTTTGTGCACGTTAACGATGGGAAACTATCGCCGTTCCCTCCAGATCAGTAAGGACCTCATCGATCTCTTTGATTTCAAAAGAGGTTTTAAACAAGGCGACGCAATGTCATGTGACTCTTTTAACATCATACAAGAGAGAATTCTGCAAAACTCAGTGAAGTCATCGTGAGTATCGGGGCGGAAGCGGCGAATACCGACCCAACACGGTCGTCTTGGAAAAAATAACACCATCGGCAGCTATAACTTGAAGGTAGGTAGGGACTTCGTCTACCTGAGTTGCGCTATAAATTGACAACGGCGCCAGCACTGAAATCAAAGGAAGGTTAACTCTTTTCAATCGCTGCTTTTTTTGGGCTTAAAAGGTACTTGAGTAGAAAAGCGCTCCTCGAGCAACTAAACTGTCCTTTTGCAAGACCCTTATCATCCCAGTCTTGCTTTACAATGCTGAAGTATGGTCCCTGTCATTTGTAGACGGAAACGCTTTAGGTTCCTTCGAGAGGACGATCCTTCGGCTGATTTTTGGACCCGTCTGCATAGACGAAGAGTGGTGGAGCAGATATTAGATTTAACTGTGCGGCCTGGACAGCCACACCGAACTAACCAGAACTGCCGAAATACTCTACGACTGCAAGATGACAAAATGGAGATGCTCAGCGAAACACACGGCTACCAAACGAGGTTAAGATAAACTTTTTTTTTTCAATATGTAAACCTTGTTATTATTTTCCGTTTTTAGAAGTAAACGTGTATCCACAAATCTTATTTAGTCAATAGCAGAGCCGCGAAATCCCACTGGAAGAAGTTGTCTTCAGCATGTTATTCGTGATGCTGCCAGTAGCATATACTCCTGGTGGGCCACCATTCGCAATAAAGTTGTAACTGAGAGATGAACCTGAACGTCTAAATAAAACCCAGGAGCGTCTGATATATAGTGTGCGGCCAACTGGCCAGCGTCTGATCCCAGAGGGGCGGCTGAATTCTAAACAGTTAAACTCCAAGAGCGTCTGTTTTGGGATGAGCGGCTTCGTGGTCGGCGTCTGTTGTCCATGTTAGGATCGGCCGGATAGAAAGCTGGCAGCTAGGTATACAATGCAACACACAAAACCAGGCGGCTAGTGGTGAGAAAAGAGATGCGCGGTTTAAGACTCCTGGAGTTCAAAAAGCCATCAAAGAGAAGAAGAGAGCCTATATTGTGTGGAACAATGTAGGAACTCTATATCTCGAGTCCGGTACACTGAGACGCGAAGAATTTCCAATATGGCGGTCTGATCAGCCAAAGAGCAGGCATGAAAAAAGTTCGGCGAGAGGTTGAAGCACGATTACAGATCTGCAAACAAGACATTTGGCAGACTATTGTCCGGCTCAGAGGAAGGAAGTTGAATATCGGTCAAGGGGTAAAGCCAAAAGACGGTACACTTCTTTCAAATGGAAACGACGACTTACGCAGATGGAGCGAGCACTTTTCGGAGCTGCTCAATCCGCAACAGGCACTGAAGATGGCAATTCCATTGCTGGCGAGATTAGGGCGGAGAATAGTCCTAGAGAAGGTGAAGTCACTGCCGCGATTAAATCGTTTAAAGTGGATAAGTCTGCTGGAGTTGATGAACTTCGGCCAGATATGCTCAAGGCAATGGGTGGAGAAGGTGTTAAATGGCTAACACGTGTCATTTAGGTAGCCTGGGTTTGCACCTAGCGATTGGCAAACATGAGGTGCCCATTTTCAAAAAAGGGGACAAGAGAGATTGCTCTAACTATAGGTGTATATCTCTCTTAAGTCTTCCGGGAAAAGTATTCGCGAAGGTGTTGGAAGCGCGTTCCAGTTCTGTAATCGAACCTTTGTTACGGGAGGAACAGTGCGACTTTCGGCCTGGCTCTAAAGGTTATCCTTGAGAAGACCTGGAAATATGCCAAATTGGTCTAAGCGTGTTTCACCGGGTTCCTCGTGATAAACTCTAGGGAGTTTTGCGGTACTATGCAATCAGTGGGCCTCTTATAAGAGCCATTCAGTCTTTGTATGGGAGCTGCAGAAGCTGTGTTCGAATAAATGGCGTCAAATCCCAACCTTTTGATGTGTGCGTTGGACTTCGCCTGGGCTATGTTCTATCGCCTCTCTTTTTCATAGCATATATGAACTGGATCTTGAACCGCAGTATTGGTGAGGAATCTTTCGAAATGACTGGCGTCAGGATAAGCCATCTGCTTTTCGCAGATGATTTAGCTTTCCTGGCATCGTCCCAAGAGAAACTTCAGCGAGCACTGGATGGGTTTGCGGCCATATGTGGTGAGGTTTGGATGAAGATAAACGTGAGCAAATCCGAAGTGATGGTTTCCCGAGCTCCTGATGTGCAGTGAACGAAAGATGAAGGAAGTGATACTGAGTTATCTTGTGTGATTGGTCAAGCTGGAGCTTTAAAGGAACTGCGCCAGCCGGTCATCAGGAAAGCTGAGCTTGGAGTGAAAGCAAAGATCTCAGTTTTTTATTCAGTGTTCGTTCCAACCTTCATCTATGGTCATCTAAATTTGGGTAATGACCGAAAGAACCAGATCGCGGGTACAAGCTGCCGGAATGAGATTTCTGAGGTGCGTCCCGGTGGTGTTACTCTTAGGGATAGAGTGAGAAACGTCAGTATTCACGGGAATCTTGGTGTTGAGTAGCTGCTTCTCCGAGTGGAACGATCAATTCTTCGGTGATTTGGACACGTTGTTCACATACCCCGCGACTTCCTAGAAAGGTTACGTTAGCCGAGATGCGAGTGCGTCGCCCGCCTGGTAGGCCAAGAAACAGGTGGTGGGATCAGGCAAGGAACATCTCCGTCTGGTCATTGCGCCTGTGTCGCTTGAGTTGGTGGCGGAGGATCGGGAACGATGGAAGGCCCATTTAGCCGCTCCGACCCTTCAAAGCATAAGCGGCCGCATGTCATTACCACTTTGAGCAGGTGGGTATGGTTCTCTGTTTAGCCAAAGACCATTTTGACAATTTTTTTTATTTGTTGGGACGTTAATGCCAAAGATTATGCTCAGCTTTCCGAGCTCATTTTTAAGGGCGAAAGTGCCATAACATAGTCTGCCGATTAAAAGGTGACCAGAACAAGTGTCGCGAATTCTTAGTCTTATTTATATAATTCCTTAGCCATGTTCCGCAATGCAAATTGATCCGCAGTGGGTCGTGTGCCATTATTGGCTATATCCATGGCTAAATTTTCTGACACTTGATATGCATTGCATCGATTGGGTATGAATGAATGTCACGGAACACAGTATACCTACATTTCTTCACAATTCATAGCCGTACATAAATCAGTTCCGTAAC
The DNA here is from genome assembly GCA_947623515.1 of Neoascia interrupta. NCBI lineage: Eukaryota > Metazoa > Arthropoda > Insecta > Diptera > Syrphidae > Neoascia > Neoascia interrupta. The sequence continues at coordinate 126,831,254 of OX392463.1, forward strand.
AATATTCCTGTTCGTTCTCTATAGTGGCGAACTAAGAGGTCAGTGCAATGCACGGTTTTGGTTACGCTCGTCATACATGGTGCTTAGTGTTATACAATGCAATGTAGGAAGTGTCAAAATGGTTTATTTACATTTGGTGGGTTCAGTATACTGGATGGAATTTCGCCTATTTAATAAACGCTGACTGTTCTCCGAAACAACTCCGAACAAAACAATAAGACACACAGACAACAATAATAACACACACCTACACGGTCAATAGAGCTAAGGGCTGGGCCCGCATGCTGCTTTCTGTGACAGAGAGAGGCAAACTCGACTGCAAAGAAGAAACACGAAAATAGGTAAACTGCTGTGAGACAAGAGTGTGTTTTCGCACAATGTACTTTAATTAAAAGCAGAAGACCAGTGTTGCCGAAAGTAGTCCCATAGGAGTATTGTACTACTCTCAACAGCTCTGTACTCCCGTACTCCTCTTTTCGTATTTGTACTCTTCATTATTAAAAATATCTTACACTTGCAGCAAAGTCTAATTCCAACCTTATTTAATTGAATTCCCCTTAAACTTAGTTCAAATCAGCACTTGTCAGCACTTTTACCTTCCAAATTGTCGTTTTCGTTGGCTTCATGAAATGTGCGATCCCGAGGAAAGACAGCCAAAGAAGTTTTTCTTAATATTTTAGTAGAGCAGTTTTAAGTTTTTGCGAACTGTTTGAAATTGCAAGTTGCTCTTGAAAATTAATTAAGAATTTGGGTTCCTTGGAGACGGTACAAACAAAGAAGCTATAAATGCGTCTTGCGCTGTTGGAGGTACTAAAGCAAATGTCTCTAAAACCATGCAAGAGCAATTTGAAGTGCTGAAATTGCAAGTTGCTCTTGAAAATAAATGAGTAATTTGAGTTCCTGCCATTGCCAATGTGTCCTTTGTGGCTCGTGTCTTCAAAGTCAAATAAGTGTGCTTCTGCTGGCGTTCCAAAAAATTTGGTGGAAAACCCACATACTAAACCCGAAAAGGCCAAAGAAGTTGAGATTTCTGATGCTGCTAAGTTGATCGACCTACTAGCTACTAATTTCCGTTTTTATAAATGACTTTTTTATGGTTTCTTTAAATAGGGTTGAAAAAAAAATTTTGTGTTCACATTTATTTTTGAAGACTAAAAAATTTGTGTACTCCTATTCATTTCAAAATACTCCCCTCTATTGGCTGCACTACCTTATAATATTTCTCTCCGGCAAAACTGCAGAAGACACAGTTGGTGAGAGGCGATAGGTGCTCACGACTCTATTTATTTTTCGTTGAAAACCTTTGACATTTGTCTGCATTCTTCGGACTAACTTCAACTAATCGGGTCAAAGGAACAGTTCAAATCCGTAATTCACTGCTTCTTCGATCCGAGACAAGAAATGCCTAAAACGCACCACAGTTGACAATGCCCAGCAAGGAAGGTAAAACGTTTGTACTTAATTTTGATCCGAAGGAATAACATTTGTACTAAACTCCGAGTCGAAGAGGTAATATTTGTACTAAGTTTCGAATTACTTGATCTCAAACGTTTCATCATCGTATCATTTATCTGGGCATTCGTAGGCTGTCGCTTTTTTTCCCGTGGGTAGGTAAAAACCTTCATAGGCACTATGAGAATCGAACGCGCGTGCTCATAGTAGTGTGAGATTCTTACTCATTAAAAAACCTCCCAATCTTTGTAAGACTACGACTAAGTTTCCTTAACAAGTAGTTCATGCTTCTGTATAGTAATCGCGTTTGGCAGGCTACCTTCCAACGAAAGCACCTGCAATACCGTCATTATGTGCGGTTTCCTCTTACGACGCTAGATCCAACGGTCTTGTTCGTTGTAATCGGCGTGCAAGATTTGTCTGAACCAGAGTTCGGATTATTTCGTGGTTGCAATGGCCGTGAAGGCGAGTGTGAAGTTTGCGAGCAAAGTTTGTTATCTCGTCAGACACGGTTGCGATTCCTAGATCTCGGTGTAGATCGCTATTTCTTATGTACCATGGAGCATTTACGATTGCTCTTAGTGTCTTATTTTGAAAAGTTTCTAAAATAGATATGTTGCTTGGTTTGGTACAACCCCAAAGTTGTATACCGTACGTCCAAGATGGTTTTAGCACTTGCTTATACAATAGCAGTTTGTTATATACGCTTAGTTTCGAATAACGTCCGATAAGCCAATTCAGTTCTCGTAGCTTGATTTCAAGTTCATCGCGTTTCTTTTTAACGTGTGGCTTCTACTTAAGTTTTGCGTCTAGGGTCATGCCTAAGTATTTCGCCTCGTTTGCGTACGGAATTTGTACCGAGTTTATAAATAGAGATAAGTAGATTACCCTCTTGTAAGTAAAATGTACATGCGTTGATTTTGTCTCATTTAGGAGGATTCGCCAGGCCTTTGTCCATTCGCATATTTTATTCAAAGCGCGTTGGAGTTTTCCCGTTGATAGTTCGACTGTCTTATCCGTAGCGAGGATAGCCGTGTCGTCAGCGAACGTGGCTACAGTCGTTGTCTCTACTTGAGGTACATCTCTTGTAAAAAGTAAAAACAGTGTTGGACCGAGGACGCTACCTTGTGGAACGCCGGCTTGTATTTCTTTGAATTCTGAGTATTCGCTCCCGTATCTCACTTGAAATAGTCTGTTGTCAAGATAAGACTCTAAGAGTTCATACATTTTTTCCGGCAAAACTTTCCGTAGCTTATATTTTAGGCCTTCGTGCCAAGCTTTATCAAAGGCTTGGGATACGTCAAGAAAAGCGGTAGAACATATCATTTTCGCTTCTAAGGCTTTCTCAATTTCATTAGTTATTCGATAGACCTGGTCAATTGTTGAATGTTTGACCCTAAAGCTTTTCTTCCTAGACCCTAAAGTCTTTCTTCAATTATTGGTTGCAGTCGTTTGAGCACAAGTTTCTCGAAGACTTTAGATATAATCGGCAGAAGCGAAATCGGTCTATATGATTTTTTGTCGTTCGGGCATTTCCCTGGTTTCGGAACCATTATTACCTCTGCGACTTTCCATTGCCGTGGAACGTATGAAATTCTCATTGATGCGTTTATGATGTAGAGAAGCTTGACTAACGCTCTTTTCGGTAGCTCCTTCAAAATTTCCCCAGTAATTAGGTCATAGCCTGGAGCTTTGTTATTCTTCAAATTTTGGATTGTTTGACGAAGTTCAGACAGTGTCACGGTTTTCATTCGATAATTGTCTAGTTCCGCATTGCGATACAGATCGTCAACCAACGGCTCCACGTCAAACGGTTTGAATGTTTCTTCTAGATGTTCTGCAAATACATCTGCTTTCTCTTTGTCGCCTTTTACCCATTCACCGTTATCTTTTCTTATTAGCGCCGAGTGTACTATGGGCTTTTTAATGGACTTCACGGCTTTCCAAAGTGAATAGTTTGACCCTCTATCGGCAGTCAAGTTTTCGAGGTAGTTGGTAGTCTCGCGACTTTTAAAATCTTGAAGTAAGTGCTTTAATTTGTTAGATAGCCCATTCAGAATGGTTTTATCAGGAGGAGCTCGAGACAAATGCCACCTCTTTCGAGCCTTTCTCTTTTCGCGTATGAGCTCTTCAATTTCGCGCGGGTAAATTGATCCGCTTTTCCTTACTCCAGTCTTCCGGAAAGAAGTATTGTTCCAAGCAGCGTCTTGAATAGTTCTTACGAGTTTATCGTCTTCTATTTCTAAAGGGGTTGTAAGTGGTACATGTAGAGATGAATTTTCTTTACAGTATTTCCTAAAGCCATCCCAGTCGGTGTTGTTATTCGTTAGCCTAGGCGCTCTCTCATTTTTTGCTAGACTTCTGCCGATTTTCAAAACGACTGCCGAGTGATCCGAACAGAGATCATAGCCTTCTTCTACATTTGTGAGGTGGCGGGGAACCCCTTTTGCGATAAAGAAGTCGACAAGGTCAGGTACTTTGTTTCTGTCGGTTGGCCAATACGTTGGCTTTCCCGTCGAAAGGAAAACCACGCCACGTTTCATTCTAGCTTTGAAGAGTACTCTACATCTTGTTGAATTGCACCGTGATCCTCAAAAGGTGTTTTTCGTATTAAAGTCCCCGCCGATGATAAAATTCGACCCAAGTAAGTCAAAGAGGGGAGTAAGATCGTCGTCCGCTAGCCTATACTGTGGAGAAAAATAACTCGAGGCAATATTATAATCTAGGTGACCTATTTTTACCGATACTGAAGTTATTTGCATAGAGTCAAGTTCAATTTCTTCGTTTTTGTAATGCTTAATGCAGTCTTTGATGTAGAGAGAGGATCCGCCTCTCGAATTTTCTGATGGATGATACGCTTGGTAGTCGATGTAACCTCTAATTTTGGGTCCGGATCCCTTCTTAAAGTGTGTTTCCGAAATCAGGCATAGGTCAATATTTTTTTCCCGTAGAAATACTTCTAGTTCGTCGATTTTCTTTAAAAGACTATTTGCATTCAATGTAAGTATGTTAATGAGCTTCATATTCATGATTTGTTATTCGTTTTGCGAGGTTTAAACTCTAGCTCGCTCAGTTTGTCAAATATTACTTGATTAACTTTAGTTTGTTGCTCAAGCTTTTCCAATATCATAAATAATATTTGAGATACCGAATCTGTTGTGGTAGGTTCTGGAGGTTTGCTTTTGTGTGACGCGACTTCAGCGTACGATCTTGGGCCGATGAGTGATGCTTTTCCCTTTGTACTTGGACCGGCCGGCGACGTTTTCTTGCGGAGTTTGTATATTTTTCCTCGTCAATCTCGTATTTCCGACCGATTTTGGAGTTTTCGGGTTGTCAGCTCTAGAACGTTTTGGGGTTGTGGCCCTATCTACAATATGTTGCTTAACAGTTTCGTGACGTTTTTGTAGCTCCATTGCGATTTCGCAACTTCGGTAGCTCGCCGGGTGACTTCCATTACAATTGGCGCAAGTTGCTGCGGCCTGACTGCTTACGTTGCAATCTTTTGAAAGATGTCGACCGGCGCATTTGACACATCGCGGTTCTTTTTGGCAGTACGCTTGAGTATGTCGGAAGCCTTGGCATCGCTTACCTTGAGGTACTAGTCGATTGCCCTTTCGCTTGGGCTCAATTTTTACCCTGATATTTAGGATTGTTTTTATTTTATATATTTCGTTTATGTTTTCAATACTATCGAACGTCAGCATGAAAATAGGAAGACCGCGCTTGACCACGGTGTCTTTTTCTTCTTCCGTACGTTGTTTTTCTTTCTTAAGTATGTTCACGGCATCAAGAATTTTAAAGCCTTGGGCTTGAACATCTTCAACAATTTCTTCCTTCGTGCAGGTTGGGTGAAGTCCCCTAGCGAAAACCCGAAGCGGCTTCTCGAATTTGTTTTCGTAAGTATACCATTGTACATTCTCGGTATTTAATTTTTGCGAAAGTGCGCGATAGGCATCAGAGTCATCGACATTGACTTTCCATACATTATTTCGAAGAGAAATTAAATTATACTTCGTCCCCAGAGTATTTTTTAAGATATTTGGCAGCTTTCCGTAGTCTGCGACCCCAACGACATTTATTGCAGGCGGTCGGTGAATTTTTTCTTCAATTTTCGCTGTCGCTTTTTTTGACACGGTTGGTGTTTCATCGTGTTTATATACGGCCTACTGGTGAAGACCCAATTTTTCGTTTTTTGGTAGATCTTTTCTTAAGAGCCGGATTAGTTTCACGTGCAAGCTCTTCTTCGTCTGTCACGTATTCGCTTTGACGCTTCGGCGTGTCCTCACGTTTTGTAGTATCACGGGGATTCCTAAGAGCCTCGTTTTCTTTTCGTAACGAATCTACTTCATTTTTGAGCTCATGGTAGAGACGTTCCATATCTTTAAGCTTAGCGCGGAGTTCGTTGTTTTCCGCTTCAAAGCATTTAGTTTTCGCTGAGTCCCGATTGACCGGCGGACTTCCTTTCCCGGAGATGATCGATCTAGGTGGTGGTGATCGAGGTACCCTTGGTTTCTTCATCAAGGGATTTGAAAGCAATAAATGGCTCTCCCCAGAATCCGTAGAGCCTGCCTCCGAAGAGGGTGGATTTGCCAGTGATGCTGGATTACCACCTGAGGTATTACTTCCGTTCGTTTTGTCCATTGCATGGTTTGTATGCGCTACGCGCTCGGCATACGGAGGTTGGATTTTAGTCGCCTCTTACGACAGACATGCCTTACCTCGGGTATATTCTAACCCCTACCCGAAGGGGGCCACTTTAACACCCAACAGACAGAAAGACTTTGAGCTCTCGAAATGTGGTCCGCATTTGTACGGAAAGCGATACACATTTTTTTGGCCAGCAAAATTTTCAAACGCTCCTTTATCAAAAAGGTTTGGGGCAAAGTTCTGAAGTTAAAAGGATTTATAAGTATTTGCATGAATTCGATGCTGACAGCACTGACCCACACCTGCAGGTCTAGTAGTATAGTTATAACCAAAACTGATTTGGTTTATTCTGTGTGAGGCAAGCTATTTTGATTGACTATACGAAAGACATTGATAGTGCATACTTTGTCATCGATCCTAACAACAAAGTCTTATATAAGAGTATTGCATCAAAGATAAAAGTCCGATAAGAACTTGAACTTCACACGTTAACAATGCAAGTGTATCTTCAATTAAAAAGTATTCCACAACAATAATGCTGCACAAAAGATTTCAAATTACGTCATATTAAATCGATTTACCTTAATAGAAAAATTAAATACAGAAAGAAATACTGGGGCTTTGCAACTTATATGGCGATTGCTAGCCGACAATCTTATAAATAAATTGGACTTGATAAGAAGTTTTATTACGGTCTTTCCATGCCGATAACTTAGCCAGTGTAATGAAACAGAAACTTTTTATGAATTTTAGATTATAATGAGCCGACTTTATCCACTGTTTTCGTAACAAAACTTTGATAAGGTCACTACGATAAATTGAAGAGCAAATTCTAAAAAGCCTAAGCCAGGAAGATCAAAGCCATTTAACATCAAGAAGACTGTTGCGCTTAACATTTCTTTTTATTATTTGGAAGGGTTTGGTCGACAACGTTAGATAATAAATAAACTTATTGCCTCCTATTCCTTAATCCCGCAATGGTTTTGCTTAACTCCTTGAACACTCGCCTAAACTTACTTTTACTATTTTTACGATACAGCACACAAGAAATGATATTGGCTTCTTCCTTCCTTGGGGTAGCTGAACTGCGGATTTAAGAAGAGTCGAAGATTAAACAACAACAAAACAGTAACAAAAAAATATACGTGTGTAGCTTAGAAAATGATATGCCCACCCTCTCAGAAACTATGATACCATTAACCGCCGGATATTGGCCCTGTTCTTTTTTGAGTTTGACTTTTTGAAATCATAAATGCGAATATTAGCAAGAGAAGAGAATAAACAGCGGATATATTTTCAAATATAGGAAATATATATAGCCTCAAAATATAGGAAATATATATAGCTTCAAAATATATAAAACATAAGAACTCCAGTACTAGTCTTGGTACTGGAACAAAGTTGGTGGCGGAAGAGCCCCTGAGTAGAAAGATGGTTGTTATCAGCGTACGCACCAGCGGGGGAGGGATCCTTCCCTTTGGAGCATTTAGTACAGAGCCCGGCGTGGTAAAGAAGGACGCTGCATAGCCAAGACTAGCCGTTCTTTAGAGTTTGGCAAAAGAGGCATAACCACGTGAAAGCCTGTTCCACCAAACATTTGATGCGTATGAGGAGAATGGTCTTATACCATGGCCGTATAGATAGGGGGACCATTTTCGGAGAAAAGGCGCATGTTTTGCCAAATGCGCCTCTGAAATGCCACAAATGGACACTGTTTTCCGGTTTTCGATGCAACATGCTTGCACCAAAGAAGATTTCTAACAAGGATTAAAAATACATATTTGACTTTATCGGATACCGGGGAAGCGACAACCTTAAGCACGAGTTGAGTCAGGCGAATAACCTCCTTAAGGGAGAAGGAGAAATGTACGTTTGTCCTCGTAAAGAGAACAAACGTATATAACGTACTTTTAAAAGGATTCACTGAAGGCTATTCCTTGTGCACCAATCATCGACCGAGTTAAGGGATCGAAAGAACGGCAAAATCATCCGCATTGGCTTGTGTGTAGGTTGCAGAAAGGTTGAGAGCCGATATCAGAGAGTTAATAACCATGCACGATAAGAGGGGAGACAGAACATCACCTTGCGGGCAGCCACTATTTACACCAGTTACTGCCACAGTCTGCCTCGGTTATGAGCGTCCTGCACATTAGTGTTGACCTAATTTATTGAACTTAAGAACTGAACCTAATAATTATCTACATTTTCTTGTCTGGCTGATTCGCACCCGTATCAAAGTTCGCGTTATCATACACGTCCTCCATGTCGACGAAAACGCCCAGCACGTATACTTCTTCTGGCCAAGAGCAAATTCAATCCCACTAACAAAGTTTTGAAGCGCGATTTCGCATGATTTTCTGCGCTAATAAGCATGTCTAATCTCAGAAAAAGGATACGATAGAAGACCAATTTTGCGCACACGCAGCTCAACCATTCTCTCCAAGTTTTTCAGCAGGACGGAAGATACACTTATTGGTCTAAAAATTTTGGCTTGGCTAAAGTCAGAGTTACTAGGTTTTGGTATAAACACGGCTTTAACCGTACGCCAAAATGTAGGTGTACATAAGCCAAGGCAAGGCTTGCAGATTAATACAAATTACAAAATTCTTTCAGCGTGGGCAACCGTTTCCACATAACTGCGAAGATTCCATCCGACCCAGGTGACTTGGAAGTTTCAAAACACTCAATTGCATATTTGATAGCATCATCAGTCACCACTCTAGATGCAATATACCAGTTTAGCCGCGTTGAGTTCGTTGGTTCTACAGTTGCAACCGTTGCCGATACGGTGACTTCACTCAGACATTCTACCTCCTCACAATATTTATACCCGACCCAGGGTATATTATTTTTTTTAAGTTTTATTTTTGGATTCGCCAATAGGTCACTTAAATCCCTTTGCTTCGATCAATATAGACTCCATTTTTCTTCTAAATTGGTTTTTAACTACCGATTCAGGAGCTTCCTGGTCTCTTAGTGAATAAGCTGCAGTTAGGTATTCCTGTCATTGACATTAACCGGTTGGTGATCGCCTTGCTGCGATCCATAATATGTATGAGCAAGCTGAAGACGCTGAAGGCACTGAAAAGAAGTAATTTTATGACTTACTGGATAGAGCCTGCTGAGCCTCTCCTCTACGATATCAAAGTTGTGCACGACAACTTTAATGGTAAGGTCGGAAAGTAGAACATCTTCGACGAATTAGTTGGTAAGCATGGCTTTAATGCATAACAACAACAGAAAACTGCTATCGACTAAGAAATTTTGCAGCAGCTTGAAGTTGTAACACCAACCAAGGCTCCAAGAATCCATAAGACAACCTGGCTGTTTCCCGACGGTCAAACCACAAACGAAATAAACCAGGTTCTCATCGACGCAAGTGCACATTTACCAAGGGGCAAACGTCGACTCTGACCATTTTCTGGTAGTCGTGGCTAGACTCGGAGCTCGACTTTCCAGAAAGAAAAAGTTGCAATTCGCCAAAAAAAGATTCTCAAATTCAGATGCGTCAGCGTTAGCGCACCTCCTGTAGTATCCGGACTCCGAAGCCGAAACACTTCGGTCACTTCCACTTTTGCAAAAACACTACGCTGTGCTGGGGGCTCTTTTAAGTTCAAATAGTAAAAACCGTATCAAGAATACTACTATTTCATTTTCCGACAGCAAATTTCATAATTCAAACCAATCGCAAATCCAACAAGGTATTGTATGTCTAGAATGTGCGCGGATTTGGACTGGCAGTAGGGAGTCAGTTTTTGCTTCTTGCAAGCAGAGTTTCGTTCAATATTGGCCAGAGGGCCAATGTGTTAAAAACACAATATATAAAAACCGCTGACACATTGATAGGTAATAGTTATTGGACTTTCTAATCGTTCGCGATTAGGTATCTTTTAAGTTTTGTTTTGAAGCATTTTTGCAACTTTATAAGAATCTCATTGTTTTCAAACAGTTATAGTAGTTATATGTAGTTGTTTAGAGGAATATTATTGAAAATATAATTTGTTTTATCTATCATTGTTTTTTATTACAGCAGTTAAAGTAGTTCAAAGAAAATATCACGCCGACACTTCACTTTTGATCAAAAGACTGTTTTTTTCTACGAACACTTCTTTTCAAAATATGCAAACGGCAACGCTGCTACGAGCCTGCTACAACAGCTACAGTACAGAGAGCGCTTGTGTAAGAGACTCTCCGCCTTGTATTTCCTCTCACCAGACGTCAGCTCAGCAACGAGTGGAGTCAGTACCGCGACACCAGTAAAAGCGTTGTTGAATCAACTTTAGATTTTCAGTCGTTCCTAAAAAGGTGTTCTTGGTATGACGATGATTGCGAGAATAGGATAAAAGTGGCAGAAGATGCTTATTGTGTTATGCGAAAAAGTTGCAGTGAAAAACAAGAGCAGCGTATGAAGGGTTCAATTAATCACTCGCATACGCAGACGACATTGATTTAATTGACAGAAGAAAGCGTGATGTCAGTGAAGCCTTCGTGAGTGTTGACACGGGTGCGGCGGTTAAGGGCTTGGCAGTCAACAGGGGCAAAACCAAGTAACTATATGCTCAATGCTGTCATAAAGAAGAGACACCAAACACCGAGGTTTTGGACAGAACGTCACCAGAGACAGCTATAACTTTGAGATAGTTAGGGACTCTGTCTACCTGCATTCCGCTACAAATTCAGACAACGACACCGACGCTGAGGTCAAACGAGGGTTAACTTTTGCCAATCGCTGTTTCTTCGGGCTAAAAAGGCAATTGAGTAGCAAAGCCCTTTCTCCAGCAACCAAATGTCCATTTTTAAGACCCTCATCATCCTAGTCTTGTTTTACGGTGCAGAAGCACGCTGTCAAAGGCGGATGAGAACACTTTAGGCTGCTTCAAGGGGAAAAATCCTTCGGGTGATTTTTGGTCCCAAGGAGAGGTCGACACCGACCAGGCTAGAAGAGTCAACATACAACGACTGCGATGGCTGGGTCACCTAGAGCGTATGGACACCAACACCAACCCTGGCCCGGAAAATCTCCTAATCCACACCGCAGGGGCAGGGCAGTAAAGGAGCACCAAGACTCAGGTGGCGTACGCAAGTTTAAGGGGACCTCAGCCAACTTTGCGTGCAGAACTGGAGGCGGCTAGCTAGAAGCAGAGCTGGCTGGCGAAGCTTGTTGGTTAAGGCTCAGGTCAACCCCGGACTGAAGCGCCACCTAAAGTAAGTAAGTAAGAGTATCGAACCAAGAGAGAGGAGGAGAAAAGTGAAAAGACGCGCTAGAGATCAAAGAGTCCAGCGATAGAAACAAGACCAAAAAGTTCTGTCAAACGTGCAAGCTTTAGAACCAAAGCTTGTTCAACGTTCCGGACCTGACTACTACAATTGAAATAGAAGTCCCAGATTTTCTCGCCATTCAAGAATGCGCTAACCCTATCTACAACCTTAGCATCAAAGGTGCAAGCTTGGCGAAGGAAACCTAGTCACCGAAGCACAGGGAATATGTAGTTGCTCATTGCATTTACTTAATGATAGTCAGGCGCATCGGTGTTGCACATTGCTTCTGTTGTATGATGGACTTAGACCACCCAAGAAACCGTTAAATAAAATCTCAAGAAGGAGCTATGCGGACGTGCCCCAAGTCTTTATAGAAACAAAAAAAGGGTTAAAATCGTAGCACATATTTATACAAAAAATGACAATAGTTACGCAGCATTGTAAGTCAATACCAGGTAAAAGAGTTAAGTCTTAGCGACCACCCAGACCTGCTTAGACTCTTCTCTAAACTCGCAGAACTTGACATGCGATGTGCCCTTGCTGGCCGTCTAGAGAAAGTTCTACACTTTAATAAAAGATTATCCACGGAGATCCCTAATAGAGAAGCATAGACTGGCAATAACTCACCAAAGACCCAAAAGGGGCATACGGATGGTTCTAAAATGGAGTCGGGAGTGGGAGTCGACGTATAACGGGCCGAACCTGACTACTACAATTGAAATTGAATTACTAGATTTTCTCGCCATTCAAGAATGCACTAACCCTATCTACAACTCTGATATCAAAGGTTCAAACATCCCTACATACACAGACAGTAAGCAGGTTTAAAAGTGGTCAGCTTTGTTTTCATTAAAAAAATCACGCACTGCTTCAAAACCTTACAGAAGCTTACTTCAAGCAACAAGACCAAACTGTAGTGGGTTCCTGGTCACGAATGTATTAATGGAAATGGACAGAAAGCCGACGAACCAGAATGCCGGTTTTGTCCTGGAGGGGATAAAAGTACTGAGCTTTTTTGATGTTTCTAGATTTCCTCTGCTACCAGCGTTATCAACTTTATAAGGAGTGTAAATAATTTCCTAATAGCCTAAGGTATCTATTCTGATTCTGACGTTCAAAAAAGATTTCTATAGGGCGAAGCGCCAGTGCCATAATTGACAATAGGCGAATTAGAAAATTAAAAAAAATTCTCGTGGTAAAAAAGGGAAAAAAAATTAAGGGAAATTAAACGATATTAGATACAGTGGGGTATACGAAAAGAGTATAACAGGTAGTCAGTAAAATATGAGAAGCTCGGACTCATCGCATAGTCCGTTAGCATCTTGCCTCTTAAGGCCAAGTCTTAAACTATGCCTATTTGGGAAAGAAAGAAATATCTACACATAATAAAGTCCGACGGACCCTTTCTGAGTAGATATGAAGACAGTTTATTCATTAATTTTCGTTCTAACCTGTTGCCAGCAGCCGCTCAAAATGAGAATATTGCAAAGTTCCATACTCCATTCAGGGTCGACGACTTTTAACCCTTATTCTGAACAATATGGTTCCAGCACAAATAAATTGAAGTTATTCAACTTCTCTGGGCTTTGGGGGTTCACAAACACAGTCCTTCGATCAATAGCGAGTCGGGACAATAGAACACCAATGACGTTCATAAAGATATTTATCCTTGTGCCGAGCCAAGTGTCTGCAGCTCAATGTGTACGGCCCAAACATTTAATTGCAGTTTCTGCACAACTTACCTAGTTGTTAGGACTTAAATACTCTTTTATCAGGCAGATCCAATCACAATATATATCACACAAGTTTAATCTTCGTGTAAGTATTGGTAAAATGGAATTTTAACGGGCATTGTTTACCCACGACCAAAGTTTCTCACAGGTTTGGAGGTAAACAAGTTTTGATGACAATCAACCACAACAAGTCAAAGCAGCACCTCTTGCAACGAATCAACAAGCACGCCCGTTTGTGGTGATTTATCTGATTTAAGAAAGTTAATCTACGGCTGCCCGCAATATGCCACTGCCAATCGCGCCACTAATAACATTCGAGATAAAGCGAAAAAAATTCAGAAATAATATCACCCCCCCGCCAGCATAGCGCTACAAGATAAGTGTTCACATTTCGCAACAATTTTAATGGAGTACATACTTATTAGACTACTCACATAACTTACCCTTAGCGAATTGGGACTTTAGCATCGCGATGGTTGCTGATTGTTGATAGCAGAACGCTGGCGAATAACACACTCACTATGAATCACACTTCTAGCATGGGCGGCCTTGTTGGACAGTTCACGACTTCTTTTCAAACCCTTTTCAAGTCAAATATATAAAATCTGAAGAGATTCACTAAAATCGTTTCGGTTTTTCTTTTATCCGCGGAGATTTCACTTGGTTGCGACTTTTGTCGGATTAATTTTGATCAACGATCCGGTACACCCTGTACAACACTGTTGAACCTTTGCACCGAGCGATTGAATGGAATCCGTCTGCTTATTTATATGAATTATATATTGGATTTGATATAATTAAAATGTGATTTTTCGACCGAGGAGGAAAATATGTTTAGATTTTTATCACAATGCACTGAACTGGTTTGAAGTTTTCTTCTCTCGCTGGACAGGTGACATTTGGATGGGGTGCCGTTGACAGGTGTGGTGGATAACATAAGTTGAATTGAACTTGAAATGCGCCATTCAATTTAGTGCACACAGGGAGGGTCCCATTATAATATGCACTTATGATTGTGGTAATACATTTTGAAAATACAGTCATAAATTACTGAATTACGTACTAGATATTCATCTTGCGTTGCCATTGCTCTCCAACCTCCAACTCCTATTTGTTTACGTTTTTTTATAAAGCTTTAAATTTCTGTGGCGGTTAATACATGTAAAAAGATGCAACAACAATTTACTTAAAGCGATCAGTTGATGTAAAACCACCAAAACTGAATTGCATGGAACTAACGAATATTGACGAATCTACTCACATTTCTAAACAAAATGTCAGAGTATGGGTAAATTCATCTATTTTTTACATGCGCGCAAAAAAGCTTTTTTACATGCGGGCAAAGCTTTTACATGCGCGAAGTTGAATATTTAGTTAGTAAGTTATTTATGATGCAGTAAAGGAAAACGGGCGGAACCCAAACCAATTTATACAAAGAGTATACACTTTACTGTTGTTTTTTTATATAAAGAAAGTTTTTTTGCGTACGACTTTGACATTTTTGAGTTTACCTCAATGCGAAATGCTTAACCAAGCATTATATTCCTTTTTATATGGAAAACGAAATTTAATTAAAACATAAATAATTTATTTATAAAATGAATTTATGAAAATCGTTGTGGACTTACACATCCTTCCTAAAGATATAAGCAAACAATATAATAATACAAAAACCACACACGGGATCTCCCTTTGATTTTCTGTGCATTTAATAATATTTATTCGTTTTTTTTTTTCATCAATCACCTTGGTCAATGATACCGAAAGTCAGAGGATCCTTGGCAACCTGGCTGTCGAGAAAATATGAACACCACAAACAACACCTCATTTATTGCTTGTATAAGAAATACACTCATCCTAAATACTTAAGTCAATTTGATTTGGGTTGTAGGAAACGTCGGTATATAAATATAAATAAATAAATAGAGTGGCGCAACAGCTCGAGGTGAACCAGGGCCAACTTCTCAACAATGTATGCTGGTGTGTTCATTTCTTTACATACAAGGGGACCTACAATTTTTTGCCGAATCCGAACGGCACTTTGAGAAGTTTTTCAAGACAATTGATACTCTCGGAGGGCTTGTCAGACCCTCGCGGAGGTGGGGCCGTGAAAAAGAACAAGTCTTTTTTTTCAGGTGACGATGGCAGGATTCGAACCCAGACCTCCGGCGTAGTAAGCACACACACTAACCACTACGTCACGGCACCCCACTAAACGTCGGTATTTAAGGCAATGAAAAAGCAGATAAATAAAATAAAATGGCACAACAGCTCGACGTGAACCAGGGTCAACTTCTCAACAATATATGCTGGTGTGTTAATTTTTTTACATACAAAGAACCTACAATTTTTCGCCGAGTCCGAACGGCACTTCGAGAAGTTTTTCAAGACAAATGATACTCTGGGAGGGCTTGTCAAATCCTCGCGGAGGTGGGGAACGTCAAAAAGAACAAGTCTTTCTTTTTCCAGGTGACGATGGCAGGATTCGAACCCAGAACTCCGGCGTAGTAAGCACACACACTAACCACTACGCCACGGCAACCCACAAAAGAAAAAGCAGATGCAGCTGTGAAAGTTGCGACGAAACTCTCTTTTCTCTCCATGTTATAATGACAGTAAATACTTCTAAAACTATGTCTCCACCGGCAATTAAAAGAGGATAAGTTCGAGACGATTAAAAATAAATCCCAAAGTGGCTTCACCGGACAAATATGGGATAAATTTGACACCAGCACTCTGTTTCTGTCATTTTGGCACTCAAAACAGCGTGGCGATGTCATTTCCCAGGAGCAAAAACTATTTTCGCTGTAAAAATTAAAAGAAAAAACGTACTTGTGACAGATCTATCGTACAGGGACAGTTTCAGATTCCTTTTTTGATTCTTAAAGTGTTACAAAGGTGCAGAAATTATGTTTGTGAATAGGGTGAATGGGATTTACGAGGGGATTTATTTTTAATCGCTTGCCGAAAGGTTTTATTTTTTTGGTTAATCGCGTGATTTGTAGAGGATTTAATAGAGATTTATATTAACCGCGGATTAGTGCCAAATAACTTTTTTTTAAATGCTATTAAAAAAAACTACTGAATAAAGTACAATCCTTCCAGTTAATAACGGAAAAAAATTTCATTTAAATTGCTTTATATGGCGTCTTACCAAGGTCTTTATGTAGAATTCGTCTCAACGCGCTCTCAAAGCGTCTTTCGCGCTTTGGTTTATGGATAAGGATGCCAGTTTCTTTCACTTTTTCACAAGATAATGAACATACGGAGCTGACGGTGCTTCTCTTCTTCCAAAATCCGTAAGCGTATACACAACCATATTCCAACGTTCAGCGGAAGGACCATTTCCAACGTTCAGCGGAAGGATAAAACTAATTATCGGTCAAATCAGGCATGATTTTAAGTGTTACCATTCACGAAATAAGCACTATTTGAAAAAAAAACGTTCGATGGCGGACCCTTTATTAGTCGTCTGACATTATTAGGAAAATTTGAAACATTTGAAGCATAAGGGGGGGAAACAATTTTACAATTACGATTTGTAAAATTTCAAAAGGGAACATAGCAAGAAAATTTGGCAAAGTGAAAGCATAAAGGGTCCAGTGGAAAACAACTCAAGTCAAGTTTTTGTCAAAATCAAACGTCTTAAGTTTTTTCTAAGAACTATCTGACATTGTGTTCAGATAGTTCTTAGAAAAAACGAATAAGAAAAAAGAATAATAGTTTTTCACAATCATCGCTAATAAACTGCCATGCTAATGGACACTTTATGGTGTGTTTTTATCAAAATCCATTTGAGCGGACGTAAGCCATTTTCCCCTAGTGTAAAACTAATGAACCAGCACCATGAGTACACCTTCTAAATTTTTTACATGCACATACACCCTTCATATAAATCTGAGAGAAATCAGGGGTTTCCCCTATAAGAAGCCCTTTTTATCCCCTTTTTATGGTTCTATACATAATGCACACAGAAACCATAAATTAATTTGACATCTCATGTTTCACATATTATTATATGTGATTCTCTGGTGTATTTTTTCGTGTCGTGCGCGATATTTGTTTTGTTTCAAAAAAAAATTTAGTTGATTTGCAAAATGCCGAGAAAGCAATAGAAATAAATGTACGAAGACTGGGGTCTGATAGAAAATATGCACTAAAGAACGCGACAATGGTAACTTATTTTAGTAACCTTAAAAGAAATGCACATATACTTTAAAAATAAAACATAGATTTTTTTCAATTTCTTCGTGTTCTGAAATTGGCTTTGCAAAAGGTGGTCACTGCTACTTCACAATAAACCCACAGCTATTCCACGAAATATCCCAAAGCAACAAAATTTGTTTGGTGTATATGTTTGTGGAGTACATAAATTTTATTTCTCATTTTTAGTGGGATTGGCCCCAACTCCAAAACATTTTATTCGTAATACTATGTCTCCATGGGCAATAAAATGAGGATAAGCGGAGACGATTGAAAATAAATTCCAAAGTGGCTCTACCGAGCACTCCTTTTCTGCCATTTTAACTCTCAAATGAGAGTGCGGCGATGTCATTTCCTATGAGAGAAAAATGATTTTCGTTGTAAAAATATCAATAGAAAACCTAATAATGACAGATTTGTCGTACAGGGACAGTTTCAGTTTCCCTTCGTTCGGAGGGGGGAACGTGAAAAAACTTTTGTTGCCAGTCGGGATTCGAACTCGGGACCTCGTGCGCAGCAGTCCTCTACACTTTAGCCGCGTTACCACAAGGAACAGAAACAGAAACAGAATTTCATACATTAGCAACGCAAAATGCTTTAAGTGAATTTAGGTTTCAATTGCTAATGTGTGATTCTGTTTCTGTTCCTGTTTTACGTTGCTTGTGACAACGCGTCTTAACCACTGCACCCACAAGTGGTTAAGACGCGGTCTTAAACAAGTCTAAGGTTCTAAAACAAATATTGAACGAGTTTTTATGCTACTTATGCTGGTATGATACCTCGTTTTTCAATGTGGCAATTACAACATACAAGTTTTCCATGAGAATGAGTGTGTACACAATAGCCGCGAATTGAAAAAAAAAATCATGAAAACTTAAGAAAAAACGGGCAAACATAACGTAACGTAATAAAAAAATGAAGAGAAAAATTAATGTGAAACCTAATTTTTTTTCGACAGTACAAATTTTTTTCGACAGTCAAATTTATTGCATAAGTATCTCACACACACATGTAGGCAATAGATGTTTTCAAACGATTTTGTTTGTTTAGCAACTACATAAGACGTGTAAACAAACAATATATTGTTTACACGTCTTATGTAGTTGTCCCTTTCCCTCTATATTTATTTAAAAGGGATTGTTTGCTAATTAGAAGAGCCGACAAATAGTATTACCAATTTTTTTTCACTTTTGGCATTATTTTTACGTTTAACAAAATGCGTTTTTTTAAATCTATATCTCTCTATGAAACACTTTTTTATTTGGTATTTTTCCAATTCTGTTGTTGAATGCAAACTTTTATATGGTCCAAAGTTAAATTGAACAGCAAGCTTCAATCACTCTGCGTTCAATTTGTTAACACCCCTGTAATAGATAAACTCACCATATTTCATCACAGCTGTAGCTGTCATTCAAGAAAGCAAAACAAAAGTCAAATAATAGAAATTTTCGCGAGATGACAAATAAATAACAAAAGATAAAGTGCCTTTGTGATTCAATTAATTTATTTACTTTTCGTTTTTGTAATCAATTGTGCGGCAATGGCAGATGTAAGGGACAAAAAATTCCCTTATCCCCAATGCTGGTCCGATGATGTTCGAATGGATGTTCTCATGGCACCGTTTCGCCTAAAATCGGTAAATCCGGAGAACTACGTCTCAAAAATGAACTTCTGGCAAGAAATGATTGCAAAGTTTTGCGAGTACAAGGGTTCGCCGTCGTTTAATAAACGGGAACTACAATTAGCTTTCCAGCGTAAGGACAAAATCCCTTACGGGTTGGACAATGTCCTTGACGAAATGCGCAACACAGGGAAGATTCGTGCCAGAGCCGAATACATGTACGACCCCGAGAACAGCTGGACAGGTTGGGCTATAAATAGTTTTGTTAAAAAGCCCCTCTGGTGGGGAGTTAAAAAAGTCTGGCCTAATAACAATGATGCTGAAGGTACTTCCGACGTCGTCCATTTAGATTTGGCTAAGGTAGGTATTTCGAAATCATAAAATTGGCCAGTTTGTCACGTTTTCTTGGTTTCAGAGATTTTGTAAAGACTTACACACCGTGCTCCAGAAGCATTCTGGAAAATTGCTTCATTACGATGCCGTCAAGGATATCGTCAACGGCGCATTGTCCCTGAATGATGATGGTTTGCACGTATGCTTGCACACATTGCATCGCCAGAAAAAAATCGCCCTCGAGTACGCTGTGGAGAATAACGAAAGGCGAATACATCTAGTTAAAGTCCCCGGTTCGTAGCACCGGACTATCTTTGAAAATTCGTAAACTTTTACTGACTCTTCTGTTTTAAAGGAAAATCCGAACAAAATCCAGAGATAACTGAAACAGATCGTGCCTTCCATAACCTACAGATGACCCAAAAGGATCTGACAAGCCAGCTTGAAGCGTTAGAAAACGAAATCAAGGCAATAGACGACAAAGCCCGGCAGTACTTGAGGGAAAACAAGAGACAACTAGCAAAAACGTACCTGCGGAAGAAGCACTTGCTAGAAAAGAATCATGGTTCGTATAGTTAGGGCGTCCAAAAATCCATTCTCTTACTCAGCCTTTTGCTTTTAGAAAAACGCAGCATCGCTCTTAACAACGTTGAGACACTGCTTTCAAGTGTGGACGAAGCACAAAGTAACGGCGTCATTCTTGATGCATACAAAATCGGATCGAAGGCATTGCAGAAGGTTCTCAACGAATCGGGTCTCAAGTATGATAACGTTGACGAGATCATCTCGGACGTAAGAGAAGCCGTTGACAATCATGACGAGATTCAGGAGACTCTTGCCAACGCCAATCTTAATGACAAATTCGATGACACCGATCTAGAGCGCGAATTGAAAGAAATCCTCGGAGAGGAACGCGACGAAACCCCTGTCCCTATCGTGGCAAATAATAACGTTCAAAAGGTAGAGATCACCGACGCAGAACTGTTGGCTATGCTAGAAGGCCTTGAAGTAGAGGAGGATTCTCCAACGAAGACTGATCCTAACGCCAACCAGAGTGCTGCAGCTCGGAAGGCTTTGTAATGTTTAAGTCGCAAGTTGAAAGCGTAACTTATATGTGGATTAAGTCAATAAAAACCCAGTTGAATGATTTTTTTTTTAATAAAAATTACATGCCTGTTTTATTAGTTCGTCTTTTCCTTTATTTCGGATACAAATCAAAAGTTTCTACACTCCTTTTTAAGGAAGCAATGCTTACATTTTTTGCATTACCTGCTCAAAGTCTATTTCTATAATTTATTGAAGGTACATAATAACTTAAGCTGTAAGTGTTTTATTCAATCTTTCGAGCAGCAGTACGAGAGTTCTACAAACTTGCTTTTTTATAAACACATACTCAGTTTTCTTGCAAAACAGAATATTTAAAAAGGTGAAAATTGTTGAAAATTGTGGAATACAATAGAAATTTTACGGAACTTAGAAAATAAAGACTTGATTCAAACAGAGGTAAATTTATTTTCAGAGAAATTCGATAAATAAACAAACATCAATGCCTTCTACATTGGAAAATATTGTCCACATTTCAACACCCCCATTTAAACAATTTTTATGTTCTATAATATAATTCGATAAATAAACAAACATCAATGCCTTCTACATTGCAAAATATTGTCCACATTTCAACACCCCCATTTAAACAAATTTTTATGTTCTATAATATAGTTCTTAAGTGCCGTCAAAGAAGAACATTGTTCCATGTTCGTTGTTTTAACGTAATCCAACATCAAAGCAGCCTTGGAAAGAGCATTGCGAATAAAATGATGTCTCACATCAATATGTTTCGTTCTCCAAGGCAAACAGCACTCTGGTTGCCACAGTATAAAGCCTTCAGTCCAATGAATCCGTCGTATCCGTGTATCCGTTACGTCCAAGTAAACGACTGACAACTTAGTGAAATACACACGTTCTTATGGGAAGCGACGTACGTCACGAAGTTCTTCTATGGGCGGCTTCCCATAACAACGTGTGTATTTAACTCAGTTGTGTTCTTCAACGTGACGGGCGCAACGTATTCATTGGGCTGAAGGCTTAATTCCATTTCCTTGTTTTTAACTTTGCGTTCCTTGACTGAACTTTGAAACCGCATCCAAATGGCTTTCTGCACAGCTAGCTCATAGCCATATGCGCTAGCCTTCTGTTTTCGTTAAAGCCAGCGTAGGTAGATTTCTGGAACACCAAGAAACGGCTCCTCCATTTATGATGAACGTATAACCACTGACCGATTTCCGTTCATCTATGTCAGTCCGCATCAAAAAACCTCTTATTTGTCCATCTCCTTCTAGGTTTCCGTAGCACAGTCTTTCCTTTGCGGAACCTTTTAAGTAGGTAACAAAGTAGGTGCTCTCTTGGCTGCTGCCCAGTCAGTCTTTCCGGGATTATTATTAAAACGGCTGAGATAGTTCACAGCAAACAACAAACTTCCAATCAGTTCCTGGTATGAAATATTCACCTCATCTCCTGACGCTTATCATCAGACTTTGGCCACATCGCTTTGCTTAACTTTTGGTTTGAATCCATCGGTGTCCAGCACACATTCGCATTTGTAAACCCAAGGCGGTCAACCATGTCGTTTATGTAGCATTCTTGATCAGTCCGAATTTTACAACTTACTCTATCTCTTAACAATCGCAGTCCAAGACACAATTTTTCAGGTCCTAAATCATTCATATGAAACTTTTTAATTAATGTAGACTTTAAATATTGTTTCAACGATTATCTAAAATTAGCATAGCATCCACATAAACAGCAACCACAATCATCAACCCAGAATACACGGATCAAGCTGTGATTGTGCCATTCCAAAAACTTGAAGAACTGAATCCAATTTGATATTCCACATTCTCGAAGATTGTTTCAACCTGTATAGGCTTTATTGAGACGAATATTTTTTCTATAATTTTGTTCGATAGCATGTCAATTCACTTCGTAGCGAAAGAATGTCTTTTGTATATATTCCATATGCAGTTTTAATGAAAACAGGTGAAGATTTGGTATTCCCGTTATTAAGTTTAAGGCATAATTGGGTGTAAACTCAGGTAAGTTGAAGATCCCCTTTTTACAAAATATCTCTGATTTTATCTTCTTCCTTAAAGTTTCCAAATCCCCAGACTTGTGCAGCATAACAAAAGATGGCTTAGGTCACGACTAAATACGGCTCTAAAGAATTTGACTGGGATGTTAATATTTTTTGCCCCAAAAAGTACTTCCAAATTTAGTTAATTAATTCTCTTTCCTTAAGATGGTTTATTAGAGATAGTCCAGGTGTTAACGTGAAACCCCAGGTATTTGTATTTTGTAACCACCTCTATTTCCTCGCCACCAAGTCGCCATTTTTCTGCCCTAGCCCTACTGCCGGATGTATAAAATAGCATCATAAATATCATTTTCGATTTTTCTAAGGTGATCGTAAGATTCCAGATTATATTTGGTCCTTCAAAACAATTAACGGGTGATTTTTTAGCTGGTTTGGTTTTGGCAACACTGGTTTTGACAGCTGACGTGTGTTTAGTACCTTGTGTCACTGTCAAACAGCTTCAGTTTGGTTTGCAATTTAACCATGGATCGTCTTACAAATGAACAACGCTTGCAAATTATTGAATTTTACTATCAAAATTCGTGCTCGGTTCGAAATGTTCATCGCGCGCTGCTTCCATTTTATGGTCGGCATTCTCGACCTTCTGAGCAGTCTATTCGGAAGATTGTGACCAAATTTCGCACCAAATTTACTTTGTTGGACATTAAACCAGCAACACGTTTACGTACTGTGCGTAGTGAAGAAAATATTGCGGCCGTATCAGCTAGTGTGACAGAAGACCGCGAAATGTCGATTCGGCGCCGTTCCCAGCAGTTAGGCCTTTGTTACAGCACTACGTGGAAAATTTTGCGGATTGGCCGCCTAGATCGTGCGATTTGACACCATTAGATTATTTTTAGTGGGGGTATGTCAAGGCTAATGTCTATAGGGACAAGCCCGCTTCGATTGACGCACTGGAAGCCAACATCAATGCATTCATTCGTGAGATACCGGTCGATATGTGTGAAAGAGTATGCCAAAATTGGACTCAGCGGATGGGCTACCTGAGACGCAGCCGCGGTCAACATTTGCATGAAATTATCTTTAAACATTAAATTGCAAGGTTCAAACTATCGATTCAAATAAATATTTCATTAATTTTTTCGAATTTTTTGTGTTTTTTTTTAAAAAAAAATTCTCAACCTTTTAAAAAATCACCCGTTATATCATCTTCATACATTAATACTTGTATAAGCATTTCATCGATGTGTAGGCCGCCTCCTAGGAAATCGTGAAGGTTGTTTAAAAAGAGAGCAAAAAGCAGTTAAATTAGAAGGCATCCTTGCCTTACAGGAGAGAGCAAAGATGGGTAAATCAATTAATTTGTGCTTCTGTTGACGCTGATTGCTTGGATCGTGA
The DNA here is from genome assembly GCA_947623515.1 of Neoascia interrupta. Classification (NCBI taxonomy): domain Eukaryota; kingdom Metazoa; phylum Arthropoda; class Insecta; order Diptera; family Syrphidae; genus Neoascia; species Neoascia interrupta. The sequence goes on from OX392463.1 coordinate 126,854,991, forward strand.
TGTGACCCAGCACGGGGCGACCCAGCACGGGCGAGAGGCAGAGGACCAACAAGTTTTTTTTTGTCACGCGGTTCTCTGATAAAACATAGTTGACCAACTTTTACCTTGTTTATCCGACAAAATGAATCGAATTGTATTGTAACCGTTTTGACTCACACCGATTTCACTGCCATGTTTATGCGCAAACTAATCAAGTAGTTTCAAACTAACCGGTTTGAAAATTATTTTACTTCTATGTGAAACTCGAACAATTTGTGACACAAAATTCAAAAGTCGATCGATTCAAGCCGATTCAACCGTCTATGCGCATTTTGGAGTCGGTTTGAATTTGATAATACCGATTTAAAAATCGGTTTTGTGTAAAGCGATTCAAATACTTAAACCGATTTCAAAAAGTGTATAAGCTTTCAGTTTTCGTCAATTCGATATCGTTCAAAGCGATTTAAAGTGTCGGATAAACGGCGTATTTGAAAAGCTCTATAATTCAAAACAGTTAGCAGAAATTTATCTTGTTAGCTGTTTTTGAAGTTCCTTTCCTTATATTTCTTTTACCCCGTTTATCCGACACGTTAAATCGCTTTGAATGATAACGAATTCACGAAAACCGATAGCATAAACCGATTTAAGTGTTCGAATCGCTTTCTTCAAAAAACATGTTTTCAAATCGGTTTAATGAAATTCAGACCGACTCCTGAATGCGCATAAGCCCTTGAGTCGGTTTGAATCTAATGGCTTTTGAATTATTGTCAAATAATGTTCGAGTTTGACATAAAAATCAAACTAATTTTCAAACCGGCATATTTCAAACCACTTTATTATTTTGCGCATAAACATTACATTGAAATCGATGTGAATCAAAACGGTTACAATTCAAATCGATTTATTTTGCGGCTATACAAGGTATATTAGAAGTGTGAAACAAAACAATAAAAAAGCAACAACATAAAATTTAGTATTTTTGCCATGAGTTTTGCCTTTTGGGACCAAAGTGCGGTGATTTGAGAGGTCTCTCATGGCAAATGATAATCTCTGAAGGTTTGTCAGACCCTCGCGGAGGAAGTTCCATGAAAAACTGTTATTGCCCTGGTCAGGATTAGGGATTTCAATCCCGAAGCTAATTTTCATCCAGGGGTTTCCTGGATGGACGATTTAGGGCTTACCCCTGACGGTCGATTTCGGAATATGTGAAGACCTAAACACGTCAACGGCTGGCTGTTGTTGTCATCCCATTTGTCAAACGAGTACAAAAATTATTTGCTTAGGAACGATATTTTCCTTCTTATTTACTTTTTGTGGACAAACTATATTATTCACAAATCAGATTAATATCTTACACGGAATACGTGTTCATCCAAGGCAAGTCAACTTGTCAACTTTGACACCTGCGTTGACAGCTATACAGGTCTTCATATGTTCCAAATTTGACCACCGCATTCTGACTTTTCCAATCGTCAATAAATGAAAAGTTTAATATTTTTTTGTGTAAAAAAAAATAAAAAAAACCAAAATATTTTTAACAAAAAATTGACTTCCGAAAATTCTTCATATAAATTTATAGACTATAAAGATTTATATATAAGTAAAAGTCCAAACATAATAGCCTTAAATAAGATTAACCTAATGCCAAAGTGCATCTAAAATCCCACTGAAGCTCTGCCAAATGCTACGATGCCCATAATAGACTTAAGTTAACGATTTGGAAATCGAATGAGATGGGTGGATCAAAAACAGATCATGGAATAATATTTCCGAAACACGTCGATTTAAATAAATATTGTTTGTGTAAATTTGTACAAAATACCAATAAAGATTAACAAAATTAAATTCTTTTAAAATAGAATACATACGCAGTTGGCAGTCAAAGGAAACGGACAGTTTGTATGCATTTTCTCTTTGTATATTTCTCAGATATAATATTTTTATTATACATATATTTATTCAACAACACTTGTTATCTTCCTCAATTAAACAGGTTTCGTAAGTCCATTAAGTAGGAAGTGGCTATGGCCCCTTCGAGGTTGCAAAATACGCTTTAAGTTGTAGGCACAATAAATGTGCTGCATGCATGTGTTGTACATGGAACATATAAGCAATGAAGAAAGCATAAAACAGATAAAAAAAGATGAGGATACCTTGATTTGAGCTTCAATACCGCCAGATTTGCCACCCACTACCCTACTCTAGATGTTGGTTTTTAACACAAGAGTAAACTACGATCACAAAAAATCAATATTCCTAATTTTGAAAGCAAAAAATTCCTTATGTGTTTGCTTCAGAGATAGACAGTATAAAATTACATCAGCTTTCAATCCCAAAAATCTCGGGATTAATGACTGCCAATTCCGAGATCGGTTAAGAGCAAAAATCGTGCGGGATGCTGGGATTGATTTGCATAGCCAGGATTCAAACCCGGGTTCACTATCCTACGGCGCCCATAAAATAGGTCCAGAAACTATTTAAAAAAATTCTATTTGGAAATTTCCAATTAAAATTTTAAAACAAATCCTACGCAAATAAGTTGGAGATTTTATTTAAATAAAAAAAAAAAATTAAAAGCTAACCGAACACACCGTTGCCTATATTGGGGAGCGGCCCCTATGGTAAAACTATATAAAGTTATTTTCAATATTCAGTAGTGAAGAATTAGAACATTATAACAATGGCTAGTCTCAAACTCTGTCAGGCGAACATATTTAGAAACTTTACATTATAATGATACTAACATTAAGTAACAACTCTTCCTACGGTTTCCCATAATAGAACAAGTATTTGAAAAACAAATGAAAGCAAACCAACAGTATCAAAACACACTAGTGTGGCTATCAATACCGCAATTGTCACTTACTGTTAACACATTGTAAAACAAAGTTTTGATTACAAATTTTTATCCACTTACCCTAATGCTGACACTCAATTAGCTCAATCAACACACATGCGTCAAAAAATATATATATAAATTTAATTTGAAACAAGTCACACATAATCAACTATGAACCGAATGTTGCAGTCTATACAGAAACAAATAGACAAAAATAAAATACCAAAGTTGCAAAAAAATAAAAAAAAAATTGTAATATAAAAAAAAATATTTCTTTTACAAGCAAAATTACATCCACATTTTACAAAATAATATTTCTCTCGGAAAATGTTTATATCTTCTTGTATGTATATTTTATTTCTTCTCTAAGGATATTTCTTTTCTTTTTTCAATGCAATAAACAAAAAAAAATATTACAACTATGTATGTATGCTTTTTTCGTTTTTATAATACAAACTGGCAGCTAAGCTTAATTTTTTTCTTATTAATGTTTCACATTTTCTATTTTATAGAATTACATTCTTGTGTACCTATATGCAAGTGGACAATTGTTTTTTTTTAATTTTTTCAATTTTCGATACAAAATTTGACAAGATGAACAAAAAAATTTACAATTTTATATATACACACGTGTAGATTAATTGTGTATATGCAAGTATCAATAATTGTTTTTGGCATGTTTTTTTTTAGCGAATTTCGTAAAAATATCAATAGAAGAATTGACGATCTTAGTATCGTGATGCTTTTAAAAGTCTAAGATCCATCGGAATGTTTTGACTTAAGCGTTTTACTTTAAATATTTTAAGCATGTTTGGCCCTTTATATTGTTGATTTCGGCAAGCAGTTTGTTACAGATTTTTTATATTTCTATTGACAGACGTTACTATTACTTTAAAACAAACGAAATAAGATACACAATTTAAGAAATTATTGCATAACATAATAAACATAATACTGGCATCGATATTTTAAAATTTTTTTTGCTTTAGTGGCGAATATTATAAACACTTTAATTTATTTACAATAATCTCTGCGGAAATGGCGGAATTATCTTAAGGCATAGAGTATTATATATAGACGGACACCAAAAAGATGAAATTTCCTTTAGCATTTTTTTCAAATAAATTGTTGTCTCCACTATAGATTTGCTTTCAATTAAAAAAAAATTAGAAGAATTTTAAGAAATCGAATGAGGTTACTGGGCGATAGAATAGAAAAAAAAAACTTCTACGAAACTAATAGCGATTGTGCTTTTCATTACTTCTTTTGGCGTTTTTGGTTTCATCAAAATTGTATGATTGATTAATTATCACTATACCTAAGTAGGTTTCTAGAAATTTCTAGAAACCTACTTAGGAAGAGTGATTTCTAGTAATTTCTAGAAATTGTGGTTTCTCTAAAATAACGGTGATATATGTTACGGTGACTGCTAGCGACTATGCTTTTTTGGACGCAGTTTCGTCGTTGTAGGCAGACTTAGACAAAAACCTTGGGCTTCAGAATTGATTCAAAAATCTCGTGAACGATTGCCTTATAACTGACGATTCCCATTAAGGTTAAATTGGACTATAAAGGAGAAAGATAACAACGTCAAAGATATGAGCAACGCCAACGACCAAGCTACGACACCAAGATTATCCTAGGCGATGCACGACACGACCTCCGACAAGGGTCAATTTACCTGCAGGACGACGTGGTAGTTAGTGGACCTTGCGCAGCTCACGTCTCATCTCAACATCCATAAAGGGACATGGAGATCTCCCAATCAATCAACCGTCAACCAGAACGACTATATTGCGATAGACACCAGATACTTCTCCAGTATTACTGACGTCCGAGCGCTATGAAGGTTCAACATTGACTCGAATCAGTACCTTGTTGTAGCAAAGGTACAACAGCAGATGGAAATACTGTGAGGAAGTTTGACGTAGGAAGCCTTAAAGGAGGAATACCAGATGGAGGGAAACACAGCATTGTTTGCCCAATCCTTATGAAAGGCGACCTTCTGAGCTGCGCCAATTACAATCAAGCAGTCTCTTTAGCATCGCATACAAGATCTTTTCTGCTGTGCTGAGCGAATGCATCATGCCGTTTGTCAACAGCCTGGATAGTTCAAAATCAGTAGCTTCATTTATATGCAAAAGTTAAGGGTTTGAGTTGAGTTGAGTTCGAATTTCAACCTTGAGCTTTGAGTTGAGTCGAGTAGTTGAAATAACAGAAATGAATAATTCAAACTGAAACAATTTAGTTCCTTTTTTGCATATTGAAGCTGCAAACATCCCAAATCAGCAGAAAAAAGCATAAAAGTACCAAACAAATGTGCATATTTAAAGCTTAATGCCCTGATTGTAATCTCAACCTAGGTATATCAGCAAAATTTCGACTCAACCCTGCAGAGCGAACGCGATCGAGTCGACTCGACTTAACTCTGGCTTGAAGCTCGCTTGAACTCTGCATGTAAACAAAGCTAGAGTGGCTTTAGCCCAGGAAAGTCTACCATCGGTCAAATGTTCAGCCCGGAATTCCAAATTGATATCCATCTACTTTTCATCGATATCAAGGCCGCGTATGACAGCATCTCTAGAGCCATGTAGGGCGAATGGTGCGTTTATATGCAGAGATTGAATCGAGCTTTGACCAAGGTTTAACCTCATTTATACCTTATTTAACCTCATTTATATTTTATAGGTTTTAGGATATACCGCGTAAGCCGAGATCATGCGATTTCACACCGTAACATTTTTTTTCCTGTGAGACTACGCAAAAAATACCATGTTTATGCGAATAGTCCCCGAGCTCTCTAGACGCAATAAAAACCAACATTACTCAAGTTATGGCCGAGATACTACCCGAAATGTGCGAAAAAGTAGTGCTGCGAAGCATGCTGCCAATCTTCTCGAGGAGGCCAATGGATATGGAATGATGTCGACCACTTATCAACGGATTCAAATCAAACAAACAAATATCGTACAGCAGTCCCATCGAGAAGAATACTTATGCCTTGTACACACGATTGCCAGATCTGACAATATTGTCAGATTTGTTAGTGGTAAATTTGTCCCAGATATCTTAAACCTTGGCCACATTTTCTAGATATTTTTTTCACTGACAGAAGTCCAAAATATCTTATAAATAAAAAATTAAAAAATTAAAATATTAATTAAAATTAAAATAAAAAATTAAAATATATAATAAACTTTCTGAGAATAATGTCAGATCTTGCAATCATGTGTGTACATAACTTTACTGTACAGCAGTCCCATCCATTGTAAAGGGTTAAATCTGCTGGTACTGGGTATTGATTGAGTATTGACATTCGGATATGGTATAGGGGGCATGCAGCTGGGAGTGAGGAATGGTTTCGATCGCGGTGGATCGAAATGTATAACAAGAAATATAGACGATAATGCTGATGTTACCATCATTAACACTAATGACGGACTTTTTACAACTTAAGTTGCGACCTCATGAGTTAAGCACAGTTCCAAAAATCAAAGTTCAGGTCAATCCAATTTCGGAAAATGATAACAGATGGGAGCGAAAATAGAGTAATTTAAGAATTGATCATTTGAAATATAGAAAAGAAAAGTTCCGTTTACGAAATATGCAAAGAATATTCAAATTTATTTTTTTTAAAATAAGATTCTATTTCTTATTTAAAACGAAGTTAATGATCAAATCAATAAAAATATTAAAACAAGAAATTATTCCAGCCATCATAGTCTTCAGCGTCACCACTATGCGTCGTACCCGAACAAACCAGGGGTGGAATCGGCTAAGGTGATCTATGATAAGTGATGTCACAAATCACAAAATTTCGTCTCCGTAAACTGTGATCATCACAATTTTCCTTTGACAGCTCTCGATCAATCACCGTCAAAATCAGCTGGTCCCCAGTTTTCAAGCTTTTTGGTTAGTTGGGTTTTTTGCCTACGCTTAGGCTGACTTTCTGCATGTGTGAATACAAAGTAGCAGTTCATAGATCGCAAGCCTAAATAAAGCAACGATTCGGAACAATACTTTTGTGATCACCTTACGCCGACGGATTATTTTGTTTGATCACGTTGACTGGCACAAAATGTGAAAATCACAGATCACCTTAACCGATTCCACCCAGGAAAAATAAAAAATTTCAAAAATTGAATTTTGAAAATCAAACCCTGCATGAGGCCTAATAGTACTCGAAGGGCCGTAAAAGTAATTGCCAACAACACACTTTTTGAGACAGTAATGGTTAAACACATCGGTATTAGTTTCTTAGTAAAGAAATCAATGAAATTCTGTTAAAAAGAAATTGATATATGTATTATAAAATTTAAAAAAAAAAATTCAGAGCCAATGTTTTTTAAAAGCATTACAAAATATTAATTACAATATAGTTTTCTTTTATAATAAATTATTTACCTGTATGTTTTTGTTATTCCAAAACTAGATGTTCTTAAATATATTTTATTTTGTATACTTTTCTAATTTTTATTTGCAGTTGTGCAATATACGTTATGAAATATAGGTATATACTTTTTTTTATGTCATAAAAATTGGATAAGGTACTTAAAAGATTGTTTGGAAAATATATAATTTGAAACATAGAGTATACACATAACTGCATTCGTTATGCATGTAAAAAGAGACTTTACGTTATTATTGTGAAAAATTTATTTTGGTTTTGGAAGAAATTAGAGGTAAATAAGGGATTGTTCAATATTTCTATAATAGAACGCTTATTTATTTATAAATTCTTTTTGTTGTTTTGTTTTTCATTCATTTGTTTTATATTGTGAGGCTAGAAAAATAAACCTACTTTTCTAACACTTATGTTTGCTTTTTTTACTTTGGAATTTATTCGACTTTATTTAATATTTTCGAATTTAGTTTTATTGTGGACAGTATATAAAAATTTTATTTGCTATGTGTAGATTTGAGATAAAATTAATATGCTTAATATAGTACAGATAAAACAAATCAGCACGGGCAGAATCACAATAAAACGCAGTGATCTGTAGTTTGAAAAAAAAAGTTATTAAATTTTTTTTTTTAATTAATGTTACAAAAAAGAGATCCGAAAAGTTGGTCAATATTACATTTTGTTTTGTACATTATGTAAGAAAATGATTAATGTTTATGAGAGATGACTGAAATAACAAACCAAATAGGCACACATACGTAAAAAAGTCTATTTTTTAATTTAATTGTTTCTTGTAATTAAAAAAATAAATAGAGTTTTTTTGGTTCACCTCGAGCTATTGCTCAGGACCAACTTCTCAACAATGTATGCTGTGTGTGTTAAGTTCTTCACATACAAGGGGACCTATAATTTTTTGCCGAATCCGAACTGCACTTTGAGAAGTTTTTCAAGACAAATGATACTCTCGGAGGGCTTGTCAGACCCTCGCGGAGGTGGGGACCGTGAGAAAGAACAAGTCTTTTTTTTCAGGTGACGATGGCAGGATTGGAACCCAGACCTTCGGCGTAGTAAGCACACATACTAAACACTACGCCACGGCACCCCACTTCTTGTTAATTCTTGTTATTTGGCGGTGTTAAAATTGTCTGGAGCACTCTGGTTTAAGCATAAAGACAAAATGATGTTTTTATTTCTTCGAAGCAAATAATTTATTCGTTTTTCAGTTAAGCTTTTGCTTGTGAATTAATATTTAACTTGAGTTAAGAATTTTTTAGATACTACAGGGTAAATATACTGATTTTGATGTTTTTAAGTCGATTCCAGACTTTATTATGTGAAATGTTTTAAGCATAATAATAGAACGAAAATTATTGCACGATTTTACAGAAGTTCTCTGTTAATTATGCCTATAAAAATTAACAGAGAACCAGAGTAACCAGAGGCTATATACAGACTAATGGTTATAGTCAGCAGCATTAAAAAATGCTTTTTCAAACGCGTTAATAGTACAAGATTTATTTTAATCAATTTTTTAACGCAAAAACTTTTTAAACAATTCCACCGAGCTCTTTCCGCCAAAATAATATGTCTTGAATGATTCCCTACCAAAATGTTGACCCTTAAAAAAAGAGGTGGCGAGGTAGTAAAAAGAGGCGGCTAGTGGAAGTTCACTGTCAAAGCAAGCTTCACACAGCTTTTACCACTACATACGTATGTATTTGCTTGAAATTAAGAAAATTTGCATTAGAAAATGCCAGTATTCGCTATTAACTAAAAAAATAAATTTTAAAATAAATAGCCAAAACTTAATAATTTTAAGTGTTCCATACAAAAGTCACTACACGTACACTGGAATATCAAAACAAACGTACGCAAATAAACAACAGCGGTAAACAAACGTACCGTAAACGTAGATTAGGAAAAAATAACCGGGTTTGAGTCGACTCGACATAGAAACTCGAGTTCATTAGTTGTTGTAGTAGCTTCTTTCTGTTTAAAGCAGGTTAAAGCGTTGTTGTTAATATAGTATACTTATCTGACAGTTGAACATTTTAAGCCTACTTGAGTATTTAAGTGTTCCAGAAAACTTTGGCGCTGATTATGGTTTGACTTTATGGAACAAGGTTACCGTAGGTCGAAGTGGAATTCAGTTGCTATTTTTATGCTTATATATATATATTTCAGTGTCCTGATTACGAATATGTTATTAAAAATTGTCGGTCTCATTTAGTTTAAAAGTTATAGCTATTCAAAGTTTAAATTTTTCCATACAAAGTACCTCGTCTTAGACTTTTAATTTCTGGCTAAGAGTATGCTATAGAAATCTGACAAGATTCGCTGTAAAATAAATTTGCTTTTGGAGACAACAGTGTTTGGGTGACCCGCTTCGCGGTTTTAAAGGATTTCAACTCCCTTTTTCGCAGGGTTTAGCCGCTCACGCGACTTTGTCGCTCCGCTAAGGGTAGGTGCCAGTTGTCTGGCAGGCGCCTATGGCCATTTACGGGTATGTTAAAGTTGCACTCTTTTTGAACTTCTTTGGCTTATAACTTCTAAACTAATCGAGACCGACAATATATTTAATAGCATATTCGGAATCAGGACACCCAAATCCATATATAAAGATAAAAAATCCAATACATTCCACTTCGACCTACCGTAAACTTATGCCGATTTTATTTTTACTCAATTACTCAGCTCTTGCATGGGAACAAGGTAGGAGAGGGTTACACGAATAAAGCCTCCAGGTTTCCTATAACTCGGAAACTATGCAATTGATGTAAAATGTCATGTCTTGCATGTTGCATCGAAAAGTAGAACTCTAAAATTCCCACAAAATTCACGCATCCTTTTTTTTCTAGAAGTACATTAAGCCCGCTAGAACTCGAAGAGTTGCCCATATAGTAGAGTTTTGTTAAATGTAGTTTCTATATGGTTTATATGTATTATGCAAAACGCACCAGGAAAGTTTGTTGGAACTCTTCCGATTCGAATTCTGCGTCGGTGCGACCCAAAAACACGTAGGAATAAAAAAAACTGCATAATCTGTTCTAACAACTTTTCTATTTTTTGTCAGGTGGAAATACGGTTTCACTGAGATATAATGCAATACAATAAAACTAGATTTTTAGTCAAAGAAGTCTATCGAAACCGCATAATATCCTGTTTGAGATAAGTTGTCACCTTACAAGGCAATCTAAAACGACAAAAAACTAAATTTGAAATTATGTTAACTCCCATATAATAAGGCCAACCAATTCTGGTTTTAATTATTTATTAACTGTTTTAGCTATTTTTGGTACAACCTCGGGCATTTAACAGTTATTATTTATATTTGGATATTATTTCCAGTTTTTCTATTAATAAACGTGGTTGCCCATTTTTGGTTTAAGTGGCAATTTAGAAGCTCTTAAAATACGTAGTTCAATATTTCTTTTTTCATGCAACTATTTTTCCCCAATTTTTTCTAGAATGCGTTACGAGTGCTCCACGATAATTCCGATGTAATAAAGCGGAATTTTTCAATTGTGATACAAAATAAATTTGTTTAGTGTATGCTTTGTTTTTCCAGCAAAATCATTTTTTAGAAAGTCAGAACCCTACTTGGATTTGCAATTGCAAATAACGTATTGATCTTTGTTATGTGAAACTTTCTTCAGTTTACTCAAGTATTAATCTAAAATGGTTGCAAGGAGAGTGCTTTTCTGCGCCAATGATGATGTTATGAATGCAATGAACTAAAGTTTCTTTTTCGGACCACTTTTGCAAACGGTTGCACGAAGAGGACTTTTCTGAGCCAATGATGATGTTATGAATGCAATAAACTAAAGTTTTCTTTTTCGGACCACTTTCAAAAAATATTTAAACAAAATTTCTACCTCTTACCTTCTCTGCCCCAGGGCTGGATGTCAGAGATTCAAGTCAACCTCTTGCTCCATATCAATGTGATTAATTGAATTTGCAGTGCTGTTAAACATTTGTGTTGCCTCGCCATCTCCTCCGCTGTTGTTATTGCTGTTGCTGCCATCATTCCTTCGATTTTTACCTAATAGCCAAGAAAATACTTTTTCCAAATTTCAGAATTATTGTCAAGAAACTAAAACGCATTCACTACAGTAACGTAAGAAATAAAAAGAAACGATGTGTAAAAAACTGACAATTGAAAACGAATTTACGTTGAAGCAGCCATGATAGCTAATGTCTTACCATTTAGTCTGAACTGCTAATCAAAATTATTTAAATAAATAAATAAATAAATTATAATTTATAATATCCAAAAAACAGTAACTTGCATTCGCTCCGATTTATAGCCGAATAAGCCTTATACCACCACCACATTAAGACAATTCGTCGCTTACCTCCGGTAAAGCACAGGCATCCCTCGTCATCACTGGGTGAATCGCCACGAGCATCCTTCAATTCCCTATTCATCTCATTGATGGAACGCTGATAGTTGTCATAGTCCTTTAAATACCACACCGGTGGCCATCGATGCTCTCGCAAATACTCTTGGTTTTCCTGGTGAAGTGCTCTCAATCCCTTGGGGGAGAACTTGCAGATCATATTGTAATTCACGCACAGATACGACATGCACCATTCAGCCAACTGATGCGCATTGTGAAGCTTCATGTACAATTAAGTTAGAATTCGATGTGCGAACACGAAAATTCGTAACAGTGCAAAGCCACTTACCTTGACTAATTCCAATAGCTTTAAGCAATGATCGACGGTTTCATTCGTTTCACTCTGTGATATCCTCGTCAAGTCTTCAATAACGCGACACTCTACCAAGTTTAACAGTCGCGGAAGGCAGAGTCTATTTGCCAATTCTAAGAGATTAAGACATTTATCAGCTGATATCGAAGGTATCTCGTCAGTGTACAGATAACAAAGCAGCTTGTGGAATGTATAGACTGTAACACCGGGGAATACAATCTGCACGAAATTACAAATTAGCTTCGCTAGATTGCCTTAAAAAACTATTTTTAACAACTCACAACACTCGAATGGGCTTCTCGAAAGTCACCGCTCAACATTGCACGCATCACATCACATCGTGCCACCAAAATCGAACGGTGCGCCTTCATGTGTCCATCGTCCAGTTCAAATGTAACATCACTAAAGTAGCCATCACCTATGCAATGCTTTTCCATATTCTCCTTAATGCTCTGTGTAAAGAAATTTATTAATAATTTTCAAGTTATTTATTTATGAATTTACCAAGCAATAGTGTTGAATTGGTTCTTCTGAGAGACTAGCCAAAACATTCTGTGGCTTCGAAAGGAGCAATGTTAACTGGGGCAATTCTAGGAAGTCTGCTGCTTGCTTTATTTCCTAAACGAACAGAGTAAGAACGTAGGTTGAATAAGGGCTTACTTTAAAGGAGTTTAATGATTGATGGCTTAGGAGGAGTATCAAGTTATTGATGTTTTAAGAGTTTTGAGACTTTTTCTGCGTTTTCCGATTCACTTTTGTGATGGTATTGTATTATGGTTACATGAAGATTTTTTTTTAATTTAAAATATTAGAAACTGTTTATAAAGTCGCAAAGAAAATTATTAAGCAGAGTTTTGAGCGGACCGAACGTAAATTGGTTCCATAAACGATTGTGGTATGACCGTGGCTTATTCCATCTTTATAATGTTTTGTTCCTTTTTGATATTGGGGTCTTATTTCATTTTTAATTTGGGTCTTTCTTTCCTAAAGCTCTATCCAAAGCATTTTTTCGACATGAACGCGAGTATTCCAAGCTAACAAAAGCAACGGAAAAGTGAAACACCTCTCCTTTCAATTTCTAGACTTAGTAGGAAATTTACACATAATAGAAAACCAGCACGAATGCTGTAGAAGTTGGACGCCTATGACTGCTCTGTTAAGATCGAAGCTTCGGTTAACAGGCGAAAAATTATTACTAATGATTCGAATTTCTAAACCCGGCACAATGAAGCGCAGAGAACTTCCAATCTGGCAGTCAGCACAGCGTTCGGCGAGAGTTTGGAGCACGATTACAGACCTTCAAACAAGATGTTTTGGTAGACTATTCGTCGTATCAGAGTAAAGAAGTTAAAAAACGTACTGTTAAATCCGTACGGTACGGAATTATAGTGCCCTTTTTTCAAAAAAGTGACAAGAAAGATTGCTCCAACTATAGGGAAATATCGATAGTATCTTCAGTTCAAGACCAAAAATAGTCCTTGGTGTAAACTAGGCCATTGACATCCTGCTGCTTACCTGAATTTCGTCATGCTGCCAAAGGTCGGTCTTCGAAAGGTCCCTAAATGTTGACGATAACGTCCGCCGTATATTCTCTCAAGTCAAAAGCGCTCGACAAGGTTTTTGAAAACCTGTTTCATAGGATTTTTGGCACTAGGGTTAAAGTTCTTTAAGGTTAAAGTGTACTAGTTTCACTTATAGATTATACTTGCTTATGCAATTCCTATTTTATAAAATTAATTTTTCGCCTTGGGAATATCTCTTATACGCTCTTCACACTGAATCAAAAACTGAATTTTCTGCAGTTAGCCATTCGAACAAGCTACCGAATTTCTGCGAGGGTTTTAAGCGAACGAGTTCACGCCCGCTCCAACCGTTCCGTAATAGAGGCTTTTACGGAGATTGAAAAAAAAGGCGAAGTTAGTTGGTCGTGAAATAAACGAGGGTAAGACTAAGTACATGTTATCAACAAGCAAAGAAGCATTTGTCCGCCGCTTAGGACAAAACGTCTCTGTTGACTGCAGCAACTTCGAGGTAGTTAAGGAGTTAACTAACGACACCTAAGTGGAAATTCGAATAACCTTAGGAAACAGGTGCTGTTTCTGTTTGCCCTAAAACCCTTATTGTGCCAACTCTGCTTTATGGCACTGAGAGAAATTTTAGAGAGAAATTTTAGGAGAAATTTAACTTGGCTTTTTCGAGAGCAAAAATGGAGGTGAAGATACAGCAGCGAACTCTATGTGCTGTACCAAGCTGAGGTAGTAGTTCAAAAGCCAAAATATGAAGACTACATTGGCGAAGAGGATCTTCAAATCCAAGCCCCCAGGCTCGAGACGACCAGGAATACCGAATATCTGTTATAAGAACCAAGCCAGCGCGGATCTAGAGCGCCTGGTCTGGACAATTGGAAGCAGCTTGCTCAGGAACGAACGCAAAGACTATCTCCTCTCGCAATACACTTGCTGCTGCCCCAAACAGAGTATGTACTGAACCATTGCATTGCAACTCAAAAAAAGGTACAACCTTATGGATTTACAGTACTTTCTGCCTTTGGTGAAGGGGTTAAAGATTTATAGGGTAAGCAAGCCCCATTATCACCATTATATTATATTGTCATTGCATACAAGTTTTCTTAATTGCCATCAGCACGGCAAAGTATAGGGGCAGGAAACTGTTCCTTTGTCCTTAACTGCCTAAACCAGTTGATATAAGTAAACAAAATGAAAGAACACCGACTATCAATGCCATCCACGTCGAAAAGGTTTGGCGTCGAAGGTTTGGCCCATTGATGCTGCGTGCTATTTTTGTCCCAGATCCAGCATCCTTTACCAAGATCCAGCATCCTTTACCGTATAAGATGAATTTGCGAGTAGAGTAAGACTCATTCGACCCGGTTTTATCTCAAATTTTATTTTTGATAGCAGTTGATTCTTGGATAAGTCGAATTCTCGAACCGATTCAAGAGAAAACTTAAAAAAAATTTAGCATAACAAAACTATTGTGCTTTGCTTCCATAAAAAGACTCAAAAAAGTGCTCGGAAAACTCTTTTGTTTATGACCTTGATGACACTTAAAACTGCCAATTGGAAACTAAAATTATGCATCGTTTTTGTTCTTATAGCTCAACTTAACAATGAAATTTTTATGAATGCAACAGTTTTTGTTTTGTTTTTTTTTTTTTTTTTTTCTTAAACATAGTTACTTTGTAAATATTTACCAAAAGTAATCCAATTGGAGCAGTCTGAGAAGATTGTAAATTTTTCAATAAAAGTTACTCTCTAATTATTATTTCTCCTTAGATACATTATTTTCTGTTTTTTTTTACTTGTTACCTAAACTAACTCACTACTTGACATGTAGACATAGTGCAATGGGCACACATAAATTTACCTGCAGATTGTGAAATTCCTTCTCAATTGTGCCAGTGTAAATGAATTTAAGACACTGATTCATTGCTTGCGGGGTAATGATCTTTGTCAGAGCGACAATTGTCTGGTTGACACTCTTGCCGCGATTGTTCTCCATTTGTACGATGCGTATATTTTGGAATATCGGATGATGTAAATCCTTGTAGAGATCTGTTGGTTTCTTTGATTCGATTAGTGGTAGAGCTTGGTAGCTTGATCGACGTTTCAAATGTTCCCACATTCTGGGGGACACATGAGAGCCAGTAAAATTTAAAAGAATTTTCTACTTACAAGTGGAAATATACCTCAAAGTTCGTGATTCGTTGCGTATAAGACATTCGGTGTCGTCGTTAAAGTCGGCTGTTGTTGCTTCGCCAAATGTCGAACTTATCTGAAAAAAAGGAATTTTATTTAGGTTTTTACTAAAATAAAAGTGGGATCTTAGCTTACCATACTGGATTCACTACTACTCCTGCCACCCATGTCCGACAACTCGGTGGTAAGCAGCCGGAAGAAGACATTTGAAGCAGCAGCCAACATAAATTTGTGTACGGCAAACTTTGTTGAGCCCACAACGAGAATAAGGTCGGTATAGCACTGGGATACAAACATGTTATACATGTCCTTTTTGTAGTTACCCACAACAACTGTGACCTCTGGTGGTGGCGGCTTTGGTGGTCGAAAAGGCGCCTTTAAAAAGATTTCCTATATGCTGGAATCTTACTAGTATTTGGAAATCTTACTTGTAAAAGCGGTTTCCGCACTTTTTTAAGGTTTGTCATCCAGAATCGTTGCTGTCGCCTTGCGATCAACGCTGAACGTATAGCATTCTCGAATAGTTCGTTTACCCCGAAGTATGTGAACACACTGGTTTCATAATACGCCACTCCAAGCTCTTTGGCTACGGCCCTGGCTTCGTCTGGCATCACTAGGTCGCTTTTTAACGCAGCCCTAAGAAATTTTTCTAATTAATTAATGATAAAATTGTTTTTTCCCTTCGCTCACCTTACGAACGGACTACGTTCACCGAAGTACGAAAGGTACTTCTCGTCTCGGTACATGTAACGCAAATCATTTTTGCAGCCTACTAAAATCACAGGAGTATCGGGGCAGAAGCGTCGTATTTCGGGATACCACATCATTTTGCAGTTTCTCAACGAAGCTGGACTGGCTATTGAGAAGCAGAGTAGAACTACATCGGACCTGAGAATGAGACCAGAAATGTAGCATCCTAAATCGAATAGTCAAATATTTATTTACCTGCCGTATGCAAACCTACGATCTTTGTCATGATCACCGAAGGTGTCCCACAATCGAAGTGATACATTTACTCCGTCGACCACTTCCCATGATCGTTCCAGGACCTAATTATGATCATTCAAATAAAAATAATTTTTTAACGAATTTCAGTCTACTCACGTCTTTATAGATCCTATACTGATCGATGGCCCATACTGTTGGCACATGCGTCGACAACAACTGTGATAACGATACATGCTTGTTGCATGCTCTGGCACAAATTAATCGAGTCTTTCCGACCGCAGTGTCTCCCACGAGAACACACTTTACCAGTTCTTGATGCGGCTGCTCGTTATCCATGTTCCCATCACCGTTACAAAGATGCTGCAATAAAAATGTTCAAAATTACAAACCAACTCGTTAGAGACGCAATTCTATTAGGCACGTGGATAAATAAGACTATACGACACATCTATAAAATTTATAAACGAGTCGCAAAACATGTTTGTTGACATACTTAATTTACGTCATTACTGGGCCAAATTTTCAGCTTGCTCTTGTGCCCGCTTAAAAGTTATGAATCAAAGATTCAAGTATCGTTAAGGTAATTTCCAGTGATAATTTGTGTAGCGAGAATTCTTTAAATATAAACTTAAACGACTTGTGATGTTTATTTTTGTCACCGCGGGTGCTAACTGTAGCTAACTTTAAATCTCGCAAATGAATAAACCATTTTCTTTTTATCAGCTGCTTAATGTGGATTTTTTTGGAAGCTGATTATCACTCTCGTTGAGTAAGTCGATATAGGTATGAGAAGGGTTTGTTAGCAGGTTAGCGCAATACAAAAGTGATTTAATTGTAAGACTTCTTACACATGACAACAGACCCCTGGTCATCGATCAAAGAGGCACACAGCTAAAATTGTGATAAAAGCTAAGAAAGTCTCCGTTCGCAGAATCTTCTTATTTCTTTTTGACACATCCAAAGAAAACAACTTATTTCAGAATGCCTGTGATAGAAGCAATGCTTCTGGATTTTTCTTCAAAGATGATAGAACCCAAGAAGAAAAACACATACGAGCTTCATAAGCGACTATCAAAATAATTATTTTTACAACGTTTATTGATTTCCCGTATCATCAAAAGTAGTTGAAATTTTCAAAATAATCAATGAATAAATATGGATAAACAATTGAAGATTTAGCTTCCCGGCTTATGGGAAAAAAACATGCATTAAGTCGTGATATATTGTTTGGCATGATAGACTAGACACTGCAATCAAAATTCACATTTTTAAAGCACATGTAATAGAAAGCAAATTTTTTTCGTTCTATTCCAGAGGGTCTCATTAAGTATCAAAGATGCCATTAAACCGAGTGGCAAAAATGAAATTATGTTGCTAATTTGAAAAACAATAATTCTTTTAGTTATATTTTAGGATAAATTTCCCTTTTTACAATAAAGTTTGAATTAAGTTTAGCGATAACCTCTCCACGTATAGTCTGGCTAACAAGCAGGATTTTTATCAAAATTCGTATAGCGAGCCTGATTCGTATTAAAAGTGGGTATCAATAGGCTAAAAAAGGTTTCCGAAACAATAACTAAATAAGAAATTGGTGAAACAAAGAGTTTTTAATGTTTCAACAAAAAAACTCTTTGTTTAAAAAACTCTTTCTTTTTCAACAGTATTAAAAACTTTTTTAGTTGTTTTTAGTTTCGTTTTCACACTGAAGCCAGAATCTAGATTCTAAGCAATTTGATTTCAAAATCGAATTCACGCTTTCACACTACAAAACAATCTACATTTCGTTCAATTGAACACCAGCGGTCCAAATTTTAAAAGATTCCACAAGTTAAACAACTTCAAATAAGTAAAAAAAAACGATTGTGCATAGATAAACAAGCACTGGAAATTATTTATAAATCAGTGCACAATTAAATAGTATAAAAAAGCGAAAATATTTCTCCCTTTTATTTTATAAACAAACTTCATCTTCTTTTGGTTGAATTAAAAAAGTATGCTTCCTTTTGTTTTCGGATGATTCACACAAAATGGAATTAAATCTAGTACATTTGTATTCGATTTTGTGGGAATCTAGATTCTGATTCGGTGTGAAAACGGTATTAAAAACAACTAAATCTTAATTATATGAATAAATACGTATAAAGTGCTTCCTTTTGTTTTCGGATGATTCCCACAAAATGGAATAAAAGCTAGTACATTTTTATTCGATTTTGTGGGAATCTAGATTCTGATTCGGTGTGAAAACGGTATTAAAAACAACATATATAAATAACATATATAATAAATAAACATATATAAATAAACATGTATAAAGTGGCGGAAAACAAGTTGGACACTACGTATGTAAAAGCTTCAGTCCGTCTGCGAGGGTGAAAAATACCCTACCCTATATAAAAAAGAAATTGCCACGACTTCAAAAAGTGGTCGGGATGAAAAATATTGGCTTTAGACGCTTTACACAATGCGGTTTCATCAATTTTGGACCGAAAACCCTGTCTCTTGACAAAAAGTATACAGGGTGACGCAGCGTCATTGTGCGTGTGTGTGCATTACTTAATTATTCGCAAGTACTGTATGACGCAAAAGCGGTGACGCTGTGGGCCCGCGCGTCAAAATGACGCAAGTGTTCATCGGGCTTATTTCAAGTTACAAACCGCAACCTTTTCCAAGTACGAATCGTATTTTTTTCCACGTAATGCTAAGTTTCCACTTGTCGATTTATTGACAAAGTTTGACAGTTCTTCTCTTTGTCAATAAAAGACACAATTGGCAAAGCGTAAGCCAATTCATATGTCAATTCAAAGAAACTCTTTTTCTGCTTGCCAGTTTCTCAATATAACCTAAAAATGCGTCGTTTGTCAATTACAAATCGACAAGTGGAACCTTAGCATAAGAGTAGTTCAACGCTCTAACCAAAAAAGCGCACTCTTTTCCGATTGAAAATCATGTTGACTTCCCGTAAAAGGAAAACTCTTTTCTGTTAAAAATAGGCCCAAAAACCGACTGTGTATTTCAATTTCAATTCTTAAAATGGCGTAAGTACTAAAACGCGTCATAAAAATCCGCACAGTCATCATCATTCTTTCTCGCTCTAAATTTCAATAATCTAAAAACAGTGAAATTAGTGCAAGGGTTGCCATAGGTAGAAAAAGGAACGGGAAACTTTCGCTTGGGAGACTTTTTCACATTATATGAAAATTATCTTTATACAAATGTTGTGCCCTTTCTTTGCATTAGTAAAGAGTACATCTTTTAATTTGTACTCTTTACTAATGAAGTCTTTACTACTTTGAATGTCGGTTCTCAATTCCCACTTGAAATTCCGAGGTGAATGTATTTCATGCAAATTGCTTATAAAGACGAATGAGGCCTCCAGCCCAGTGAATCTGTTGCGACCGTCACGCCGGAGGCCACAACTGACGGCTTAGGAATATACAGATGTTCTTATGGGGAGTAGCTTACGTCCCGCACATTTTGCTTTCCAACGTGTGTATTGAACTGAGCTATCAGTTGTGCGCCTCGACGTGACGGATTGTCAAAAATATGGTGTTAATTCTCATAAAGTCAAACCTGCCACTGTTTTCACCAATGTTTGTATATTTGTACTAATTTTCGCTTACGAAAAAACCAAACTATATCCGGAATTTAACCAACTTATTTCCCAAATGTAGTAGAAGATTCCAGAAACATGACATTCATGTTTGTTTTTTTTATTCAACAATGAACTAATGCACCAAATTTCAGCTTCCTAGCTTAAAATTTAGGGCCTAAAAACGTGTGACATACAGACATATGGGCGGTCGGACCGACATGGCTTGTTCGGTTCAGAATTCGATTCTCGATCATATGCCCCTAAGGTCTTGGGGGTCTACTATTGTTATTTAACCGTGTTTCAAATTATGTTACAAACTTAGAATACCTGCTATGCTCCTATTCTATGGGATGGGTGTAAAAAGCAGGCTGGGGATTAACAGGGAGCATCATGGCATGGCAACCTGGCGACCTCCAGACGGTCGAACTGCTAACTAAATAGTTCGTGTGCTCATCGACGCAAGGTATACATCTAACATCTTGAATGTGGACACTTTCCGAGGGGCTAGCGTGGACTCCGACTGAATTTTTTTATCGTGTTTAAATTGAAAGCTCGAATTTCCAACGAGAGGAAGCTTTAAGCCACCCAGAAAAAGAAACTCAATGTTGGACGCCTAAGCTTTAGTGAGAGTCTCTCCCCAAACCAATCAAATAGACCCTGAATCAACTTTAGGCTTTCAGCCAACTCTAAAAAAGTGCAATTGGTATGGATTGGGTGCTGTGCACAGAAAAGTGATAGAAGATGCATATGCGGGCCGTGGCAGCGTAAAACAAGGGCAGCGTTTGAAGAGTTTAAAGCCTAGAAAAAAGGAGGAGAAAAGGCTATGGGAAGAAAGAAAAGGGCCTACGCGATCTGCCTGCTCAAGAGATCGAGGTGTCTAGCGATCGTAACAACAACAGAAGGTACTCCAACACATTAGTGGTGCCGGGTTCGAGTCCCGCCCGGGCAATGAAAGATTTCTAAGGATTTTACCTCCACGAGGGTCTGACAAACCCTCTAAGAGTATCATTTGTTATAACTTATAAGAGACCTCTCAATTTAGCCTTGCTGTCTTCTCATAAATGAACAACACCTCACTGATATCCCATCTCCTTTTTGACGGGGGCTAACACCGAAACCGGTTACCCTCGACTTCAAGTTAATTCCCCCAATCCGTATCAACCCCCCAACTAGGGGAAGGACTTAATTTTTCCCGCAAATACGGTAGCACGTATGTAGGACTGTATATGCTTTTTTTAACTCTTTCTTCTGTGTTCCAGCTGTTCTGAAGATTCCAGCTGAGCTAAGTCGTAGTAGGCTAAGATTTAAAATTTCTCTTTTCAAATCTATGCACATTATTGGGCCATTATTTTGCCAGCCCACAAATTTAAAGTGTAGCAACATAGAGTATTCAAGCATGTGTTGCAAACCTGCACTACCGTTTTTGTTCTTAAAATCTTTCTAAAACACTTCCCGTATATTTGTTCACCGAAATTGCCACGTTTAGCTAGTAAATGAAAATGGGCTATTTAATTTGCAATCTTCCATAGAATAATTCTACTAAATCGTGCCGTACATCTTTATTCGTTGTTAGACAATGGGAATAATATTCGTGACCGGTGTTTGAATGTTGTTTTTATTCAATTTTGTTTGTTTGTTTTTCTACCATACCGATGTGAGATTAACGTTAGTGCTTTTATTTTGAGCTCCAAGTGAATATCATTACGGTGCTAATGCTTTTTAAATGAGGAATATAGAAAGATAGTAAAACTGATTTACCTTTTAAGTTCGTCTTTTCGTAGAGTTGTCACACAGACTGCAGACCATCGCTAAATCCAGTACTGGGCTTTGGTACAAACAAGACTGTGAACTTTCCTAAGGTTCAAGGCTTGTCTTTACCTAAACCTCTTCCAAAAACAAGCATTCTAAGATCGTTTTTTATAAGTCAACGAAGAACCCATTAGCACCTTGTATTGTTAATATAAAGAGTCAAGTAAACTGCGTTTTATGGTGATTTCACCATCCAATTACTAGTCAATAGAAGAAGCGCCACATGAGATGAATGTCGCGCAATAATTACAATAACAAAAACAGCAATCAACAAAAAAAATTATAGGTACAATAGCCACAAGTTCATCTTTTGGCTTGCTACGAAGCAAGCTCATAAGATTTAAGCAGCACAATTTGTGATCATTTTATTTACTCACATAACAAGCTTTTCACGTACCTTAATACATCTGCTGTTTGACAATGTTATTCTATAAAAAGAGAAATTATGACCTCCCAGACAGTGACTCAAAATCAATCTAGTTACCGTGTTCTTGTTTTTTGTTTACAGAGCATTTTGCAAGTTAGATATGTTAACAAACTGCCATAATGCAATTCAATTGTCACGTGAGGTAAATTTAAGCATACAAAACAATTTATATATTCATCTTTCTGATATAATTTATTTTAATTTATGTACATACTCCCCAAGCCTAGGTTTGTAGGCTAACCTTCGAAGGCTATTGTTGAAACGAGGGAAGGTTCGTTCTTAAAGGATTTTGAACTCAAATAACTGCCCAAACCAATGGCATTTCCGAAAATACATTAACTCGCGCAAATGGCTTCAACGATAAGTTGACTGCTATAAACAGCGTTCCTAGAAAATCTATTTCTGTGAGGTACCAAACTTTTTCACGGCTACAGTCACCTGATGACCATTACTTTCTCATATTACTTATAATTCATTACGTTGGGTACACTCTCGGAAATTAACTCACTTATTGTTTCCCTTTTACCCCGATGGTGTAATTTAATTTAATTGAAATAAAAATATAAGTCGCATGCGGAATCAGCACCACGATATGAGTTTGTGCGCCTTTCAGGCTGACACAACATACCGTCTCGACCAGTTTTTTTTATGTGTTCCTACTGCACCCAATTGCAACATATCGATGAATTGGTGCTACATCACTCACTCTGACACAAAATATGCAAAGCAGCCCTCTTTGACTAAAGCTTTTGAACGGTAGCCTATTTGACACGTGTGGGTATTGCTTTTGCTAATTAAACCGGCTCGCTATGAAAATAACAAAACAAAACTTAATAAAAACAAAACTCAGGCGAAGGCAGAGAAAACAAGAAGAATAAAACAAAACCGGATCGATGGGGCTACCTACTACTTATCGCATGCGACTTTTCGTTGATGGTCACGCAATATAACGAATTTTCAGAATGTGTAGTAATGTATAAAAAAATTATATTGCTTAAACGGTTTTGCTGACTGTTTACTTTCTGATGACAAATGACGCAAATATGAGCGTGTTACCTTACCGTATGTACTCATGGATGGCGACACTTTTAGAGAGTGGAAATGATGCAACCCTAAAACTCAGAAGCCTCCTGTGGATTGCCGTTATTGTAGCGCATTTTTAGACCGAATGCGGCTATAAAGATATCTTTTGAAAGTTGCTGCAGACGTGACTTTCGCGTCGTGCTTTACTGAGATTGAGACATTAGCATTTCAAGTTTAAAATAAAAATGTTGCATACGGCTTTATTTTAAGAATAAGGTTAAATAATTTATTGACTTTAATATTTGTATATCACAAAAGCTTCAGTCCGTTCGTGCTGGATTGTAATGTATCCTACCTTAGCTAAAAAAGAAATTGCGAAGAAAAAAGGAGGCGGAATGATTTAGATTTTGGACTGAAGTCCCAATCTTTTAACTTAGAAAACAAAAACACTTTTACCTATTTAGGTCATGTCCACAAAAGTAGGAGGAGGCGTATAGTATACATCAAAGGATAGACATGTGCACTCAAGAGGATACAAGCATTCACAGGTTTTCTAAACCCACCTCTGTCTATCAACTCCTACTCTCACCTCCCCGTGGTGAACACCGGGTGCCTAGTACCTCAACTGGAGATTGGGTTCCAACTCCTTTGGAAGGCTGTTGGGGGTAGCAGACGAGAGAGGGGGGGAGGAGTGTTCCCACTAAGGCACTTCTCCTTGCATCCGGACGGCAGCGGAGGAATTCCCCAGATGGAATCAACGGTGGCGTCCATAATTCCAGTCAGGCCGAACTACTTAGTGAACACCTTATATGGGCTACTACGACGTATTCGGAGCTCAGGCCTATATGGAGCGGGCTATCCGGCTCTCCGTCCTTAGAGCTAAGCAAAGGATCTGGTCCTCCAGGTTGGGGGTCGTGCCGTCGGGGTGACTTCCAGGCCACGTAAAGAAACACCAGTCACGAAGCAGAAACAAGCCTCGGATTCGGACGGATTTACTGTTGACGACCAATGCAAACGAGAAAAGGACAACGAGCTCCGGATCTGCACGTGGAATGTTAGGTCCCTTAACAGACCACGTGCAGCCGAGCAACTAGCGGAGGCCCTTAACGACTGCAAGGCAGACATTACTGCCACCCAAGAAATGCGGTGGGACGGGCCGGGCAAAAGAAGGATGAAAAACTGCGACATCTACTACGGCGACTGCTATCGGCGTCAAAGACAGCGCCTATTTGGATGTGGTTTCGTTGTTGGAGACAGACTTAGGCAAAAAGTCTTGAGCTTCAACCTTGTAAGCGAGCGCCTCGCGACGATCCGCATCAAGGCTAAATTCGCCAACATTAGCCTGATATGCGCACATGCCCCCACAGAGGAGAAAGATGACGAGACCAAAGATATGTTCTACGAGCTCCTGGACAAAACTTATGAGCAGTGCCCTAGCCACGACATTAAGATTGTCCTAGGCGATTTTAATGCCAAGCTAGGAAGGGAGGGCATCTTTGGTCGTACTGTCGGAAAGCATAGCCTGCACGACACGACCTCCGATAACGGATTCAGGCTGATCGACTTTGCTGCGGGGCGACACGTTGTGGTAGCTAGTACACAGTTCCCGCATCTCAATATCCACAAAGGGACATGGAGATCTCCCGATCAATCAACCGTCAACCAGATTGACCATATTGCGATCGACGCAAGGCACTCCTCCAGTATCATGGATGTCCGAACTTTCCGAGGGGCCAACATTGACTCGGATCACTACCTTGTTGTAGCCAAGGTACGGCTGCGGATATCCCGACCAGCGCCAAGTAATGGAAATACTGTGAGGAAGTTTGACGTCGGCCGACTACAATCGCAAGAGATCGCCAGGTCCTTCTCCAACCGAGTCTCTCAAAACCTTCTACGAAGTCCTATGCAACCAGCATCAAGTATTGATAGCCAGTGGCAACACTGCCAAAATGCCATCAGAGACGCCGCCTCTGAAGTGCTGGGTTTCACACGGCGACCACAACGAAACCCCTGGTTTGACGATGAATGCCGGCAAGCACATGCAGCTAAACAGGAAGCATACAAAGCGGCGCTGCACAGAAGGACTAGAGCTGCTCGCGAGCTCTACGAGCAGAGGAGGAGAGAGGAGCACCGGCTTCTCCGAAGGAAAAAGAGAGAGCACGAGAAACGCGCGGTTGAAGAGATAGAGAGATGTTACAACAGGAATGAGGCTAGAAAGTTTTACCAAAGGATCAAAAGGTCCTGCCAAGGGTATAAACTTCGAACTGAAGCCTGTAAGGACCATCAAGGGAACATCGTTGTAGAATCGCAGTCGGTGCTGAGGATTTGGGAAGACCACTTCTGCAGACTGTATAACGGCGAGGACGAACCAAATACCGCTGTCAGGCAGAACGAACCATTCAACCCGGGCGAAGACGTTACCGACGAAGCATACGAAAGATACCGCCCACCCGACCTGGAGGAGGTGAAAGAAGCTGTGTCTAAGCTCAAGTGCAACAAAGCAGCCGGAGCAGACGGCCTAGCTGCCGAACTTTTTAAATCCGCTGGCGATGAGCTGGTTAGGAGCATGCACCAGCTCATCTGCAAGATATGGTCGGAAGAAAGCATGCCCGACGAATGGAACCTCAGCATTGTTTGCCCGATCCTGAAGAAAGGAGACCCTCTGAGTTGTGCCAACTACAGAGGCATAAGTCTTCTTAACATCGCATACAAGATCTTTTCTGCTGTACTGTGTGAACGCCTGAAGCCGTTTGTCAACAATCTGATAGGCACATATCAGTGTGGCTTTAGGCCAGGAAAGTCCACCATCGATCAAATATTCACACTGCGGCAGATCTTGGAGAAAACCCAGGAATTCCAAATCGATACACACAACCTCTTCATCGATTTCAAGGCTGCGTATGACAGCATCTATAGAGACGAGTTATATAGCGCAATGTCTAGTTTTGGCATCCCTGCCAAACTCGTCAGTCTGTGCAGGACGACGATGGAAAACTCACGCTGTTCCGTCAAGGTCGGCAAAGACCTCACCGACCCCTTTGATGTCAAAAAGGGATTTAGACAAGGCGACGCGCTGTCATGCGACTTCTTTAACATCACACTTGAGAGAATTGTGCAGAACTCTCGCGCCAACACCAGAGGTACAATCTTTCAAAAGTCCGTTCAACTACTTGCATACGCAGACGACATTGACATAATCGGTAGAACAAAGCGTGATGTCAGTGAAGCCTTCGTGAGTATTGGGACGGAAGCGGCGAATATGGGTTTAGCAGTCAATGAGGGCAAAACCAAGTATATGCTGTCATCAAGAAAAGACACCCAACACCGACGTCTTGGACAAAACATCACCATCGACAGCTATAACTTTGAGGTAGTTAGGGACTTTGTCTACCTGGGTTCCGCTATCAATTCAGACAATGACACCAGCGCTGAAATCAAACGAAGGATAACTCTTGCAAATCGCTGTTTCTTTGGGCTAAGAAGGCAATTGAGTAGCAAAGCCCTCTCTCGAGCAACTAAAGTGTCCATGTATAAGACCCTCATCATCCCAGTCCTGCTTTACGGTGCAGAAGCATGGACCCTGTCAAAGGCGGATGAAAACACTTTAGGCTGCTTCGAGAGGAAAATTCTTCGGACGATTTACGGTCCCGTCTGCATAGACGGAGAGTGGAGGAGGAGATATAACATCGAACTGTACGGGCTGTACAGCGATACCGACCTAGCCAAAAGAGTCAAAACACAACGTCTACGATGGCTGGGTCATCTAGAGCGGATGGACACCAACGCCCCGGCCCGGAAAATCTTCGAGTCCACACCGCAGGGACGACGCGGTAGAGGAGCACCGAGACTCAGGTGGCGCACGCAAGTGGAAGGGGACCTCAGCCAACTTCGCGTGCGAAACTGGAGACGGCTAGCTAGAGACAGAGCTGGCTGGCGAAGCTTGTTGGCTGAGGCCCAGGTCCACCCCGGACTGTAGCGCCACCTTAAGTAAGTAAGTATAGTATACATGTGTACAAAACACTTGCCGAATACAAACTTCAAAAATATTTATGTTTTCAAATTTCATATTTCGAGAGAACGAAGCTTTACTACTATGAAATACTATGTCGCACTATGTGTTCTGGCAGTTTTCATAGTGTCATAAAAGGATTGTTTTAAAGCACGTTAAACAAACATGCCCAATTCTAATTGGGAATGTTTGTTTTTAAACAGATGAAAGGGACCTAGAGTTTTTTGCCGATTCCGAAGGGTAGATTGAGAGGTCTCAAATGACAAATGATACTCTCGGAGGGTTTTTCAGACCCTCGCGGAGGTGGAACGCCGTGAAAAGGTGTTTTAGCACTTTACTTTAAAAAGTTTTACAACCAGAAAGAAGAAAATTAAAACATTAGTCTAAAAAAATCGAGTTATTACAAGATATTGAGAAGTTTCCGAAAAATAGGGAATTGAAAGCGTATGTGGCCGTTTGCAACGTGTTCAAGGTCATAACTTTTTAATCACTTCATCCAAAAAGCCGATATTGGGCAAACATATAAGGCAAGCACAGCTTAAGCAAAGGCTAAAATCAAATTTTGATTACACATTTTTAGAACTGCGGACTTGGCGCATTTTTTTGAAAAAAGCTTTTCAAAAATGTTGTCCCCACCTTTATCTAAGATACTGTAGGCCTTAATTTTTTTGTATTTTTCGGGAAAACTATAAGAAACCCCAGATATTAATTTGTCAGTCACTTTTGATGCAGTGTAATTTGGGTTTCACCTCATCGAATCGTGTTTAATAGAATAAGATAAAAACGAGAGTGGGACAAAAAAGTAACTGCAACAAAAATATAAAGAGTGACGCGATTGTCGTTCTCTAGTTCAAGTGAAAAGAACTTGGGAAATTCATTTTTCAATTTGAATAATGCAAAACACTTGAATTAACTGAATCATTTAGTTCCTCCCGTTTAGAAAACTTTTACTGTTATAGAAAATAAGAATAGAATGTCTTTCTCTTCTTTGTTTAGTTAAACCATGTTTTCACAATTTTGTAGTTAAAAATGTCGTTAGAAACTCCTCGGGTAGTAAGTTTAGATATAACAAAACAGGCACTGTGGGCACATTTTTCAAAATTCGTTGCTTAAGTTATTTTTCATGCGTGCCTAAAATTCAAAATTAGGTAATGGACTGGATTAGGAAATATTGGCAGCATCATAAGCCGAAAGAAATTTTAAATTGGTTAAAAATGATTGGACTGATATAGGTAGTCAAAGACGGCTTATTTTTAAATTCATAGTTGCACAAAAAAATTATAAATTATTTGAAAATAAAACAATTATTAAAGGTTATTTCGAAGGACAGACTTATTTTACTGAAGTTATAATTAGAAACACACTGTATTCTGGTACCTATCTTTTCAGCATATTATCCATGAAGAAGTTTTTTTTTGGACTGGATTAAAAACATTTTCTTTTACAGAATGTTTTTGCAAAAAAACTTACCCATTCGTCCTTCAATTCCCACTTCAAGGCCAACACTACGACAGAATAACGCTCCCAAACCACGACACTAACGCCAATAAGCTCAATATTCTCAATGCTTCATTTTGCATCAAGCTCTTTGTTTATTTGACACCACACAGTGTGTATAATGTGATCAAAAATTAATCTCCTTCGTATTATCACCCCCCCCCCCCCCCCCACATTTTTTTCCAAAATCAGAGAGCATTGGAGAAACCTCTCTCAATTTGGAAGAGCATCTGAAAAAGCCTTCTTTATTTTGGAAAAATATTTTCTGGAGCAATAAAAGGAGGATATTTCTTAATCGCATGATACACACTGTGTTATGTCCTATACACAAGAGCTTGATCCTAGAGCATAAAACTTTTTTTCTTTAAAACGAGTTCGTTTCTAATTATCCTTCCCCCACTGTATATATAAAAAAAAACGTAGGGATCCGGCAAAAACGTAGGGATCCGGCAGATTTCAGACTTTTTTAGCATGCTTGCTCTTATCCGATTCACCTACTTCTTCTCAAGGGCATGAATTCACCCAAAAAGACCTAAAAGTACTTAACGCCCGAAATGCGTAGTTTATTGCACACTACCACGGACCGAGATGATAGTTTCCATAAGAAATAATGTTTATATGGCATTTTTCAGTACATATATGCATTTTTTCTTCCACTGTTTAAATTTTAATTTATCACGCAAATATATTAAACTAAGGTACTTCTGCATTTTAATAAAAGAAATAAAAAAAGCATTTAAAAAAATAATACTTTTTCCCCCACTGTTCCTCTTAAATTGGTTTGTTTATGTGTTTTTTTTTTTGGTATCGGGTAAATTAAAAACCAAGTTTTATTTTTTCGTGGTTGAAACAAACAAAAAATTAAATTGATATTTTTTGTGATAGTATAGGTAATAGGTGAGACCTGCCATATCTTAGTTTTGCTTGAAGGGTGGGAAGGCCAATACAATTGTACTAGGTCGGGTTAAGCAAAAAAGTACAATCGGAGTAAAAGTACAATGTTTTGTAAAAACTATGTTTTCTTCAAGGTAAGATGGTAATTTACATAACCATAATGTTTTTATTTCAGCAATATGTTGACGGCACTATGCAACAATAACCATAAGTGCCTGTTTTAAAAACAAAAACAATGACAATGCGGCGTTAGCGTAAATAAATCGTTACGCATAAGTTAGCGCAACAAAAAGAGAGACTTCGATGCGAAATGGTGTTACATTTTTACTTTGATTTACATTCGCCAAAAATATCTAAGGTATTGAAACCATACTACGCCGAAATACTCTGTTAACGAACGTTTAAAATAGTACTTTTTAGGCGTTTCGATAAAGAACTTCTTATGCTTTAGTTAAAGTTGCTGCCGTTTTACTACGAAATTATGAAAAATATTTTTTTTGCTCAATGTGATATATTTACGAGAAAAGAGCTGAATGTCTTGAAATTCATTTTCAAGATGAAAAAGAGGTTCAAAACATTCAAGGTTTCAAAAAATTCATTGAAGATGTCTATATACCATACCAACCTAGCTTGAAATACACTTTTTACTTTAGCAAAAATTCAAGCTTTATTCTGCATAGGAATTGAAAGTGCTTCTGGATTGCACTCATTTTGCTCAAATTAGCGATAATTCGAGATTTTATTTTTGTAAAAATGCAGAGCTATACGAATATTACCCATTAAAAACTTTTATTATTTTTTTTATTATTTTTATTTTATTTGAATTATTTTTTTCAACGCAAAGTTAATCTGATTACATTGGCTCCGTTTTAGTATTGATGGAAAAAATTGTTTTCCATCCCTACTTTGTTAGGTACCAACTGGAAAATTTTTTCCCATCCCTAGTTTGTTTACATTTTGCTGTGGCTTTGTTGCGGGAAATTTTCTGTTCTTTTTTGTGACGGAACTAGAAACAAAATAAGCCATTGTTATGTTTTTACATTCAAAAACCTCAACTTTATTATTTGCTACTACATTTGTGCACCAAGTCCCTTATAACATACGCATTTCGAAGGCTGCTTGCTTTAATTTAACATCCGTCAAAGTCGTGGGTGCTTCTTCACCTAAAAATGTACGAATACCGCGACCTGTGACTGTCGAAGAACATGATTAGGATGAATACAGTTTTTCCATTTTAAGCCCATGTTGATATTAAAGTTTTTGCACTAGTCAATTATTCAATACAAACATTTTATAAAACAAAACAAAATTATTTCTGCAGAAAGACCAACCCGTTCCAAATTTACACGAAGTAAACAAGCGAACTGTCAACACAGTCTGTTGGTATTGGTAAATCTGAAAATGAATCTTGCTAAAAATCGAGATTTTATTCTGCGATTTCAGATTCGAGAAATGTCAGTTTTCCCCTTAATTTCCCCTCATTTTTGCCACCAAAGAAACGTTTTCAAATTTAGATCTGTCAGTTTTGACATACCAATACCCACTTCAAATTTTTTTTGACTCCAAACGAAACGCACATTACTTTTAGTATACTCAAGAAAATGATTTTTACGTTTTTCAAATAAAGTTTTAGGTATTTTAATATTTTGATACACTGGTGGTCAAAATTAGAGGAACGGAAGCAAATAGATAAACATTTCAACAGTTTTTTGATTCAAATTTATTTTTTGATGAGTATTTTTTTTCAATTTTTATTTTTAGGTAGGTACATCATTTCTAAAAAAAAAATGTTTACCTGTTTTCATATGTATGAAAAAAGGCACATAAACCTAGAAATGGGATATTTTCCAATAAGTAATGGTTTCATTAATTTATAAAACGTCAAACAAAGAACTACCGTCGTTCCTCTAATTTTGTCCAGCAGTGTATTTTAATATTAATCTAGAAAACCCCGTGAGTTTTTTTTTTAATATTCCCAAAGGCATTTTTTTCTAGCATTTTTAATGGCATTGAACATCATGCAGTATGATTGTAATTTTTCTGAATGCCCTAAAATGTCAAAAAGGGTTTGTTTGACCGATAAAAAGGCCAACATAGGCATTCAATGTGATCGAGCATTTGAGCAAATGACATCATTTTTGACGAAAGTTGTCGTATGACCCTTCAATGCTTCTAGCGAAAAAATGCTCCTAAGCATTCCATTGAGTGACACGACGCGGCAGAAAAAACTGTGCTTTTGCATACAAAAAATAAAGCCAATTTTAAAATGGGCGGAGTAACAATTCTAGCTAGTGGGTGGGTTATAATCTGCTTAGGCGAATCGTTGAAGCCCCGAATTGTGTCATAAATCTTTGTTGTTAGATTTTAGTTTTAATGAACTTCAATTGTTTTTGGAATCAGTTAAAAATATGCTCCCTAAAAAAAGGGGCGTGGCATCAACACCTGTTCCATACCATCGTTTTGATTTGTTCATATTTTTTATCAGATGTGGTATATACGTGTTGATTGCATTTTTATGTAATTAAAAATTGGTTTATACTTAAAAACGTCTCCAAAACTGGGCGTGGCAAAAAATATTCATTTAAGTTGTTAGTATACGCATAGATCTGGACATTTTATAGTGCAAGTTTTTTGGTTATACCGACAGATGGACGGATGGACATGGCTCTTTCGACTTACGATTCGGTCTCGATCATATGCCCTTAAGGTCTTGGGGGGACTACCTACGGTGATTATTTCTCTATTTTATAAACTATGAACCAAACTTAATATCCCTCCTATCCTATGGGATCGGGTATAAAAAAGCTGATGTTGCACAGGCATCGTTTGGGATGAGCACGACAGGAGGCGTTTAGACATCCCAGAAGCTGCTTACTTTGTTAGAGCTATCGTTTCATGGGTAAGACATTTAATGACCTAAGGAAACTAGAGATAACTTATAATGTTTTCTAACTCTTACTAGATGCTAGAACATCGTACCGATTGATTGGCATAATCAGAAAAACTACCTTTAGCGCAATGCGCCATTCATCAACTACAATCTTTGAAATTTGCCAAAGCAAAATTAAAAACACTGCAGTAATAAATAACAGTTTACCGTTGTTCTAGGACTGATTGCAACTGCACAAAAGCTAAACCTGAACTGTTGGAGTGGGAAAGTTCAACAAGAGAAAAGTAAATTGCCGACAAATAATGTTTGCTTGATAAGATCTTAATTTCAAACTCAAAATGTCGTTATCTTCTTTTTATTTTTATGGTGCTTGAAGGGAAGCTACTTTAAGTGGGTAGGTAGGTAGCTGTACGCAGAAGATGTTTTTATTGAAGACATGTTCCATAAGGTTCTTTGTCTGCCATTGTCCCGTGTCAGGTTGACGTTTAATATTATCCTAGTCAATGAACTCTTTATCTTAATTCTTAACAAGCTCAATGGCCCGTCTCCCGTTCAAATTGATTCTTACAGAGCAGAACGAAGTTCTCTGTGTGTGGGGGCAATTACATTGCATTTACAGTGCAACCCTAAGGAGAGTCATGAATTACAAGTGCTTTTTCAAAAGATCTGCAGACATTATGCATTTCTTTCTGTGTTAAAAAAAACAGTCTAGAATATTTTCATTTAATTCAATTTCACAACAACGAAACGAACCCCTTGGATCAACTTACCGATATATAACTGCGGCCTTTTTTTCTTATTTGTGTAATTCCGTTTCTTCGTATATTGATTTATTAACTTTTCCTGCTTCTGGTGTTCACTGCAAAATTAGCTTATGCCGCAGTAAATTGAATGGTTTTTTTCTTCACAAAAAAGATCACTTGTGTTTGTTTTCGTAAGTGCGTAATACACGAATGTATGTAGATATTTTTTTCAGCTGTTGTTAAAATTGATTTGTTTTGTTGGCGAATAGACTGAAAAATCTAATTTTCAAATCACTGTCTGCTCGAAAGTTCAATTTGATTAGCTTTTATTACTTGTTCACAGCAAAACTTTGATCTTGAATTAAAAATAACTGATTACAGATGGAAAAATAAACCGATAAAGAAAAAACAACACACTGGAGAAAATCAAACGAGATTTATTTGTTCACTTTGGCTATCTTTAATTTTCGCTGCCGACAGCAGCAAGTTTCAAAGAAGAATTGAACCGAAAACGAACGCACAGGAGGAGAGAAGCAAAGCAAGAGCAAACTCTACGGTTTTTTTTGCCGATTTTCGTTGTTGTTTTTGTTCTCTTTGTGCATTTTTCCAGTTCTGACATTTGGTTGGGTGACTTTTTGCAGTTTTGGATTTTGACAGCTCCAATGGGCCTGTTCGATTTGTAAATCAATTTGAAACACATCAAGGAATGGATGCGTTCCTTATAGCACGCTAGTAAAAGTTCATTAAACGACCGTCAATTTACAAATACTGGTATATCATGTTTCTAAGCAGCTTACCATGTCTCCACCGAGCACTAATCGTCGATTAATATAGATCTTTATTAAATCCTCTACGAATCACGCGATTTACCACACAAACTTAATTCCTCTCGGCAAGCGATTAAAAATAAATCCTCTCATAAATCCCACTATATCCATACTCACAAACCATTCACCATATTCACAAACCTTTTTTCTGCACCTTTGTAACAGTTTGAGAATCAAAAAAGGAAACTGAAACTGTCCCTGTACGAAAAATCTGTCACAAGTACGTTTTCTATTGTGTCTTTTACAGAGGAAATCGTTTTCGCTCCTTGGAAATGACATCGCCACTCTCTTTTGAGAGCCAAAATGACAGAAACAGAGTTTTCGTGTCAAATTAATTCAATATTTGTCCGATGGATCCACTTTGGGATTTATTTTAATCGTCTCCCGCTAATATTCTTTTAATGGTGGAGACAAAGTATTATACTACGTTTACACCGACCCTTAAATTCTGAATTTAGTGAAAAAATTTCGAAATCCAATCTTGCCGTTTATGCTGGAGTTTCAGCGTTTCAAATGACAATCGAGGTTTGAGAGGTTTGTTCAATTCGACAAACTTTCAAATGCCCAGGCAAACAGCATTTAACTGAAATTCAACAATTATAAATCCTGAAAAATATATGGCGAAACGCAGAACATTTAGGGTGAAATATTGAATTTAGCTTTAATGCTGAAATTAGGCTCGGTGTAAAAGTACTATTAAATGCAGTTTAACTTGACTCGATTAGGCTTCGCAACATAAACTACTGAATTACTTGATATGCAACTTTGGACATTTAAAAGCTTTGTCCCCAAGCTGAAATTGATGAATTTACCCATATCCTGACATTTGTTTACAAAAGTGAGTAATTTCCATGCAATAACGTTTTGGAGCTTTTCCATCAGCTGATCGCGTAAGGTAAATTGTTATTGTACCTTCTTACACGTATTCACCGACACGAAATTTAAAGCTTCATGAAAGCTCTTAAGGTTTTACAAAAAACGTAAACAAATAGGTGTTGGAGGGCAAGACGGATGCAAGTTGAATATCTACTTATTCAGTAAATTATGATTCGCAAGTGGATTCGAGTCGAAATATTGCATGGAATCGTGAGTTGAGTCCAAGTAATAGAATGTCTTGTTGTGGTCGTAAATTTTGTAGCTTGATTCTGTCGTGAAAATAAATAGATTCGTTTGAATGCGTGTGAAAGCTGGATGCGTGTGGTGGCCATTAATTCCTGAATAACTAGATATTCAACTTGCGTCCCTCTCGCCCTCTAACTCCCATTTTTCAAAATTTTTATAAAGCTTTAAATTTTCTTGTCGGTCACTACCTGAAGGAGATGCAACAATAATTTACCTTAAGCGATCAGCTCATAGAAAACAACCAAAACGAAATCGCATGGAACTGATAAATTGACGAATTTACTCACATTTTTCGTCAATTTCAGCTTGTGTGGAAAGTTTTACATGACCGAAGTTCAATATCTAGTTATTGAATAATATTAGGCTGTGGCATATTCATCTGGCAGTTAGTCTACTTTAAAAACCATTTATGACTCGATTACTCGACCATTCTACTTTTTATGCGCGAAGAAGTGAATCGAGATCCGATTTCGTTTCAATTGGACTTCTCAAACGTTTAATGGCTTAATGCAGTACTGGATACTGGTACTATTTACGAGTCCAGTGTTAAAAAAGCACGGCCTTCTGCTCGCGAGTTCTGTTTTAAAAAAAAACTTGGCATAAGATGTTTAAAAACAAAGCAATAAATAGTAAGGAATTGAAGTAAACCAATATTAACCCTCGATCGAAAACGACTGAAAAAACTCATTTCTAGGATTAACCCAGTTTATCTTCTGGGTTCTATCTACTGGACTTTTAAGAGCCGCTTTTTCAGTACAGAATTAACTTCGTCAGTAAAGTAAATTGTCGGAATTGTTGTCTCTCCCAGATCTCACTTTACAAAAAAAAACACAGGAAAAGAACTTCGAGTCATTTTCAGATGTCATTTTTTACAGAACTACGCAAAGACACTACCATTTCACAAAGAAAAACCATTCAATGCAATTCATACTGCTCACCCATGAATGAAAGAATATAAAGATTACCTTATGCGCATATTTTGACATTTGTTAGGCAGACCTAACTGCAAATCTGACGTCATGATAGTTCACTGTCAATTTGTACGCGTGTAAAAAGAATTCTTTACAAAGAGTTTTTTACACAACAATCTGTGCTGGTCAATCACAGCTCATGAATCTGTTTTTCTTTAATTCCGATGACGAGGCTGCGTTGTGTATGACCTTTTTTTTCTCAAAATAGTGTAATCTTAAGGCTCAAACCACAAATTACTTAATGAATTAGATATTCAACTAGACTGGAAAGCCGAGGGGCCTACAGGCTGTTGCCATGGATATACCTGGAAAACTACGCATACTCTCACATTTTGTCAATGTATTCCACACTTGAAGAGATTCACCGCGAAGTTCAAGTGATTCACCACGAAAACATGGCGGAATCAGCTTTTTGCTCCGTCTACCGGACAAAAATTGTAACGAATTCAAATATTTGGAAGTCGCCACATAATGGGTCGTGCTACATTAATGTTGTTTTGCTAGAGATCTTAAAATCATTTTTATCTAAATTTTATTCCAGTTATACATTATGTATTTCAAATGCCTTCTAAATATTTTCATATATAGTTAAAAACAAAACACAAAAAGCGCAAATGAAACTAATTCTTTACTGCCTAAATGCCTGTGCCTCTGATAAGTTTGTGTTTTATGTTACCGGATTAAAGCTTTAAAAAGCAAAATTTACGGTTAAGTACCAATAAAATGTTTTCTACATGTTTTGACGAAATCAATCGTTAGTATATTAAAAAGTAAAAGTCATTAGAAAGGTTCAAAGGCACTTTTATTATTTTTATTATGGCTATAATTTGAATTCATTATTCGAACAAATCAATATTATGATATAATTGTCATCCTTATCCTTCCAAGTCGATATTATTGCATGCATTTGAGATTAGAGTTGAACATTAAAAGTCAAATTGAACTGAGAACAGAAGAATAATGCACTTTTGAGTGAACCCATTT
The DNA here is from genome assembly GCA_947623515.1 of Neoascia interrupta. Taxonomy (NCBI): domain Eukaryota; kingdom Metazoa; phylum Arthropoda; class Insecta; order Diptera; family Syrphidae; genus Neoascia; species Neoascia interrupta. Next base: position 126,892,385 of record OX392463.1, read on the forward strand.
CGTAAAAAAAAATCAGTAGCACATTGAAATTGATTTCTGTCAGTGAAATAGCAAAGTAGTCGAAAGAAAAATGTTTATGCATATTTTTGTAGGTAACAATAGAGATTGACACCAAAAGAAGCATTCATAAAACAAACAAATTTAGTCACAAGTAAAAAAAAGTTTCAGTGATGCAATCCAATGAAAGCAATATTTAATGCTTCTAAACTTCTTCATTTTTCTTAAATTTGGGAACGCTTAATATTTTACGCAAGTAAAAATCAAAAGCCTTTTCCTAAAATGGAAGTTTTCTCGATTGTTTCCTAACTGTTGCTCTTGTTTTGCTGAATAACTAATATTTTCTGCATTCCTACATAATTAAAAACTGAACATCAATAACACATGAACGATTCTGGAGAAAAGAAAAGCCCAACTGCGTAATAATAATAATAATAAGCGTCTCACACGCATTCACCGTCACAAAACCGAAAAGCATAAACAACAAATAAACAAATAGGTTTTGGGGGAAAGGGGACGCACAAGTTGAATATTTAGTTATTAAGTAATTTGTGACCCGAACTATATTGAGAAAAAGACCAAATTCGTAAAAATATCCAATTACGTCATAAGCATTCCAGTATTTCCAGGCACATTCAAATGAACTAAATTTTACGATTTTGTAGTCTCAATGTAGGCTCACCCCAAGTGTGGGCAAAATTAAAACAGAATTGTTATTTTGACTTTAATGACTTGTGTGTTATCTTTTATGACTTTTTTAAGATATGTATTTAAATTTTTCAAATGTCAGTGAAATTCACCTCGCTATTTTGGCGGGCTCTCAAATTTTTGTTTACTTTTCTCACACGTATTCACCGACACGGAACTCAAAACAATAACAACAAATAAACAAATGGGTTTTGGGGGGAAGGGGACGCTTAAGTTGAATATCTAGTTATTAAGTAATTTGTGGTAAGTAATCCTGGTCAAGTCAAACATAATAGACTTGACCAGGATTAATCTTATGTCGAAATACAACGAAAATCCCACTCAAGTTCTGTCAAAAGATTGTGTTGCCCATAATAGACTTAAGCAAACGATTTGAAAATCTTATGAGATTTCACTGTTAACGTCTCGAGTATCACATTACCTTGAAAATTTAAAATCAAAATTGAAATTTGGATGTTAATATCTCCGAAACCGATTGTCAGATCTAAAATGTGATTGAACTTTTGAGATCGGCGTACAATTCTTCGTTTTCCTTCTTTCACGGATTTTTTGAAGCACGTCTAAAAATAAATATGGGCTCAAATGTGACAATGAGGTAACTATTGACAAGCAAGAATAAAACTTTAAGCCAACACAAATTAACGAAAACCTTACGAAACCCAGCATAAGGCTATTATGGTCTTGGCATACGAATCGCGTGCAATGGGACATTTCGGAAAGTCGACTCAGTTTAAATCGGAAACTCGGATGATCTCGCACTGAGAACTTAGCAGGTAGACAAACACATTCTTAACACGAACCCTTAAAGATTTTAGCTTTTTCTCTTAACAAAAAGAAGGTGGATCTCGGATGTAGTGCTGGCGACACTACTGCTCTTTAACTATTAAAAAGTGATAAATATCGGGTTAACATCTTCAATAGTAAAATAAACAAGAATCAAACTGTTGTAAACACGAAAATCACGAAAATTTCGAGACCAAATTTAACGGCTTGTCTAGTCACTACATGTGCTCTTAAATCCAATACCTGCAAACAAATTAAAGACAATCTTACACCGTACGCCAAGAATAAAACATCAACCACTAGTGAAAGGACCTTTAAAAGCAGAAGAACTTAATCGTGGAGAAACTTTTATAGTAGTTTGAGGTTATTTCAATCGTGCTCCCTCTACTGCTTTTAAAGGACCTAGTGAAAGGACCTTTAAAAGCAGAAGAACTTAATCGTGCAGAAACTTTTATAATAAAAATAGTCCAAATGCAAGACTACAGTGATGAAATAGCTGTCCTAAGAGAAGGGGGAAATTTGCGCAAATCGAGCACGATTTTTAAGTGTTCTCCTTATGTTGACAATGAAGGAGTCTTACGTTTAAAATGACGTATCGATCAAGCGGACTATGCGCCAGAATCAGTAAGACGACCTGTGTTGCTTCCTAAAAAAAGCCGAGTCTCCTTTCATAGAGTTGATAGCTATCACAAAAAGTATCATCATTGCTGCAATGAAACGGTAGTTAATGAAACAAGGCAAAAATATTGGATACCAAGTTTACGTACCCTAGTAAAAACAGTACGCAGTCAGTGTCAACGATTTAAGATTAAGAATGCGTCACCAAATTACCCAGAGATGTCACCGCTGCCCTTGGCTAGACTTGCTGCATATGAAAGGCCGTTTACATATGTGGAAATAGATTATTTTGGGCCTATAAATATAACGATCCGAAGACGTTACGAAAAACGATGGGGTGTTTTGTTTACATGCCTTACAATTCGAGCAGTACATCTGGAAATGGCGCATACAATGACTACAGACTCATGCATTGTATGCATTAGAAACTTCATTGCTAGAAGAGAAGCTCCGAACGAAATTTACTCTGCCAATGGCATAAACTTCATCGGCGCGGATAATGAATTGCGACAGACCCTACAATCTATCAATCATCAAGAAATACAAGAGACATTTGAAACAGCTGAAACAAAATGGTTCTTTAATCCATCAGCTTCTCCACATATGGGTGGCAGTTGGGAACGATTGGTGGGCTCCGTGAAGAAGGTTCTAGCAGAGATCGTCCGCAACGAAAGACTCAACGACGAAACGCTTCAATCAATGTTAATAGAAGTAGAAAGTATGATTAACTCCCGTCCATTAACGCATTTGTCTCTTGAAAGTGAAGGTCAAGAATCGCTCACTCCCAATCATTTTCTGCTAGGGACATCAAATGGAAGCAAGCCACCGGGTGAGTTTGGTGAAAAAGATTTACTACTACAAAAAAAAGAGACTACTTCGAGAGTACTTACCAACACTAACCCGTCGAACCAAGTGGTTTGTTTAAGCTGATGATGTCAAAGTAGGTGATATTGTCATCATTGTTGATGAAAATTTGCCAAGAAATTCATGGTTAAAAGGTATAATTACAAGTACCATCAAAGCCAAAGATGGTCAAATAAGAAGAGCAACTGTAAAAACAGTCAGGGGAATCTACGAACGTCCAGTTGTTAAGCTGGCTGTGATCGATGTCACTAATACTATAGAAAATGAGACAGCTGGATATAACCAAGCTGCCTCACTGGAGGGGGAATGTTGCTGCATCAATCAAGAGAAAACACCTTAAAAACTACTGTCTCAAAAAAAACCTTACAAGCAAGAAAATGAGTCTTCCTAGCTTATAGAAAACCTTAGAAACTCTGAAAAATAAAAATAAATTTCTTCATACTACGAGAAAGGTTGCGAGCAGAACGACTTAATTTTTAAGTCTTTTTCATTCATTTATTAAAAAATTGTAATAATTCTTTAAAAACGGTTTTTAATTCTGTCGCAGCCCGAAGAAATAACAAAAGCGCTGAACATAGCACTAGTTAAACGACTTGGAGTCCACGATTCTCGTGTCGTATTTTAAGTCGATGCAAACCGCACTTTTGAAGCAACATCTGAAGAAAATCGATTTGCAACAACGTGAGCTTTTGAAAATTTTCATAGAGTTTTTGTTGTACATACTTTTCAGCGGGAAAAATTAATAAAATCTGACTTTTTATTAACTACCTACATTTGTTACACTTTAAAATATTAAGTTTCAAACAGAATTAATGAATAATAACCGGGTGAAAACACTGAAGGTCGTAAAAAGAGACGAATGTGTAGCGTTTGACCAAAATCAATCAGTTTGAAATTTAATAAAAGACAAATGGCGATGCATCTAGGGCCTCGCAAATTGAAAAAGCAATTTGAATTCAGTATTCGGTGGTTGCGTTGACATTGCAATAGTAATTTTGACGTCTAATAGCTACGTCTGCTACGTTTGCGTGGAGAAAATGGTAATTTTTATCGTAATGGTAATTTTTTACAATAAAAAAAGTCAAATTTTTGTCGTGCGGTTTGAAAGAGTGCCAATTCGGAAATTTGTCGCAAATCTAGTCTAGCGACTAATAAAACCCATAACCGTTTTTGATTGATTAATAACTTTATTTAGTATTATGATACTATAACAATCTACTGGTTTAATAATTAGTCGCACTTTTTTTCGTCGTGTGTCCCTTGCCTTAAAGAGCTTGGAATTCAATCTCCAGTTTACGGGTGCCATAAATTACTGAATAGCTAGATATTCAACTTGTGTCCCTCTTACCCTCAAACACCCAATTGTTTACGTTTTTTTTATAAATCCTTTAAAGCTCTTATAAAGCTTTAAATTTGCTTGTCGGTGAATACTTGTAAAAAGATACAACAGCAATTTACTTAACGCTATCAGCTGATGTAAAAGCTCCAAAACGAAATTGCTGAAAAATGCTGAATTTCGCCTGGGATATAAAAGTTTGTCGAATTGAACAAACCTCTCAAACTTCCGAATTTATTATCTTTAAGAGAATTCAAGGCAGTTGACAGAAAGTACTCAAACAAAACATTTGTAATTTAATATAAATCGATAAAAATGCTCTATACGTCCCGTATGTCAAAACAAAAATTAGCAAGTTATAATGACAACTTCAGCTGTATGGAGTACTTGATGATTCAGATTTTGACCTCGATTGTCATTTGAAACGCTGAAACTCCAGCATAAACGGCAAAATTGGAATTCGAATTTTTTTCACTAAATTCAGAATTAAGGGGTTGGTGGAAATGTAGTATTAACCACTATTGGCACGGAAATTTAAAGCTTTATAACTATAAGCTTTATAATAAGCTTTGAGTTTCCGTGTCGGTGAATATGTATAAGCAGAAACAACAACAATTTACCTTACGCGATCAGCTCATGTAAAAGCTCCAAAACGAAATAGCATGGAAATGACGAATTGATAAATTTGCTCACATTTGTAAACAAATTTCGGAGGATGGGTAAATTCATTCATTTCAGCTTGTAGGCAAAGCTTTTGCATGTCCGAAATTGAACATCTAGTTATTCAGTAGCATAAATTACTGAATAACTAGATATTCAACTTCGGACGTGTAAAAGCTTTGCCCACAAGTTGAAATTGATGAATTTACCCATTGTCCGACATTTGTTTACAAATGTGAGTAAATTCATGAATTCGTCATTTCCATGCAATTTTGTTCTGCAGCTTTTACATCAGCTGATCGCGTAAGGTAAATTGTTGCTTTTTTTCTTACACGTATTCACCGACACGGAAATTTAAAGCTTTAAAAAAGCTTTAAAGGCTTTATAAAAAATGTAAACAAATGGGTGTTGGAGGGTAAGAGGCACGCAAGTTGAATATCTAGTTATTCAGTAATTTGTGTTCAGTAGTTAAAAAAAAGATAAAAAAAATTAAAATAAAATTCACCTTTTGCCACTCTTTGTCTGAATGCAACAACGTAACACAACTCACCAAAACTGCAAAACAGCTGATTTCCATTACCTGACATTTAGAAATATTTTTGTTCGTCTTCCATTTTCTCTTCGTTCTATTTCCCTCATCTTTTCTCTATCGTTGGCACAAATCCCACAAATCCTTCGTGTCGTTCGTGCATAAAAACTTTTTTGTAAAGAAAATCGCAAAGCAAATCCAACTGGAGTTGGACATTACACTGTTCAGAAACGAGAAAATCATTGAAATCGATTCTCCCCTGAATAATAATTGGTCACTCGAGAATAATTAAGTGCCCCACAAGCCACCAGTAACCTAAAACTCTCCGTACGAGCTCATGTTGATTCGTCAAGCGACAAAATTTACCTTCGCAATATGTGAATCACATTTAACAAGGTGCTCCACGCAGTACAATTCAATCGAGATGACTCGACTTTTATTTTCTTGAGTTATGGAATAAATTCCTTTCGAGTGTGATAAATATTGTCTTAAATTTGCAGGAAAACACATTTCACGCGCGGCATCAATATAAACCAGCGATTTGTACACATCAGTGGCAGCAGCAATAACATAAGAAGTAGCACCCTAAACATGGAGGGAACATGCGTGAACAAGATTCCAGTAAAAAAGCCAAAAGAGCTCGATAATTTACAAAGGTATATACGCTTTAGTTACGCAGTTGGCAATTTGGTTTTTGGTCTTAGATCATTGGTGATGTCACTGAGAAAGATGATCAGAGTTCAGAGTGAATCATGGAGTCACTAAACTATTTTATTTCTTTCAAGGCTGACTATTGCAAAGTCGCAACAAGACAATCGGGAGTATCGAGGTCTCCAGCTTGATAATGGCATGAAGGTGCTGTTGGTCAGCGATCCGAAAACTGATGTTGCAGCGGCAGCTCTTTCCGTTGAAGTCGGGTGAGTGCGAATGATCGATTATTCACGTGACAACACAAGGTTAATCTTGGACCAAAGGTTGCTCTAGTCGTTTTACTATTTATGTATTTTTTTTCGCATGAGATTCTGTTGGAAGCGCATGCGGTTCTAGACCATACACAATTTAGGTCATAATAGCAATGCACTTCTCATTTTCTCACAACAGACACATGTCCGACCCCGACAATCTACCGGGTCTAGCGCATTTTTGTGAGCACATGCTATTCCTTGGCACCGAGAAATATCCCCACGAGAATGGCTACGCTATCTATGTGTCGCAAAACAGTGGAAGCTGTAATGCAGCCACATACTCGCACATGACCAAGTATCATTTCCATGTGGCGTCCGATAAGCTGGATGGTGCTCTGGATCGCTTTGCACAATTTTTCATATCGCCCTTGTTTACTCCCAGCGCAACAGATCGAGAAATCAAAGCTGTAAGTGACGAAAGACTACTTTTCCAAGCGCAGAATCACATGAAAATCTCCAACAGGTTAATTCCGAGTATGAAAAGAATTTATCTAGCGACATTTGGAGAATAAGACAAGTAAATAAACATCTGGCAAAGCCCGACCATCCGTATAGTAAATTTGGCAGCGGCAACAAACGATCACTTTGTGACGTGCCGAAAAGCTTAAACATTGACGTCAGGGAGGAACTGTTGAAATTCCATAAAAAGTGGTATTCGTCGAATGTTATGAGCCTCGCAGTAATTGGAAAAGGTATGTTTAAAAATGTCTACAAAAAAATAAGCACTAGCAACCCTTGTCCCTGTTAAAGAATCCCTCAACGAATTGGAAGAGATGATTATCTCCAAGTTCGCAGAAATCGAAAATAAAAATGTTGAGCTACCAGTTTGGGGAGGCGATCCTTTCGATGAAAGTCAATACGGGAAGAAGCTGTTGGTTACACCAGTCAAGGACATACGCTCACTTACGATAAGTTTCACCACTAAAGACTTGAGCCAGTACTACAAATCTGCGGTAAGTAATTTTGACGGAAACTTCCGTGAAGGTGTGTATCAACTGTCGAATTTTTCAGCCTGACGGTTATCTCATTCACTTGGTTGGTCATGAGGCCAAAGGAAGCATTCTGTATGAATTGCGAAAGCGTGGTTGGTGCAATGAGTAAGTTTAATTTGAAAAATTCACTACCTCCTACATGGCAACTTCTTTTTAAGCTTAATGGCTGGGCATAACAATACTGTTCGTGGATTTGGATTTTTCGAAATTGTCGTGGACTTAACACAAGACGGTTTGGAGCATGTCGATGATATTATTTACATAATCTTCCAGGTGAGGTTAACTTTTTTCCCATAAATGTACAATTTATATTATCGTTTGATACTTTTTATAGTACATCCGTATGTTAAGAGAAGAAGGTCCTCAGAAGTGGATTTTCGACGAATGTTGTGACATTAACAAGATGCACTTTCGTTTTAAGGACAAGGACTTGCCAGAGTCTCTTGTGACAAATGTTGTTGCCTCTATGCAGGTAAGAAAGAAAAAGTAATCCGAAAGACGGACCTACTAAAAATAAACTTTTTTAAGATGTATCCATTGGAGGAAGTCCTTACGGCACCGTACTTAATCAATCAGTGGGAACCAGAGCTCATAACGGAGCTGCTCAACGAGCTGGTACCAGAAAAGTGTCGGATTGTTCTAGTTAGTCAAAGCCTAGAATCCGAGGTGCATAAAAATGAGCCATGGTACGACACGAAATACGACACCGTGGATATTGATGCTGAAACAATTAAGGTAAGGAAACTTTGTTTTGTTCTGTGCCGACATTTGAAAGTGTAAAGCACTTTTCTCTTTACACGAAATGTTGGTAGAGAAGGTGTAGTAAATTTGATGCGTTAAATATCCAGCTCATTAACTCCAAGTTAAGTAATGTACTGCTTCGATGCCCTATAGAAGATTATTTCAAGGAATAAGGTTTAACTGTGGTGGGTTCATGGTCACGCAGGTATCGGTGGAAATGAGAGCAGCGACGAACTAGTCAGAAAAGGCTTAGAAACCCCTTTCAAGGGACCTGACCCCTTCTGCCCTGCCCCCAAATCAGCGATTAATAATGTTACATAGGACTAGGAGAGGCATAATACTAAAAACATTGTATGATACCTTACAGGAAACCAAAGGTTAAAATATCATCTTTTTAAAATAACTCTAGTTCCCTCATTATCCGTTTGACCAAAAAAACATTTAGTATGATCCATGTCTTCGTTAATAATTTCTAGAAACATTTTTTTTTTGCCGATTCACATAAGAAACTACTGTAAATTTTTATATTTCTGTGAGTGCAGTTTTGTTATCTTTTCGAATTTCGTTTGATCTCGCAGATTTTCTGCTGGACTATTATATTTATGGTTTTTATACTGAAGTAATTCCTTTAACTAAAACGTTAACTTAAAAAACCTGCAAAAAATTAACATAAAACACGCGAGAATTCTATGAACAGTCTGGAATGATAAAAATGTTTTGCTGCATAATAGGTAGGGACCATTAGTTTTTTTTGCCTCTCAGCTTCCAGTAAGCACAAAAAATGAACGTAATTGTCAATGAGTTGCCTTGCAGTGCTATGTTCGAAGTTTAAAATGCCAAAAATGGCCGGCACTAAAAGAGCCCAAGACCAGGAATATTTTTGGAAAGTAAATTTTTTAAAGCACCTCATTATTCTGTGTCATGAAGCAATGAATGCTTTTGAATGCACTTGTTTTTTTTTATACCCAAGTACCGGGCACCTGATCTTCATAGAGTGCAAAATAAAAGGTGAGATTTCTTAAATTTCAGTTATGAATAGCGCTTCTTCATTTGCCGCTCTTTTTACTAGTGCGCCATATCTTTGATGAAAAGAAAAGATGCATTTTGTGGGGGTGGGAAACGTCTTATTCAATGGCAACATTATGTGGTTCGTACGATTGTTTCAGAATATTCGTATACATTTGTGCGTGTTAAACAAAAGGGCACATTAAAAAAAAGTATTTTTTATTGCTCGCAGAAAAACAGAAAGAAAATGTTTCAGTTTGTTGTGACCAAGCCACCCCCAAAATAAGTATATTTTTCAATACCACCGCAATTATTTTGAAGGATAAAAAACCAATTTACTCTTAAGTGTAGCACATAATTGGTCTTTACGGTTGGTCGTATAGTCTAGATGCTTCTAGAGTCTTCTAGACTTTAATAAAACTGTTGTTTTGGCACTCATTTGAACGTTCCTCTTTTGCAAAGTCAAATTTTTTCAAAGTATGTACATATTTCCATTTATTGACGTTGGTCGGGATAAGAAAAACAAAGATCCGCGGAAGCCTCCATGTAAAAGAATCTATCTTAAGGAAAATGGAACTTTACGGGTTCAGTTGGAATTGCCATAGTCAAAGGAGATATTCTACGTGCCCTGTCAAAAAGGCGATGCCAATCAACATTCCAGCGAAATTGCAAAAGAAAGGAAGGTCTAAATATTCCTGGGTCACACAAATGCAACGACAACAGCATTTATTTGGCCTCAGTAACGAAGAGATTCAAAACCAGTTGGCTTGCCGGTAAATTCTGAGGTCAAATCAGGCGGCGTACCCCACATGGTTCAACTGACTTGAATTGAAGAGTTTGTCTACCGTTTTCTTCCGCAGATGGAGAAGGTGAAGGAGGAGGTTCTTAATTGAAATACCGCAACAACCTTCGAAAATTATTGGGACCCAGTTTAGATACTATATAAGACACAGAGTAGAACTTGAAAGACAGAGGTTGGTTTAGAAAGCCTGTGGATGCTTTTATGCTCCTGAATGCACATGCTTATCCATTGACCTTTGTGTGTTTCCTCTACCTTAGATGATAATTAACTGTTTTGTCCAATTTCTATCCTCAGTATCACATTTGTTTCCGGTTCCTTCTAGTTTTACTCATAGACCTACTCGTTGCTCTCCGTGCGTCGTTTTAAAATAGTTTACGCGTTCACCGAGTTGTGGAAGCTGGTAGGGACTCAACTTCCGTTTTACTTCAATAAAAATTTCCTTTTTCTCGCCGATATATTGCTTTTTTGGGGCCAAAATCTCTACCATCGTTGGAGTTCAAAGCCAACAAATATTGAAGCGTTGCAACTTTTTCTCATTCGTTGCTGCGATTAAGGTCTGCATCGGGTGGCGTTACTTTGTTATCCACATATCCACCAAACGAATATTGACACTTTTGCAGTATTAAGTGTCAATATTCGTTTCAAGTTCTTGATCCAAATGTTTAGCGCTTGTTTAATTCTGGCTCTGGTTATGGCGCAGTTGAATCTGTCATCTGCGCAGAGTAGGAACTGAATGTAAATAGGTCTTAGTCTTCCCATACCAACTGATTCTGAAGCGACTTGCTTTCTCCCACCACTTTATATATTTTCAGCGTATGAACTGCTTGCTCAATTGTTCTTCAAAATCGATCCGTCGGTATTTAAGTTTTGTTCCTCCGATTAGATTAGATTAGTAATCGGGGGAGCAGTGGTGAGTGTGTGTGCTTACTACGCGCGCCGGTGCTCTGGGTTCGAATCCTTCTTCTACCATCTGAAAAAAGACTCGTTCGTTTTTAGGGTCCCCCCACCACCGCCCACCTCCTTGATATTTGTATCGAAAAACTTCTCAAAGTGCCGTTCGAATTCGGCATAAATTCTACGTCCTCTTGTATGGGAAAAATCAACACACACAGCATATATGGTTAAAAAGTTGTCCCTGGTTCACCTCGACCTGTTGGGCTACTCTATTTATTTTAAATTATTAATCGGGAGTGCCTTTTTGTGGCTTCTTTTATACCGACGCCTATTGTGCCTTACCTGATTAACCTAGGCCTGGCGTTTACAAGCACAGCCATACGATTTCAGTGCTTCTAACACAATGAAGCTTGGTATGAACCAGGTATTTCTGTGCAGGATCCTAATTTTTGGTACTGGCTTAGCAGCGTTTATGCTGCATCGGGAACATTTTTCTCCTCCTTTCGCTCTGAATTACGCATTTTAAAAGTAATAAGAATCCTTTGATCGCAAACTGATTATAAAAAAAAGTTTATTAAGACTGATTAAAATCGTCAACCTTCTTTCTCTTTGCTTATTCTGAATAGCGATGGGGTAACTGCGAGCGCAACGAAAATCTTACTCTTCCCGCCCCGAATGCGTTTATCCCGACCGATTTTACTCTCCTACCACAGGATGCAGACATGAGTAAGTACCCCCAGGTAATAATGGACACACCAATCCTGCGTCTGTGGCACAAACAAGACGAGGAGTTCCTTACACCCAAGGTTTGCATGAACTTTGATTTCTCCAATCCAATGGTCTATTCCGATCCATTGAATTGCAACCTGAATCATATGTTAGTGGCTCTGTTGAAAGATCAACTGAATGACTATTTGTACGATGCCGAATTAGCTGGTCTAAAATTGGATGTCATGAACACATCGTCGGGAATAAGTGTAAGTCATTTGGGGTTTTCCACGATCTGCATTAGTTTAGTCATTGTTTTTCTTTAGGTTAACATCAAAGGTTACAATCACAAGCAAGAAATTTTGCTGATGAAAGTCCTCGATCACCTGTTTGACTTTAAGGTTGACACACAACGTTTTGATATTCTCAAAGAGGACTACATAAGGTCACTAAAGAATTTCAAAGCAGAACAGCCATTCCAGCATGCAATCTATTACTTGGCGCTAATACTTACGGAGAACGCTTGGTCAAAGAGTGAACTGTTGGATGCTATGAAGTGTGAGTGGAACTTGCTTCTTATAGCACAGATTTTTATATCTCTAATTTGCAGTGGTGACTAAAGAACGAGTAGAGTACTTTGCTAAAGAGTTCTTCTCAAGACTTCATACGGAATGTTTTATCTTTGGTAACGCAACGAAACAACGTGCTTTGGATATTGCCGGAATCATGAACAAAAAGCTTGAAACAACGAATTCAATTATTCTGCCGTTGTTAGCGAGGCAAATGTTGAAGAAGCGAGAGTACAAACTGTGCAATGGTAAGCATACAACATATTAACCAACAACAAATTATTAAAATCAAATCTATATCTTAGGGGACAGCTATCTGTTTGAACACCCTAATGAATTTCATAAGACCTCGTGTGCTGAATTGTATTTACAATGTGGCCCCCAAAACGACCGATCCATTGTTTTGGTGGATTTAGTTTCTCAGATCCTTACAGAACCATGCTACGATGTTCTTAGGACTAAGGTATAAATGTTTTGACATTTTTCCAACTCTCGGACTAAGACATATTTCTCTCTCAGGAACAACTTGGCTACATCGTGTTTTGTGGCTCACGAAAAGTCAATGGCGGCACTGGCCTGAGAATACTTGTTCAATCAACGAAGCATCCGTCATATGTGGAAGATCGCATTGAAAATTTCATCGAAGAAATTGTGGTAAGTAATTGCCATTAGCATCAACGTTATTAAATTTTACAAAATCAACATAATTTCACAGAAAAAAGTAGAAGAAATGTCCCTTGAAGAGTTTGAAAACCACAAGGAAGCCCTTGCCAATAAGAAACTTGAGAAAGCCAAAAGCTTCTGGCAACAATTCTCTCAGTACTTTATAGAAATTGCTGTTACTCAGTATCACTTTGAGCGGGCCGAAACTGAAGTGGCCATCCTGCGTAAGGTTACAAAAGAAGAATTTCTCGAATACATGAGAGTAAGGCACCGAAACCAAAAGAATTAGTCTAGTACCTGACAAATACGTTCTACTTTCAGACATACATTAGCCGCGATGCGCCAGAACGTCATGTTCTCTCTATTCATATTGTTTCAACGCAATTCGACAAAGACGCAGATGACATCGAGGTCACAGACATGGAGCGTCATACAAAACTTAACGATTTGTCAGCATTCAAATCGAGCAAGGAGCTGTATCCTGTGTGGAGACCCCACATGGACATTCGCGCCAAGGGCGCTCGTAGCAAATTATAAATTTATTTTGTTAGAAATTTAAAAAAAAACGTAGATTTGAATGCTTTTCATTTACAAATTTTATCGATCTTTTAAATTATTATTTTTTTCTCAATTATTTTAATATTTTTGAAGGCCTTTTACGCATCAAGATTAAGCAAGGGCAGCGTTTGAATTATTATGTCATAATGGTTGTTTGTTTCAATGGCTGCATAGTATCGTTATAGTACTTCATCTTCATTGTTTTGTAACTTCACTGCAAAATAGCAGAATTTGATGCCAAATGCATCGTTGGTTGTTTCTATCCTTGTCACTCTTCTTTATGACTCCATTCTTGCTCTTGTTTTATGAGGTGTATGTTTAGGGACTCTGTGACGAGAAATTGCTAGTCAATTTGAATTTGACTAAAAACTATATTTTGTCTCTGCGTGTGCGAAGAATATAACACATATAACAGCGTAATCTGCATACAGAAATAAGCAAAACAGCCGGGGAAGAAATATGAGGGCATAAAAGTAAGAGGGTATGATCCATCAGTTAAAATCGCTTCTTAGTTATAATCACAAGAACAAGGATTCGTCCTCGAGAGAACAAGCAACTTCATTTCAATTCAAACTATCTATTCGAAACTAATTTATTCGACCGTCAACTGTGAATAAAAATGCTTTTCAGCTCAGTAAATCTAGGTACTAAGAGGCTTGTTAAAAAAAACCTTTTTTTTATATTTTAAATTCGCGTCATTACAGTACTGAGTATAATTATTTATAATAGCTCAAGTAAAATCATAAATATAAAGATATTTGGATGAGAAGCGAATTGTTTTTTGAATATGTCGGCGAAAGAAGTGCACTCAATGGGATTGGGAAACCAGTATCAAGTGAGCTATACTCTTGTGATATTAAATCATTTGACCCGGAATTCTGAAAAATAAAACCGTAAGTGTTTGAAAAGTTGAAAAGTGAAACGAAACTCACCTGATCTAGTATGGATATCCTGTGTTTAAACAATACCTTATCATCGATATGTTTAAAGATTCCACCGGTGTCTAGGACAATGTTGCTCTTCAGCTTGTCACGTTTCTCAAAGGATGCATACTCAAGATGAAGATACATGAAATCGCGAAGGAGATGATTGAAGGATGCTTTAATCCTAAGAGTTTTACCTTAAAAAAAAGAACGAAAATGTACACAATCGTTTGATAATAATGTTTAGGAAGTGCATGGTCTAATAAAAACTAACCGATATCATTAATTCCTTTGCCTTTGAATGACAGGACATGTGTCCACACTTGACATCGACTATGATTTTTTTTAGCATTTCGAACAATCACTTTTGTATAATCATTTTCATCTTCAACAAAGAAGGGGAACTTACTTGTTTACACACGATACGTTAAAAAAAAATCTAAAGCTTCCTTGCTTCCTTGAAATCAGGTTTCCTTGAAAATTGGCAACAAATATTTAAAAAACACATTCAACATTTTTCTGAGTCTTTTAAGCCCTTTCCATTACAGAGTACACTAGGTTTAAGAAAACAGGGGTGGAATCAGCTAAAAAAATCTGTGATATTCACATTTTGTGACAGTCAATGCGATAAAACAAACTAATCCGTCTGCATAAGGTGATCACTTCCGAAACGTTGCTTTACTTAGGCTTATGATGGAGGAGAATTATTTCAAAACCAACTTACCAAAAAGTTTTAAAACGGGGGAACAGCTGATTTTGACTGTGATTGACAGAGAGCTGTCACAAGAAAATTATGGTGATCACATTTTACGCAGACGAATTTTTCTGATTTGTTTGTAGCATCACTTATCTTATCACAGATCAACTTAGCCGATTCCAGCTTTTTAGTGTGACCTGCTCTTTGGTACGTGGATTAGTTCAAGGTATGCTCGATCTTTTTGAAATTTCTGAGTATGTTGAATGTGTTTTATTGAGACTTTATAGCTCAATAGCTTTTAAATTTTACAATGTTTTATACAGTAATTTGAAGAAAAAGTAGAATTGGCGCGGGATTTGACCGTTGTATGTGCAATGCAGAGTTGTTTTATCGTTTTAAAAACTATGGATACAATACGGAAGTCTCGTAAATACAATAAATGTTTAATCTTTATAAAAAAAAAACATTAATGAAAAAAAATATATTTCTTTGCAATATTCTAGACTCATAAAAATCAAAAATTAAAAAAAACAAACATTGATTTAAAAAAAAAAATATATTTCTTTAGAATATTCTGGACTCATAAAAATCAAAAACGTCCCACATACATCGACAGCAATTGATGCAACTTTGAATGTAAAAGAGCAATTGTTAAATCGAGACTGAATTTTAGAATGAGAAATTTAAATTATTATTCAAGAATTGATAAATTTAGGAATGAAAAAGTAAATAAAACAATACATGGAAAAAAAATGTGTTTCCAGCTTAGTGGAAAAATTAAATTAATTTTTTGCTTTTCTGGCCAAATGGATCAGAAAAGGTTTGTCCGCCCATTTGTTTTGTCATATCACTTGTTAAACTATCAGAAAACGAAATTTTTTTCATGGACCCGATGAGGTAGGTAGGTCCTTGCGGCCGCCTGCCGGACTAAAAGAAAAGATCACTCACTTGTAAAGAGTATATACAAGTATTCTTAATACTCCGTTTCCGTTTTTGGTACATAGCAATCGTTATTAAATGCATTCGGCTGGATAAAAAACAAATAAATGCCAAATTGTGTGGGCTTTTTTGTACGTGTGTTAATTGGTTTGGATATTTTTTAAACTTACTATACCTACTAAAATAATTTAAGTCTGTTTGTTTAGTTTTGCCTCTCTATGAAGAAAGACTTTTAAGCATTAAGTTTGTTTAGTGGTTTTCAGTTTCCGTACACTGTGGCGTATGCGCAACATAATTTCTCTATACATAAATAAAATAGATCCACTTACCCTTGATTGAAAATATCGGACTTTCAACATTTCTGCTGCTGTCGTTGACATGTTGTGTGAAATTTTCCAGTTTCCAGTAATATGAAAATGACTTTTCTTTCAATAATTTACTTTTAGTAGAAAGGGATTTCAGTTGTGGCACAAGTTTCTTTTGACTTAATGTTGTTGTCTCCGTTACTGGTTGTGTGGTAATAGGTTCTGAAGTCGATGTTGTTATAATTGCCGGTAGGAGAAGGTCAGTTTTGTAAAGTGTATTCGGTTTTTCTGGAACGCGTTGCTTCGATATCTCCTTAAGAAGTTGTTTTATCTCTTGCAGCTCTTTGTAAAGCCTGTGTTCCAAGTCATGGAGAGCTAAGTTCATTTCAGCTAAAAAAAAAATTGGGTAAAGAAACGTGTCAAGAAAAAATTTAGAGAACTCTATACCTGATCCACAAACCCCTTTAAGTGTTTTTGTTGTTACAGCTTCAGCGCTAGCTCGCACCTCACCAGCTGTCACAGTACAAACGGCCTTTTGAACTTCATGAGGATCGTCTGTATTGGTTGAGTTGTCTTAAAGGAACAAAGAAACAATATTTCTTTAAAAATATTGCGCTAAATAGAAGCGGCGAACTCGACATTTATAAAAAAAATGAGTTGCTCTAACTGTGCAGAGCCTGGAACACATAACCTGGACACAAAGGGCAGTATTTTTAGTTACAAATATAACATGAATGTAGCGCGAAATGAACGCAAATGGATTTTTTCTACAATCAATCTACACGGAAAAAGTTGGTATTTCCTTTAGAAAAGGGTCGATCATGCCGACGTGTCGAAATGTTTAGCACGGGGTTGATAAATACGAAGTTTTGCTTGGAGTTGTCTGGGGAACGACTCTGATGATTAATGAGCACTGAGCTATAATTTGTGCGGAAAAACCGGAACCCGCGACCAAGGAGGGAAATGATAATGATTTTCACACAAGACAATATTCTCATAAATGTCAGGTGAAACGATCGATTTCGATCGCAACAAACGATCATCAATTCATTGTCTGAACATAAAACGCCACACACTACGTTGTTTAAAAATCTTTAGAATTCGTGTGCCCGAAAACATTTGCTCGCCAATATTGTAAGATTTTGTGAAATATTTGGCGTCGTAGCTCACTAAACGTAAGGGCTCCGTTAAACAGGAACACAGGGTAGACACTTTGCGTTTTACAGACTAAGTAAAACGTCACGAGATTAGCTAATGTGACTTATATAGCATTCGATCAATGGGCTTAAATTTTATCAATAGATTGATCGTTCCGCCGAAATCTATAAAAATTACTGAATTCACACACGTAATATTAAGAGGTTTAATTATAAATTTCACCAAGTTAAACAGACAATACATTATTAAGATAAAAAAAAATAATCAGAGGTTTTAATCCCAAATGGCTACTGTATTTCGGACAATCACTGTTGCTGTTAGAGCAATAAAGTCACATAAACAAAACACACCGTGATATGAACTTGAGGAGGTTCACGTTCTCAAGTAGGCCACTTAACTCCTGTTTCTAAAGCAAGACTACTTCATATTACGACTGGAATGCCTATCTTTTGCATTTATTTCCGAGGCAATAACCTCTCATTGCAAAAGTGTAGGTTTTCCTAAAAGACTCAATGGATCGTTGTCAACTTTGAAGTAGGTTTTTAGCTAAGCCATTTCCATGCACAGCACATTTATTTTAATCACACAGCTCTGTATCAGCCCTAATCGCTCTCACCTGCACCGATGTTCGTGGCAAAACAAGTAGCAAATTTACAGCCCACAATAACAATAACCGACAGTAAAACCAAGTTACGATCGTAATAAAACATGTTTATCAGACGACAGATAGCTGGTTATAAACAAATATAATCCACCGACAAAATAAACTTCCTTCTCCGTGTGGAACGTAATTTGTTCGTCATCCTATGTTAAGGGTAGGAAAAGTTCTCTTATACTGGCTGGCTGCCTCAAACTCGTGGGATCAGTGCGGTGTTAAAATAATTCGGCTTCGTGTGTTTCATGTCTATTGTGGCCTAAAAATAGATACTTTGGTGCCACCACTCGGTAGTTCGACCTACCTCTCTGCGCTATCAGAAATGGTCGCACGCAGGAGCAAAGGAATGAATGGTTTATTTTTTGGGCGACATGTTATTGAAGCAGACAGCATGGCCGAATTATGCTACAAACAAATTGTATGGAACGTTCTCACAAGGATAATTTTAGAATTTTACACAATTTTAAAATAGATCTACGAGTGTGTAATTCTTCGAGTCTAGTGGGCGGGTATGGTAGAGATGGTGGAAGGATTTTATTTACGATTTGTTGGCAAATAGACAAATAAACTTAAAACATTAGGAGACTCTTGAACTGAGTTATTAAATATAAGAAGAATTGTGGGGAAATTTCAATGATTTTTGGAATGCATCACAAAACTTTTAAAGAGAAAATCAAGAAAGGAAGAGTCTATGGAATGGTTTCTTCATTTTGTTTTATTTATTTTATATAAAAAAATTGTTTAAACCTTATCATTATGATAAGGCTTTTGCTTTATTTGCATTCGAAATAAAGTTTATACTTCTAATTCTTCTTGTGTTTAATAGCTTTACACTTTTTTACCTAAATCAAGAGCCAAAAATGAGAGTCTTGGGATCCATGGGCTTTTGCTTAAGGTTTATCTTATTATTATATTGCTTTCTGTAAAATTTTGTCTGGTATTTTTATTTTACCTTTTTAATAGTGACAATTTTCCACTTCAATGGTGAATTTTCAAAAGCATCTCCTAAGCCCAATTTTTTCGCTTAAATTTTAAATATTTTCAGTAAAGTTTTTGGCAGAGGCCAATAATATAGTAATTTAAAAAATGTATTTCTTTGTTTCATTTGGCATTTCACGTGCTAGTATTTCAACTCCACTCTACGACTAAAAATAAGTACAGAGGGAGCCAGCACGGCTTAATTGTCATCATGGTTTTGACAGTCTGGCATCAGGCTTTCTTGTCAAAATGCGCGCATTGAATACATGAGCCTCTTGTTCTTTCGACGACAAAAATTCATCAAAGGTGGCGGCAGTATTGTGAGGGACTTTTGAATGAACAGTTTCCCAGGCAACACTTTCCAGAAAAAATTACTCCTGACCGGAAAGAAGTACCAGACAGAACAGCCAACAAGGTTGGGAAGGCGGTTAGGTACTCCAAAAATCGAAAAGCGGTTGGGCCAGATCAGGTACCCTCAGAGTTCTGGAAAATACGAGACAGCGGATCCAGATGGCTTACGACCTTCATCTCCAAACTAATAAGAGAAGATGAAATGCCTTATCAATGGAGAGATAGTTGGCTTCTTCATTTGTACAAAAGGAAAAGGTGATACACGGAGCTATCGAGCAGATGTCCCACACAATGAAGATTGTCGAGCGGCTACTAGATAGTCGACTGCGAAAAATAATAAGGCTATTTGAGGATCAGTGCGGGTTTGTCGCAGGCAAATCAAGCACTGATGCAATCCAAAGTATAAGGATCATAATGGAAAAACTTCGTGATGTCCCTAAACATTTGCATATGGTGCTGGCTGATTTTGAAACAGCTTTCGATAGAATACTTCGAGATCTGTGGGTGGTGCTAAGAAAACGAGGCGCTCCAGAAGCCTACGTGCGGATGATCATGGACATGTATGATGGAGCAAAGACAAGAGTAAGATGTCCTTCCGGAGTTACTAATGAGTTCCCAATTAAAGTCGGTGTACACCAGGGAAGCGTCCTAAGTCCTTTGTTTTTCATTGTAGTCCTTGATTGTCTGCTTGAAGGAAAACTGACGGACCCGAAAGTACATCATTTATTCTTCGCTGACGATGGGGCCATCATAAGTGAGGATCCCTGCAGCGAGCACTTGATATATGGGTGGATGTTTTCGAGGGGAATGGGTATCGTACAAACCACAATAAGACAGAGTACTACCTGTGCTGCCCGATTCTCTGGCACATCCGAGACAATTCTAGACATTAAATTAAATGGAAATATGCTTTCCAAGTGTGAAAAGTTTAAGTATCTTAGATCTATGTTCCATGTTCAACTCGAAACACCTCGCACTACACTGTTTCAATATTCTTTTTTCTATAGAAAAAGCACTCTTTGGAATTTTCCTGAATACATATTTTCTAACACATATAAACTTCAAACTTTTAAAAATAAAGTAAATAAATATGTCCTCATATCTCGGGGCACTGATTCAATGTTACAGTTTCGCCTTTCCTGCGAGGAGATTAAAAAAAAAAAATAGCAAAGCAAACTGTGATGACGACATCAATCATCGCGTTAATCGTAGGGTAGATGAAGTGGTGAGAAACTCCGCCATCTTCTCTTCTGTGACCGAAAAATGCCCGCTAAGCTGAAAGGAAGGCTCTACACCATGGTTGTGCGTCCGGCGCCCATATATGGCTCACAATGTTGGACAGCGTATAAGAAATATGAGAGCAAATTTACGGCAGCTGAGACGAAGATGCTTTGCATGACAGGAGGAGTAACAAAGCGAGATAAAATATAAGAAGTACGAAGATCCGAGGAAGCATTCATGTAAAAGAACCCATCTCCACAAAAATGGAGCACGACCGGCTCAGTTGGTATTGCCACGTTCAAAGAGATTCTACGAACTCCGTCAAAAAGGCAATGTCAGTCAACATTCCAGCACAATCGCGAAAGAGATGAAGGCCTAAACATTCATGGATCGCAAAAATGCAACGACAACAGCATTTATTTGGCCTCAGTGACGAATAGATCCAAAACCTGGTGGCCTGCCGGTATATTCTGAGGTCAAATCGGCGTACCCCACAAGCGGACCATTAGGAATACAGTAGAGTGTGAGGGTTGTGATCTATCACAGCCCATCATCACCAATCATCATCAAAAAGAAGAAGAAGATGGAGGTGCTCGCATAAACACTGTTGGTTATTTTGCCTTAAAACTCAGTACAGTAACAAGCAAAATGACGTAGAGTACATAGGTACAAGAACACGCTAAGCCATTGTTAGGGCTTGGCTTAAGACCTGCGTTGAAATATAGGCACAATGGGAACCAGCTCAAGTGGTTGCTAAGCTCGATTCATATCGATCTTATTCAGTTCGGAATGAGAACAATCAGGTCATCCTTCGCAATACTTTTTATTTGCGTAAGTCAGTTAATTCACCACACTTTAAAATACCAGCAACAGTCGAAATGCGAACTTTTAACACATCTAATATTCCATATAAAAATCCATCGTCAAGCAAGCCAATTGTTCAAAAGAAATGAAGCTGATACTCCCTTAGAGGTAAAAGAAAGCAACGTCGGAAATGATTTATAGCCTTCATCAGCAACCGAACCCTATAATGTGACTAGAGTCTGAGAGAACAAGCAAGAAGCCAGATTTCTTCCGTCCAGGATAAGTCACTAAGCTACTTAATTTAATAAGGTATCATTGGTCAGATGATATTATTGCGTATGAATTGGTTTATGAATTTTAAGTAGAATAATTTTAATTTATTTGTTAATTTATTTGTTAACTTGTTAAAAGGTTTGTAAATCCTTCATTATGCTCAATCTTTTGAAGGGAGATTATGTATTATCAAACAATACTATAATTATGTCAGTAGCACTACATCTGTTATACACTGTAGGTAGATACCGTCATGCGAACCTGCTAGTCTCTGGCCAGTTGATAGACTGACTTGCATTGTGAGAATAAAGACATTTTTGTAAAGTCAGTCTTCTAGTTTTATATTGATCAGCTTATAGTACAAAACTCTGGAATGATTTCAAGTCTGATATCCACCGAATAAATGCTGGTAGGCCCCCAGGGTTCAGTTTTATCTCCAACGCTCTTCTAGATATTTATCAACGATTTTTTGTCTGTCACAACTAATCCAATTCATTCTTTCGCTGACAACAACACACTCCATTTTTCACACTCGTTTTCAGGAAAACGTCCCAGCCCTGTTGATGTTAAAATGAAACGGTAATGTATATTCTGTTCATTAAATTCGGACCTCGACAGCATGGGGAAAAGGTGGTCGAAACCTCCTCTATTGTACAATTACTCGCATACGCAGAATGCATTGACATAATCGGAAAAACACAGCGTGAAGTGAGTGAAGCCTTCGTGCGTAATTGGTACGAAAGCGAATATAGGTTAAGCAGTCAATGAGGAGAAGCCCAGGTATATGCTGATAATAAGAAGAGACACCCCACCTTGAGACGTCTCGGACAAAACATCACCATAGACCTTGAGACGACCTTGAGACGTCTTAATCTTTTGCCTTAGCAATAGCTTTGATGTAGTTTGGAACTTTGTCTATACCTCTGTTCCGCTATAAATTCAGATAACGCCCCCAGCCTTAAAATTAAACGAATAGTAGCTCTTGTCAATCGCTGCTTTTTTGGGCTAAAAAGGAAATTGTGTAGTAAAACGCACTCTCAAGCAACTTAAGAGTCCATTTATTCATCCCAGTGCCAGTTGCTTTGGGCTGCTTCGAGAAAAAAATCTTTCTGGTGATTTATGGTAGCGACTGCGTAGGCGGAAAAGGGGAAGGACATCCCTATCGAACTGTACAACCTGCACGACGACACCGACCTAGTCAAAAGAGTCAGAATATTACGAGTGCGATGTTTAGGTCATCTAGAGCGGATGAATTTTTGAATTTTTTTTGCTATTTATTATATTTTTTTTAATTTGGAAAAAAATCAAATGTTTGCAATTTTTTTAAATGGAAAAAATGCGACAAAAACTATTGAAAAAAGCGAAAAAAAACTCAGCGTTTACCTGCGTCAAAATATTGGGATAGAAATTTATATACAATTAAGTATTTCTATAAATTTATAGAAATTTATTTAAATACTTCTTTTCCGTTTTCTTTTTTTTTTGCATAAATTCTTCTGGTGTTTTCAGGGAGCCGTCAAAAGTACGAAAGAACTCTTGTCGCCAGTTAAAACTAAGGTTTCTTGGAGTATTATAGGTGAAAGAATCTCTGAACGGATTTTTTTTTGGAATAAAATCTCTTTTTAACACAATGTAAATACAAGAGGTAAATTAAGGATAATAAAGAAAGGATAATAAAGAAGGTGTTTTAAAGTCATAAATATTTTCTTTGAATAAAGTTCGCACACCACCCGACCATCCATTAAACGAAAATCGGCATTAGATAGGCACCGATACGCCTCTAATCGCAACTAGATAAGCCAAATCGAGCAACGCAAGAAAGGAAATAAAAATATAAACATATTATTATATTTTATTTTGATAAGTTAACCCAATCAATGTTGCTAATATAATCGATAATAATTTGCTGCTATTGGTAAATTGACCATTGCCTTGACTTTAGTTAGTGCAAAATTTTCGTCAACGTGGTAGGACCTTGCTATCGCGACTCAGTTAGATTTTTATCATTTTGTGGATAACAATATGTTTTCCGGAAAGATATGCAGCCGGAAATTAAGTTTTAAATCTAAATTCTGTGCAATTATCTCGATCCTTTATTTAAGATTAAATAATTTAAATGCAACGCCATTGTTGGAACCGGATAAAATTATTTCTGGTGTCGGTTTAAAGCCTCCGGACGCGGGGTATAGCGATGATAAGAAGAATCCAATCGAATATACGAATTTTGTGTCGACTAAAGTGGAAAGTGAAATTTTATCAAGTAATGAAATCAATGATTACTACAACTATACGGTGAGTGGTAATAGTGGTGAGAGTGGCAAGGGGAATACAACCAACTCCACGGTGGAGAACAATGACAACGACGATCTTGTGCACGACTATATATTACAATTTTCGGCAAATGGCGACAATTCTTGTATGTTGGATGGCCTTAAGGACCACATGATGATGTGGGCGCATTCGAATGGGAGTTTGGTGATGCCACCCAATATAAGGAAGTATTGTGATAAAGGTGGGTACTATAAATAAAATTAAGAACAAACAAAAAACATCAAAATGAACTTTATTAAGTTCATAAAATGTATTGAGTCAGCCTACATCGCTTAGAAAAACCCATATTGGTCTGACACTACCCACAATAAAAAAGTGCTATAAGCAATAGTCATACTTTGTCGTATTTTTAAGTAAAGCTATAATACAATAATAATAATTACCAATTATGTTTCCATGTCAACTCATTAAAAACACAACATTCTTATAAAAGATGGAGTTTGGTTTTTAGATTTTGAACTTAAATATGTCAACGGAGTGCAATCTTTGACAATAATTGTTTACTTAGGATGTACCTACGGGCAGTCAATATTTTGATACATTCTTTGTATCGCATCCTGGCCCGTTTTACGTAATTGAATTGTTCTAAAAGCTCCATTAAATTGTTCTAAAAGCTCCATTGTTCTAAGCTCCATTCCGTTAATTTTACACTGATTTTTTAAGATGCCTGGTTTATTGCACTATAAAAATGTCTATTAATACGATTGCGGAAGTAGAGCCGTAAGAAATCCCGTCGGGGCCTGAACCAACGACTTTGTTCAACTAAAACAAGTACATACACTCATGTACCTACAACGGCGGTTGATTTTTTGTTTTTGATTAAGAAACTAAAACTATAAAAATCACCCGATTTTAGTTTGAAGCATTTCCTTAAAGTTTAAAGTTTTTGAAAACTGCGTGAAGTACTGATTGTTATTTTATGGTCAATGCCTATATCAATTCCAGTATTTCACTACCGAAACTCTTTTTTATTAAATTTTAATTTTTTTACTTCGCCAAATAGAATGAAAAATTATGTGCCTAAGTTGCAGTCTTTTTAAACTATTTTTGCCTATACCTAACTAATTGAGTCCAAGCTGTCTGCAAAAAGAGAAGCTTTTGGATTTATTAGTGTTTGGGTGGCTCGCTTCGCGGATTCAAAGGATTAAAACTTCCTTTCCCGCTCACATGACTTCGTCGCTCCGCTAAGGGTAGGTGCTAGTTGTCTGGCAGGCGGGTGTAGCCAAGTCCGGGTTTGTTAAAGTTACATTCTCTTTTTAATTTTTTTTGTCATTTACTTCTTAACTTATTGAGCTTGCTGCAAAAATAATACTTTTGGATAAAACACTCTTTCTTTGGGTGGCCCGCTTCGCGGGTTCAAAGGTCTTAAACTCCCTTTTGCGCAGGGTTTAGCCGCTCAGCCGACTTCGTCGCTAAAACTAAAGGTAGATGCCAGTCGTTGCTGGGCAAGCAACTGCGGCCAAAAACGTGTATGTAAAAGTAACACTCTTTTTGAATTGTTTTTACATAAATTTCAAAACTAACCGAGTCAGATAATAACATATTCGGTAATATTCGATAATAACATAAGTCGATAATTTTAATAACATATTCGGAATCAGAACACTCAACTCCACATACTAATTAGGATAAAAAAATACAGCTAATTCTACTCTGACCTACGGTAAACTTATGCCGTAGATTTTTTGCTATACAAAAAGTTATATCATGGCATTATAAGTGTAAACCCGTTGTTTTTAATATTTTTTCTATTTCAAGCATTTTTTGAAAAATTTCTAGGCTACCAATGAAAATTAACTTATCTGTTTTTTCCAGTGTTGACTAGAAGGTAGAAACCTGCATTGAAAATTGTTATAACTTCTTTATTTGCAAAAGGACCCTGTGCTCCTTATTTTGAGTAAACTTTGAAGTGGTCAGTCCTTGGATAATAAGAGTTTAGTATTGTATAATAGTTGTGTGACACGAATTGGGGAAGTCTAATAGGGAACACGTGTGTATATTCTGCAATTAAAGTGCAGTTTTCAATCTATACCAGACGCCACTGAAAAAACCCAGAAAAAGCTAACTTTCAATGGTATATACCAGACAAAGAAAAATACCACGTCCATCTACTTGCCATCACAAACAGAAGAAAGCTTTATTTTTGCAAAAGGGAGAATGCGTTCTTTACTTTCAGTCTAATTCAAAGTAGGTAGTTACACACTCGACAATAAAAGTAACATTCTTAATCTTATGTTAACTCTATTTGCCACAGCTGAAAGAAAATGTTACCATGCAGACACTTTAATTAGCGGTCCGCCCAAAAATGGAAAAAGGACCTCTTGTGGTATCGTAGAAAGGCAATAGTCGTAGAAAGGCAAAATTTTGTGCGCTTTTAAAATGCGGAAATAGTCAGACAACCCAATATGGATTTTTTTTTCAAAGCACAAATCACTGTTTAATTATGGTTTGAAGTTTCATGACAAAATGGAAAAAATGTTTCTAAGTAGCTACTTTTTTTAAGAAGTTCAGCAGGCAAAAACTAGAAAAACGAAATTTTGGCTTAGTTAATACTGAACTTTAATGAAAAAATATAATTTTTTGAAAATATGTACTGAAAAGTTTTTGACAAATGAAGAGTTTAAAAGGAATGAAGTTTTTCAAAGTGTTTCACGCCATAACATTTGAACCGCCTAGTTTACAGGCGGTACAGTAAAGCGATATTGGTCGCACGTATGAAGCAACTCAAAGTAAACCAAGTGCATAAGTCATTTTTGTATATTGGCGTTTTGACACATTTAAAAAAAATCGCTAATATGTATGAAAAAACGTGTGTGGTTTCACCTTATTTCCGGTTCTATTTGAAGAAATTATATGAAAAAATCACAAGCGAATTTTGAAGTTTGAAAAAAGTTTAAATTTTTTTCTGAAATTTAACTCAAAAACATAAAAGCATTTTTAAAAACAATTTTTTTAAACCTTTCAGTACCTTAACGGTACCTTAGATTTAGTTAAAGTACAAGGGATACAAAAATAAAGCAATCTGCGTTTAAAAACTTTAAAATTGTCGTTTTTAGCCTAAGTTTTTCTAAGCCTTTTTTAAAAAAGAAGTAAAAAAGAAGCTTGTTTTCCCATTTACGCCCTCTTTCTAACCAATGTTTTTCTAAGCCTATTTCAAATACAAAGTAAAACAAGTGAGTAAGTGCAAGACTTCGTCTGTGACAAGCTTATATATACTCGACCCTTTATACAGTGTAACACCAAATCTTAAAGTTTTTTGGCCCGATTTTATATAGGTCACGCCCACAAAAGTGGCTATGGGCTAAAAATTGAAATCTATTAATTGTAATTTCGTTAGAATCATGAGAAAATACGGTAAAAGCGAAAATTATTTCAGAAAAAAACCTTTTTTTTCCTAAAAACGCCCCTTAAAAGTGGGCGGAAAAAACTTTGTATGGAGCAAACTTAGCAAATATTAATATCTTTAATATTTGTTTTTTTTTTTTGATTTGGAGTGAACTTTCGGGTTTTTAAAGATCTAACATGTTAAAAGTGAGCATGGTCGATATTGTGGGCGGTCCAATTTTTGCCTTGTTAAAATTCTCGGGCCAATAACGCTTAGTACCAAAATTTTAGCTCCTACGAAATGTCTAACTTGGCCAAAAGGGCAATAGATAGGAACTTGTTTTACCCTTCACGCAAAAACCGGTGCCAATAGAATTTCAGAAAAACAGCCGATGCTAGCGCATTAGTTGTGCTAATAAAATGTCTGACGGGAATTAAAAAGTCTAACGGTAAATGAAAACAGAAAATTAAAAATTTATGGATTTTCAATTTAAAAAATTGTAAAAATAAGGCCTCCTCTCTATTTTTGAAACGGTAATAGGCAAGAATTTAAAATAAATAGCGGACGTAGTCCATCTTAAGAAATTAAAAAAAAAACTATAACAGTTTTAAAATAACTTTCGTTATTCATTTTAGTGGTTTCGTAGATGTGCTTGAAAACACTAAAATGATGCGCTAGAAAATAATTTATATCGTAACTTCTGGGCCACTTATTTTACGTCAATCAAATTTGACACAGGCGTCTCGTTAACAAACACAACAGATTTGAAATAAAACAATTAACTTATAACAGCTTTTTTAGAAAAAAATATAAAAAAGGAAAAGTTTTCTGCTACCTTTTTTATAAGCCAACGACACTTAAAAATAACCCAGTACAGAACAGTAGGCTGCACTACAAAAAAAAGTATACAACAGAATGTAAAATGTTTCCAGAATTAATTTTAATAAACAAATTGAATTTCCCACAAACTGCGCAATAACGTTGAATTTAACCTTTAGCAAAAGCCAAAACCTAAAAAAAAATTGAAAAAGGATGGGGTGGGGAGTGGATGAAAGGTGTAGATTTTGGGGTTTGAAGAAAACAAACTAGGATCCGCAGGGTCCTAGTCATAAACGTCACCCCCGTCACCTCACCTTAGTAAAGCTCCCTTGCGAGATCCCAAAGCTTAAGGGGGCCAAATGAGTGAAAAAAGCTGACCAAGAAAAGTTCAATCCAAAGTTATTGAACACTTAAGCTTAGTTTTATTATATATAAGGGTGTAAAATAGCAACACCGCCGGTTTTGATGGCTTACCTAGGGAGCTTTAAAAATACGATGGTTTTTTTGGTGGGAAACGTCGACCAAATCAAATATCAAGTGTAGGTGAGCATGTTTGTAGTACTTGATGGTGAATCATCCGATTCGTTTACAATTAACGAAGCGTGTTCCACAAGGCTCAATTCTGTGTCCAACTTTATTTCTTATTCACATAAATGATTTGTTAATTTCAACCAGTAATAAAATATTTTGCTTTGCGGATGACAGAAATCTCATAGCATCCACCACTAACAGAATTCCTACTAATGCCGTAACTTCTCATAGCCAAAAATGCAGTCAAATTGAATTACTTAATTCTGATCTCAAAAATATTGTAGATTGGGGCAAGGCAAATTTTGTTACTTTTAATGCTAGCAAAATACAATACTCTATCTTTGCAAGGAAGAATGCATCGACCGCCCCTCAATATGGAAAGCAAAATCATTTATGCAAAAGATAATATCCAACTCCTTGGAGTCAACGTAAACTCTAATATAACTTGGCACCAACACTTATCCAATATGCTAAATCCGCTCCGTCAAAATTAAGCTATTTGTTTAGAGCAAAGCGATTCTTTTCCCCTCTTCAATTACTTCAACTTAACAAAGTTTAGATAAGACCGGCATTGGAATACTGGTCTCATATTTCGAGCTCTGCTCCTAAGTATTGTTCCGCCTTCTTGATTCAATTCAGAAAAGAGCCATTCGTTGAATCGATAATCCTAAGTTAACAACCAATCTCCAATCACTTACACACCGTAGACGTGTTGCTTATTTATGTCCTTATTATAAATATTACAATGACAAATGCTCTGAAAATTTAAGAAATTTAATTCCCCTCTTTTGTTCGAAAAAAAAAACACAGATGTTTGATGGTTGTACATTATCAGCTCCATATGCGTCATCTTCAAAAAAGGCGATCCTATATCCTTCAAGAACTATTAAGGCAACATCCCTGCTAAATACCGCATATAAGATCCTTTAAAACGTAATGTGTTAGTGTCTTAATTCGTTGTGCGACACACTAATCGACAAGTAACTACCATTGTAACTCCCTTTCGAAAATATCGACCCAAGATGAGATCTTTACACTAAGATGAATCCCTCAAAAGTCCAATGGATTTAAGTTTATAGTTGGATGTGTTGGTTTAATTATGTCAATGTCGTCTGCGTATGCGAGTATTTTTATGAGGTTTTGACAAGTAATATCCAAATACGTTTGGAGTCTGAATTGCATTCTTCAGATGCCATCTTACAGATGAGTTGATGAATGCTCCTGACCAGATCACAGCCAGCGGATTTGAAAAATTCGTCAGCTAAGCTTTCAGCTTTGGTAGCCTATTGTAACTCTTAAGCTAAGAAAAAGGTACTTTCCTACTCAGATTAAATTGTTTGCAGGATTGCAGGAATCAGACTGGAGGATTCGGTACCTCATTTTCGTTGTACAGTCTACGGAAATTTTTTTTTTTTTTCAAATTCTAGCACCAACTACATCTGTGATTCCACTCCGACGTTCCATTGTTCTTCCTTACAGGAATCGAACTTCATACTCTTTACAGTTCCTCTAAACCCTTTAGTAAAACTAACGAACCTCATTATATACTGCTGTAGCATGATCTCTTCAAGCGCGCGCTTCTCGTGCTCTCTCTTTTTCTTTCTGTGCAGAGCCGTAATAAGTCTGAATAAGTCATCTAATTTTTTAAATACATATACACAGATTTATTCATTTTGAAAGATTATACATATTATATTATTTTCAGATCCACCGCCAGATTCTTTAGTGGATGCTTCGTATCGCACCAATGTAACTGATGAGTTACTTGCGGAAGAAGTAACAGGACATTCTAGAAAAAAGTCACCTGGAGTCATAGCATTTTCTGCGGCTTTTGACAATCTTACTTATGCACCATATCTTACGCTTTATAGAATGAGAGACTCGCTGCAATATCTTATGCTAAAGGGAAATAACTTTTCGCAATACCGAGCAGAAGCTGATAGCATTAGAAATGGTAAGTATTGCTTTGTTAAAGCTATTTTCAATGTAATTGCACATATCTGGCTAGAACGCGCAAGACGATATTCAAACCGCCCATTACGACTTACTTTGGACTTGACGTCCTGTAGTTTGTGTGCGGTTCGAACATATCACTTGCGCAGTTGAGGCTTGTAAGTGTATTACAACCTAACTTAACAATTGGCTAAACAGACAGCAAAATTTCAGTACTGTTACAAAATATCAAAGAGAAGCTAGTGGATAGAGGTATGAAAAACGACACATATGGGGCAGGAGGTTTAATAAGGGGTAAGAAGAAAAAAAAAAATTGGAAGAGGAAAACAAAGGCATGATTTCATTTCATAAACTTGTTCATTGGAAGCTACACTAAGAGGTTATGGATCTAACGGAAAACGTTTGATACAGCACAAAATCATCACCCCATTCCTTGACGTTCTCACATTCACTTTGCTTTAAGCTCTTAAACATTCCTAAAGTAATTGCAGCAAATTTTCGTTCTTTATTGCAGAACAGCGTATCGCGTGGGCAACGTTTCCCGAACTACCTCATCTCAGAGAATTGGACATAAGCAACTGCATGATTGAGTATATTGCTCAGTATGCATTCAGGAATCTGACCAATCTAACAACTCTCTACATGTCTCATAACAAGATTTTCAAAATTCCTTCAGAAGCCTTCCATCATGTTCCGAATCTTCGTTACTTGGATTTATCGCACTTGAGCACGCTTGATGTTGAGCTTCCAGCTCCACTGCCATCTGTTGAGCAGCTTTTAAATGCAATTGTCGGCGTGCGCATTGATCAGTACGCGTTCAAGGATCTTCCGCGCTTGGAGTATCTAGACTTGTCATATACTAAGGTAACAAGAACCAGTGCAGTAGCCTTCAGCTTCGTTGGAGAGAAACTACGGTACCTAAGTCTTTGTTTTACTGGCTTTCCGATGATAGGAAGTACAATGTTTAAAGGTACAGCCCTTCGAGGTCTCGATCTATCAGGAAATTCATACGCTGCTTACACTTTGGTTGCGGAATCGTTTTCGTCGGTGGCTAACTCTCTGGAATTCCTATTCTTCGAACAGTCTAACCTAAAAGACCTTCAGTGGCTCAAAAAGTTGCGAAGTTTGAACGTCTTGAATCTGAATTCGAACAATATCAACTCATTGACTCTCGAAACTTTCCGTACTTTAACGAAGCTTCAGGTTTTGGATCTTAGCTCTAACCACATAGGCAATTGGTATACTCGAATTTTCAAATACAACGTCAGATTGAAAATTCTTAACCTACGCGACAACAATATCAATATTCTAACATCGGAAATGTTGAAGGATTTCCAGGACTTGGATTACCTTGGCATTGGTGACAACAACTTTGTCTGCGATTGTGTACTGAGAGATTTTGTGGACATTGCAACGGCCAACAACAAAAAAGCGGAATGTGTTAACAACGTCTTCACAAACAGCCAATTGCTTGTGCAACCAAACCTCAGCTCATTGCAATTCGCATATACAATCCGAAGCAATGAGGTGAGTGATTTATTTGTCGGCTACATGGCAACTTTAAAGAAATACCTACCAATGCTGAGCAAAAGCTATGAGAACATTAGGGAGCTAATGAATCGCCTTAAAATGTACAATCTGCGTCTTATAACAAGTTACTATAGATTCCACTCGAGCAACTGTCCAAATCCTGATCAAATTATTATTTACGACAAAATTAATGGATCGACACTGAAGTTCCAACTCCTGGACTACGAAGACGAGCACTATTGGTGCTTCAACGAAACGGAGAAGCTGAATTTCTTCGAGCTAAACTGCGAATCAAGAGCTCTGAGCGATGCCATAGTCGAAGAGATTCGGAATATTACTAACTACGTCGTGATTGTGGCCTGTGCTATTTTGCTGCTTTCGATTGTTGTGTTTGTAATATACTTGAAACGATGGCACATCTATTACTATTATTCGTCTCTGAAGTCAGCGGCTTTGCTTGCAGTAGCTGCCAAGGAAAATGGCGAAAAATTCAAGGAGTTTTCGGAATCAGATTCTACTTTGATGTACGATATATTCATAAGCTACTGTCAGAGCGATCGCGAATGGGTTTTGGACGAACTGATGCCAAACATCGAAACTGCTGGAGATATGTCAATTTGTATGCACGAGAGGGATTTTCAAGTGAGTGAATAATTTGCGGAAAATGAATCCAAAAATGGAAAAGGGAACTCTTTTGGTATCGCTACGTTGTCCGTCCGTTCTTCCACTCGTGTAATAACTTTTGTAAGTCGTATAAAGACAAAATTTGGCGTGCTTTTAAACTGTGGAAATAGACAGATAATCCAATGTGGTAAATTTTTTTTAAGCACAAATAACGGTTTAGTTACAGTTTAAAGAAAGGAAAATGGATTAAATATTTTTTTTTTTGGGCTGCACATTCTGACCGATGCCAAAGTTCTTTGGCCTCTTTTCGAAGAGCTGGTTGACAGTTTTCTTGACAACTGGCTTCTTCACGGCCATTGGAGCTGGAGCAACTTTCTTGGTCACTGGCTTCTTCTTCGGCTTCTTCTTCTGGTAAAGGAGAAACTTAAAATTACCAACTACTAAACTTTAATGAAAATATTAAATTTTTTGAAAATAGAGAAAATTGAGAAATGAAGAGCTGAAAATGGATAACGTTTTTCAAAGCTTTTGAGGCCATAACTTTTAAACCGTTTAGTGCGCAAGGCCAATATTGAACACACAAATAGAGCAACTCAAATAATCTAAGTGTTAGGGTCATGTTTTTCAGAAAAATTTTTAACATTGGCGTTTTAACACATTTTCAAAAAAAAAGCGAAAATTCATGAAAAAACGTGTGTGTGTCTCTCAAGCCGCTGAAAGAACCCTTAACTTATTACGTTGTCTGGATCTAAAGCATTATAAGTTATTTAGTGATGTTGAACTACATACCAACTGCTGACATTGATATAGCGCCAAAAGATTCCGACCGGACACACATTTATGATACTTTCAGTAGGGCCCTTAATCTTTTCCAAAAACACGTAAGGCAAAAACTAATGACAATCGTGGTCACCGTAGCTCAACTGGTAGAGCATTAGCCGCCACAGATTAAAATTGCAGTGATCATACCCTGCCGGCGAATTACACACGGTTTTTTCTTTCGACATTTCGTCCGCTTATACTTTTGCTTTATTCTAGAGTCATTTAAGTTTTAGAGCAAAAAGTTGTAGCTACACTGCACCTTCCTCTCTCGCAATTGCTATTGTAGATTCCTGATCCGTGATACTCTTAGCATACATCCACCACGGAGTCAGTTGAAATTGTGTTACGAATTTATTGTGTGCAGAGGGAATCACAAAAATCGCGATAAAACAAACAATGTTGCAACAATCAAAGATTGAATGAGTAATTCTGGTGCATAAACTCACAACTGAATCGACTTAGTGCCTAGCAACCATACACGCTGTGTGCCTTTCATCGTTTAGATAACGTGGCAAAATCACTTTTTTATTGAGTAAGCATATTTTTGTTTCCGTTGTTTGTTAATGAATTCGTCTTTTAATTGAATAAAGCATGAGAAAAGTGATGCTATATCATATTCCAAGAGAAATTTTAGAGGTCTTCATCCCTTCCATGTAAAGGTATTCAGAACTAACCGGTTCTAAAAGGTATTCTACCAATTAAGCTATCAAAATGAGAGGAGGTTATTACACTACTGATTCTTGCGGACTAATAGACTCCATCTAAGACTTAGTAGATGGAGTCCTTTTAAATGCCCCAAACATTTCTCATTGAAAAAGAATTACGCAACTAAACGAATGTAAAATCGGTAGTCGCTAGGCCAGTTGAATATTAAACCTCTTGCTTTAACAGTCTTAATTAAGATTAAGGTTATTTTAGAACCAAATTTTCCTACTATTTGCTTTTTTAATACGCTTTTCATTCTACTAGGTTGGTATAACTATTTTGGATAACATCATCTCTTGTATGGACCGCTCTCGATGCTTAATGCTAGTTATCTCCTCCAATTTTTTGCTGAGCCACTGGTGTCAATTTGAGATGCGTTTAGCTCAACATAGGTAAGGAGTACTTGAACGTTAAAGCCAGTCTGTCACATTTTCATAACCTGTTTTTTCCTCCAGAATGTTTGAAGCCAGTAAGGAGCATCTGATAATCGTATTTTTAGAAGACATCCCTAAACGCAAGCGCCCCAAAACGTTACAATATTTGATGGAAGTGAAGACTTACATTAAATGGCCGTCAACCAAGTCCCCGAATGCCAAGTGGGATGAAAAAAAGATATTTTGGAAGCGATTACGAAAATCGATTAAGAACATCTCGTGGGACGAACAGCAACGAACATAGCAGTCCCTTTCCAGCAAGCAATTCTTCACAATGTACCTGATAGGAAAGGCGTGGTTAGGCATTCCTTTTAAGTTGCTTACGTTAATTTATTTTGTTTTTAAAATTTTTAATAAAAGACTAAATAAAAAACGGTTTTTTTTCGTGTTGTAGGGTTTCATTGCATTTTGCTGATGTCCTCGTATTGTACTCTTTCAACAACTCGACCCTTTAATGGTCCGCGGGCGATTTCTATCGTAACACAAAAGTTTTTCTCGTCCAGCTTTTTAAGAATGGCTTCGCTGCCACGGTAGGCTCCATTGACAACGCGAATGGGTTTGTCTAATGCGGGGATGACGGTCTCAAGATGTGCCTGGAAATAAACATGAGCTGTGAGGAAAGAACAGTTTGAATGATCAAAAATAGTTTTACCTGATCAACCTTAACTTTCTCCCCAGTGTCAAGGAACTTAATCTTGCCCCTGTACTTGTCTAGAACCTCGAGGACGACAGCTTTTTGTTTATAGAACTTTTCGCCCAGAGACTTATCGATGAATTTAACAATGATCCCCTCTGTTAGCCAATAATCTTTGCGATTATTTTTTTCCTTTTTCATTTCCTCTTGTTTTATTATCTCGCCTAAGGCACAGGTGGCTGATGCTGATGACGTTGACGGTCGATCAATGGGTTTTGGCTTTTTAAAAACCTTTTCGTCTTCATCCGTAGGTGGTCGCTTTAGTAAGCAAGATTTCCCCAGTGCAGCGGCTTCTGGGTTGAACTTCTTTTCCAGCTTTATGCCCAAAACAAGTGGTTGGTCCTCGTCTCTTATCAGCTCCGTGTATTTGTCCTCCTCGCTTACGTCGTCTTTCTTCTCAGACTTTTTCGCCTTTTCAATTTGCTTCTCAATAAATTCCATCATTCTCTCCTGGTCGTCCTTTTCCATTTTCTCCTTCTTTTCCAGCTTGTTTTGGGCCTCCATGGCTTCCGGACTGCGATCAATGTAAGTGACAAACCATCCTTTTTCCGTCTCATCAACGACGCACTGCCCGCTGCGTCCCAGCCATTTAACATAGTCCGAGAGAGTCAGCCAGCGAGTAGCATTCATGTGAATGTGATTTTTATCCGCAATGTATTCCTGGTACACTTTGTTGGCAGCCACTCGCTTCGTACCGAAGCGTCTACGCAACAGCTCCATATAGCCATCGGAAAACTCTTTGGAGAAACTATAAAGGAACTTTCCTGGAGTCTCTGCAAAGAGGAGCAGCTGCCGTTGATGGGCTTCGCTGGTTGTGTGGCACTTGAAACCATTCTCATCGCGACACTGTTTCTGACACATTTGGCAGTACCAGCGAAGCTTCTGCAACCCCTTAGCCTTCATTTTATTAGCCAGGTATTTGGGGGTGCCAACCTCTGCCTTCCCCATTTTTGATTATATTAAATGCAATTACACGCAGGAATTAATAAAATAACACTTCCCCGAAATGAATAAAATCCAAATAACAGATCCTGCTTGAAATCCACTAAACTTTTCAAACAAAATAGAAACGTCAAACGCCACAGATAAGAGAACATATAGAAGAAAAGTAAAAGGTGTACATTTTTCGCTGAGTAAAATTCCAGGGTTGGTTGTTTTCGCTGAGCCACCGCAGAATAATTTATGTTGTGTCTGACTCACAAATTACTGAATAACAAGATATTCAACTTGCGTCCCTCTTACCCTCCAACACCCATTTGTTAACGTTTCTTATAAAGCATTTAAAGCTTTTTTAAAGCTTTAAAATTCCGTGTCGGTGAATACGTGTAAGAATATACAACAACAATTTACCTTACGCGATCAGCTGATGTAAAAGCTGCAAAACGAAATTGCATGGAAATGGCGAATTCATGAATTTACTCACATTTGTAAAAAAAAATGTCGGAGAATAGGTAAATTCATCAATTTCAGCTTGTGGGCAAAGCTTTTACATGTCCGAAGTTGAATATCTAGTTATTTAGTAATTTATTGTCTGAATATGTGGCTCGCCGCCATTTTTGTTAAAGCAGACGTTGCCTATTGCGAAGACAAAAGAATTTTACATTTTACAACAATTCAAGCGATAATTCGCTACCACCCACATAATGAAAATTCAATTCCTAAAATGTTTTTTTTTTTTTTCAGATTCGCGTTAATTAAGCGAAAAATTAAGTTTATTTAATCTTCATTGAATTTTTGATCTGCGAATTCAATAAGGATTAGGCACGTTAAGCGCGCCAACAAATCGTGCGCACTGATACACTCAAGCCTTGAAATAAAAAGCGAGAAAACGGCGCGGTGCAGTGGTATACTATACTAACGCCATTGCAGCCTTTTCCATCTTAATCGATTCCACCTACGCCCGACAAATTGGACGGGGACGGGGGCCTTCTTTCCGTGGCTTATTGTTTGCTGGGTAGGTCCCATCTCCACTGTAATGTTTTGTTTTGGTATCTTCCCCGATAGTTGCTATACAAAGTGTAGCACGCTGAAAGTAGGTGGCAAGTTACTGCCGATATTACGAGTCAAGAGATTAGAGTTCAAGACTGTCTTTATAATTCAAAATGCTCTCTATTTATAAAAAATTCTTAACAATTAAATATGCAGCGCAATGCATAAAATATTTATAAATTCCATAACACTTTATTCTTAGATTTAATAACTTTGCTCTACAGAACAATTCTAGGTACAACGGACACCAAATGTAAACAATAGCAAAGACCGTGAACTCGAGTATGCCTTTTCATAGCAATAAATACCTGTCGAACCAATTGACACTATCGGTGGTTATTGGGGCGATGCACTGCTACGCAAAAGATCTTTTCACCAAAATGTTACTTTTCGTCTCTTGATATGAAAACAAACTTCTTTATCTCGCTCGCGCACAGGCCTCCACTTTGCAACCATTTCATTGTTTTCATACCAAGTGAACGGATTTCGCCAAAGGTTGGAACGAGAGGTGCGAGCGAGATAGTTACGCGAAAAACTCTGTCTTTCATATTCAGTGTGCTTGGATTAAATCGCATCATGAGACCACAATGGCGAAGCTGTAGCGGTTATATTTATAGTAGTAAGACCTGTCAAAAGTTGAAATTCATGCATTCAGTGCAATAGGCAAGCGTAGAGGGTCTACACGATCTTCGCCGTAGTGTAGTTTTACCTTAGGAACACAGTGATGTAGCTGCAGCGACAGTAGCAGCGGAAGTAAGAGCTGTCAAAAGTTAAGACACATGTATTCAGTGTACTGCGCACACAATGTGTATCGGCAGCGGCAGCGCGTAGCTGCAGCGGCAGTTAGAGTTGGCCAGCTTTTAACTTGTGCAGCGCTACATGGTTGACAATGCTGCACGGTTGACAGTTTGCTTCAAGGAATGTAAACAATGGAGGAAAGGAGGTATCTCCACGTCGTTGAAATTGTAAAAAAATTAACAAATTTTATGGAATTTGTGTTGCCGCTTCAAAATAAAAAGAAAGCTCGGGAGTGAAAATTCGCAGCCATTGCTTACAAACTAGGAATCTGTCTGACATAAGCGCGCTTCACCACTGTGTTCGAGATTTTCCTGTACAGCGCCGCACAGGTCCGCGCTTCATACTGCCGTTGCTGCTGCATACTACCGCTGCTAGCATTGTGGTTCTACGGTTAGCATGTTGGTGCATATGCATAAACTGTAGTAAATGCTTTTACTAGTAAAATTTTAAGTATTTACTTGTTTTCGTATGCATAAAGTTGAATTAGTTGTTGAGAAAAAAATATTTACTACAAGGAATAGTATTTACTAGTTTCGGATGAATTAAGCTAGCAAATACTTATAATGATGTCGATGTGTATAAAATCTATTAAGTACTTTTTTATCTAGTATTTACTGGGAATTGTTCAAATTGCTATAGAGCAACTTGAACATTTACTAGTATTTACTTTTTATATTAAATGCAAGAATCAGGAGCCAATTTTCAAAGTTCATGCAAGAATCAGGATCATTCATGGTTTACATTATGGGCAATAGTGAGGTAACTTCTCCGATTTCTGAATTTGAGTTAAGCCTGATTAAATACCTTTTAACAGGATAGCTTCTTGTGGTATTTTTGCTGCGAAGTGGCAAAAACGTACATTTTTATGCTAACAACGAAAAATAGTTACAAATACGCAAAAAATTACGCAAAAGTTACTATTTAAAAAAAAAACAATAGCGTGGGTTTTGAAAAAGGAGGAAGCTGTTCTCTTTAGCGCCCTTTTTATGAGTATAAAATATATACAAGTATAGAAATGTGTTGCTTGTGTTATAAGTACATGCTAACTATCGCAAATCTGTAATTAAG
Source organism: Neoascia interrupta (assembly GCA_947623515.1). NCBI lineage: Eukaryota > Metazoa > Arthropoda > Insecta > Diptera > Syrphidae > Neoascia > Neoascia interrupta. The sequence continues at coordinate 126,931,704 of OX392463.1, forward strand.
AATTCAAGGAGACAACACCTTCAGAACGCTTGCGACATCGGCGCGGCGCTATTAAATACGCACTCTGCATTCACTAACTGGTACTAATAAAGGGCTAGTAACTGCACATTTAACTGCATCAGAAATAGTTCCGGGGAGAATGCTTCTACTATGATTGAAGCTTTAAACATCCACAATACATTTATCTTTGAAGTTTTAAGCCCTTGAAGGTGAAAAGAGTTTTGGGCACTTAATGGCTCAAACAGGCCTTCACAGATAAGGGGTTTAATTTAGTACTTAGTGTGCAGGTTTTGGACTTTATCTGCTCCTTGTCCCTGAAATTTTGTTTTTGTAGTTTTACTACATTTTATTTTTGTAGCTACTACAATCGTACGCTATAAGTGCACTGGTTAGAATGGCCCTTAACTCTAACAAAACTGAAAACAAAAATATGTCTGCTAGAAAGCATTTTTAAGCGAAAAATTCAATATAATACACATAAAAGCATTTTCGGATAGTAAATAGGTACTATCGCTTTCCAATGAATTCGTAGCATTTACTTGAAAAAATTCATTTTTATACACCACCCTGGGTATATTAAATTTGTTGTATAGTTTGTAAAGCAGTGAAATAACCACCGTAGACCCCTAAGACCTTTTAGGGCCGGTTTTCCAGTGCCGAGTGAAACCAATATCTGTTAGTCCCGTAACAAAACGAATTAGGAGTTAACTCAGCGAGCAGTTTTTCAGTGCAGAGTTAACTCCGTCAACAAAGTTGTTAAAATCTTCGACTCTCGAAATTATTGACTCTCCCCGCTCTCATTACACAAAGAAAAAGCAAGGAAAAGAAGTTCTCAAATGTCTCTCAATTCTCAAATGTCATTTCTCACAGCAATGCGCAAATTAACTGACATTGCCACAGAAATAAAATTCAAAGGAGTTCATACTGTTCTCCGAGATTTGGTGAGAACAAAATTTCTTCTGGTTTACCTAGCGAGTTTGGCGGAAGGAAAAGAGAGCTGAAAGTAGAGAAAAAGATTATTGTTGAGGAAAAGATCCAGAGGAAGAAGTTTTAGAAGCCAAAAGATCCACGATAAGGGACTTAAAAAGAGGAATAGAAAGGAGAAGGAAAAAGGAACGGAAAGGAGAAAAAGAAGAGATAAGTAGAGTGTTTAACGAGATCTGCGTTTGTGTTTTGTGAGGAAGAAATAGTTGACTGGTCTACTTTCGTTTCGGAAAAATCCCTAGGAAAAGACGGGACACGCGACGCTTTTAGTTTTACCTGGCTTAAATGTTCGGGACTCTATATAGTGAGCCATTCTATCTCTACGGCGATACTTGAAATTGTTTGTAACTTTGCATTCGTTCGGCCATTTTCTTTTGTTTGCCTTAATTCTTTTGTTTATATTAACCTCTTCGAGTAGTTCTTATTCTTCATTGGCCAAATCTTTTAGCTTAACTCTTTTTAATAAATCGCTCGCGTTCATCTCTGAACGTTTATAACGACCCAAACAAAAGTGTTTACTTCTTTAGTTCGGATCTCTGATTCATTTTCAGCAACCTACAGTTTTGTTGTTTTACTTATAAAACAGCTGGCGCCCGTTTTAAACTACGTACCAAAAATCCTCTAATTAATCAAATCGTAAAAGCATTCCGCGTATCATAATATCAATCGTTCGGCTGTTATCGGAACTCGGAACCCACCCCCTTGCTGAGCAGTCGGGAAACACGGCAGTAAACTTGCTGTGTTCTTGCACTTTTTCGCCGCTAGCCTTTTAGTTTCGCAAATCGTTTATATCCGCGAGCGCATCGTCGGTGCACCTTCGTGATTTATTCTAACTCGGGAAAAAGTGTAACAAAGTGGCAGTCGGCTCACCAAATTTGGTGAGTTAAGCGGATATTAGCCCCAGATCTTAGTTCACTGAAAAACTCATTCCTGGGGTTAATCTCAGTTTAACTCGGAAAGTCGGATGATCTCGCACTGAAAAACCGACCTTTAGAGATATGAATGGGACCGACACGAGAATCGATTAAGCCATGTTAGTTCGTTCGTCTGTATGCAAACAACTTTTAGGCCTTAAATGTTAAGCTAGAGAGCTGAAAGGCTGGAAGTCCAGTCCTTCAGATCAGGTTTGAAAATTATCTGAATCCGGCAACAAATACGCTCACCACAGGCCTGTATGTGCGACCACCTCTAATTAAAAAAAAAACTTTTTCAAATTTTAAATGGTGCTAGCTGCTAGCGCACTCATTTTTGGTATGTAACATTGCCTTGTAATTGTCTTTGAGGTGTCAGAAAAAATTTTGGCGTAAACGGCTGACAGCTGTGTAAAAACTAAATTGGAATGAGAATTTGTGTGCTTTTCGGTTAAGCCGCGTTGTCACAAGCAACGTAAAACAAGAACAGAAACAGAATCTTATACATTAGCAACTGAAACCTAATTTCGCTGAATGCTTTTTGCGTTGCTAATGTATGAAATTCTGTTTCTGTTCCTTGTGATTACGTGGCTTTAGTCGGCTAGTTTTTTATGTTACTTGGATGTTGCTTGTTTAGGAGCTTAATTTGTCTAAAAAAAAAACTTCTTAATGGCTTGGTGTAAAGGGTGAAAACATCATCCACTGATTTGTGCTTTCTAAAGCTTTGTGTGCAGTGAAATGCATCTGGACGAACCTAGATTTACAGTATTTTTTACTAGGCAACGTTTTTTGTCTATTTGGACATTGTTTTATTTAAAGAAAATAACTTTGTTTGGCAGAAGTGTGCTACGCGACTTTGGGTTTTGCTTTTGGGTACCACCGCTAAGTGCATTTTGGCACCAGTGTTGCCAGGTCATGCGGAATTCTCCTTTTCGTGGGGAAAAACAGTTTAAAAATTGAGAAAAGGAAACAGCAAAAGAATTTAATAGCTCTTAATTGAGTTAAAATCTTTTAAATTTAACACAATAACAAAAAGGAAGTAAAAATAAAGGATTGTTTAAGAAAGTGGTTGTACCTATTTCAATTTATGTCTTCGGAATGATGATTATGCTATTTAACTAACAAATTCGAATGCCTGAACCAATTATCGCCCAAATCCACAACGCCCAAATTTCAAAATGTCATAACGCTCAAAAAATTTCTTAACAATTGATTGCTGTTAAATTTGGGCGATATGTCATTTTATTTGGAATTTCGACATCGCGTTGTTGTGGTTTGGGCGACAATACCTAACGCCGTTTTCCATACTTACAAACGTGCAAATAGAAAAAACAAATTGGGTTGTGTCTTTTTTTGCCAATATTACGCTTATTTGGATCTGGCTTCACAACAAGAGATTATAAAAACACAGGAGGAAAGCTGGATTTTTAATTTCTCAAATTAAGATTTCTTAGGGTTTATTTTTTGTGCAAAATATATCCAATACTATATTAAACATTCCTTAAATTCAATTTGTTCGTTTTCAGTTATAAGGTTAGAATAATTGAAATTTGACTAGCATGTTTTTTGCTACGATTTTTGTTAATCATCTTGAAATTAAGCTAAATAAAAGTTATGTTTTTCTTATTTGTAAAAATTCAAATTCTTTTTTTAAATGTTTACGTTTTGTTGCTATAAAGAAACCATCGTGGGGACTTTTTTGAGGAAAGGGGAATATAATGGCCAGTGTTGGGAAATTTCAACCAAATTTTTTTTTTTTTTTTAAGAGGGTGATCCTCCCCCTCCGCAAAAATATAATAACAAAATAAAAGGATAAACTAAAAAATACTTACCTACTTAGCAGCAAAAGCCCTTTTGTAAGGGATTTTTTTTTTAATCACATAACGGGATAACGGATATTCATGTTTATCAAACAAGGGCAAAAAATACCGCAAGCGAAACATTGTTGAATAAAACACAGCACAATAATTGTTATAATCTAAAAACTCGCACATTTACTGCACCGAACGCAGATAAATTCATTCGAAAACTAGCGATTTATTAACGAATAAATTTTACAGAACTATAATTTAATAGGACCATTTTTTTTTTGTATTTTTAATAATCAAATAAGCCGCGAACAACTAGACCGCGATTCACGTTTCAAAATAAACTAAAGAAAAAAATATATAGGGAGTGATGGGAAGATGGGAAGAATGCGATGTGTGACAGATTTCCAGTAAGAAGACGAACTTTCCACTAACTACGTTGGCTCGATCACAATCACATAACAAAATGCATTAGGAATTATTATAAAAAGTTATTTTCGTTGTTGTTATTTAAATATTATCAACAAACTATTTTTATATTCGTAAATTATGTTAATGTTAGCAGTCGCATAGTACCGTAAAATACTTCACAGAGCACCTAATTTGAAGTAGGTAAAATAATAATTTACGCGTCATGTGAGGAGCAGAGTGAAGGTGGCTGATACTAATTTTCTGTATTTCTTGCATTTTTTATAAATTTTTGAGAACACAAAAAACAAATGACGAACCAACGTCATAAAAGGACCTGTTTCAAATTTACAACGATGACAGCAAATGATCCCAAATTTTTAAAAATAGTTAACGAAAAATAATAGAGGCAGACTTTAACTGTAATTGACTCAAGTTTTTATGAAAGCAGGTAACTCACAGATGAACTTTTTACGCATCTGTCCTACCTACAGCTCTGTGCAAAAAAATAGAATCATGTTGAATTCTTTACTTGTGTTGTACACATTTTTTTTTCGTTGCATGTGTCAAAAGATGACATTACGGTAAAATAACTCTGGCTGAGTTTTAGTATAGTCATGCAAAGCCATTTTTATTAAAACTGGACATCAGATCAGCAAATTCCCTTAATACGTAATGAAGACGAATATTTCGTGTGCACTAAAATAGCACGGGGTTATTCTATAACGATTTTTCCTGGTGTAAGGTTGCATTTTAGAAATTTTTTACATAATTGTATTTAAAGGTGAGTTTCTTAAATTATTATTTAAGATTAATGTGCTAAAAATTCAAAGTATCTGACAGCTAAGATGGGTCGCTTTTTGAATTTCGCGAATGAACCAAATTTGAAGAGTTAAGTCGAGATTAACCTTATATCGAAATTGACTGAGAAGCTCAATTAATTTTCAGTTTAGCTCCAAAACTCAGACGAATCTACCAAAAAATTAATTATACGCATCCATGAAGTCTCACCGTATAACTACGCATCAATTTTGACAAAGAATTTAATTTTCGGTTGTTTCGAACTCAAATACGAGTCAGCACTATGAAACTAAATTTGTAATTGTAATTTAGTTTCATAGTGCTGGCTCGTATTTGAGTTCGAAACAACCGAAAATTAAATTCTTTGTCAAAACCGATTCGACCGATTTACGGTGTTAAAGAGTCAAAAGTTTGAAACCATACTAACATCAAAAAGCGGCGTCAAAATAGAGTCCGAACTAGGCAACCAAATTTATGCTGTTTCCACCAGCGATATAATGCGAGGATAAGTGGGAAACGAATAATAATAAATCCCAAAGTGGTTCCACCAGACAAATAAGGGATTAATTTAACATGATGTCATTTTGGTTCTCAAAAGAGTGGCGCGATGTTATTTTCCAGGAGAAAAAAAAAACGTGGGCAGTTTAAGTGTCTTTTTTCGATTCTCAAACTGTTAAAATGGTGTTCGAAAAGGGTTAAAAGTAGTTTGTTTTTCACAAACCACTTGAGATTGGGTTCCAACCCCCTTTGGAAGGTTGTTGGGGGTAGCGGACGAGAGAGGGGGAGGAGTGTTCTTACTAAGACACTTCTCCTGGCATCCGGACGGCAGCGGAGGGATTCCCCAGATGGAATCAACCGAAGACCGAACTATTTAGTGAAGACCTTATATGGGCTACTACGGCGTATTCGGAGCTCAGTTCTATCCGGAGCGGGTTATATCGTGCTGACTTCCCGGCCGCCCACGTAAAGAAACACCAGTTACGAACCAGCCACAACCCACAAGTTTCGGATTCGGACGGTTTCACTGTTGACGACCAATGCAAAGTTGAATTATGTAAATATTCAGTAATTTATGACTCATTCGACATTTAATGCCTTGTTGATTTCCACGACTAGAAAGTGACTGGAAAACATCTAGTGGCGACAATATTGTCAAGACTATTTTCAGTAATTTTCCGATAATCTCGACATGGCATTAATTTGAGGAGAGGATTGATTCTTCATGAATGCAATACGCTTCACACATCATAATGGACAGAAATTTTCCTCAGACATGCTTATCATAAAAAAACAATATCTGCCGCTTCAATTATCGCCATTGGAATGCTGAAATCTCAATGATTTTTTTAAGCTGGCTTTACAATAATTATATGTCTTTTTAACACTTAATATTTCCAACAGCATTCAAAAGCCAAATATGCGGTAAGAGGTTTTCACTTTTTGTGCACTGTCAGAGAGATGAAAGATCGAGGAAAAATTAGTATCTAGTCATTAAAAGTTCGGTTTAAAAACACATTTTCGGAGCGAAAAAATAATAAGAAACATTTTGTTGTGGAATCTTTTTGTTATACATATTTCTTTTTATTTGCGTCACTTTGCTGGCTCATTCTCTTTTTTGTATCCTCGCATTTTTTTTTTCTTTACTACTTCGATAAATATATATAACATAAAATTGTAATGTCTTGCTTTATATCATTTATAATTTAAAATCTTTACTTCCATTTCTATCTAGAACTACGCTTTGTTTTATTTTTTAGTGGTTCGTCTTATTTTTTGTTTTTCTTTGTAGGTTTTTGTTTTTTGTTTTTTTTTTTTTTTTTTTTGTGTAAATATATGTAATAAACATGCTCTGCAAAACTGTGGTAATATTTTTAAATTTATTTTTCTCTGTATTATCAAAACTGAATTGAAAGCTTTTTGTGTTATCCTTTGTTAATAAATTGTTCTCAAATCTGTATACACATTCGTATAATGCATTAAAACAAATATAGAAAACACTAAACTAACTCTTGTTTAAGAGTTTGTTGTGTCGTCACCAATAAACAAACTCTTTTATTTATTTTTTTCTTAAGAAGTAAACGGTAAACTATATTTCGTATTTTAAAATCTATAAACAATTTACGAATAAAATTAAAAAAGAAAACAATAAAAAAAAGAAAATGAACAGCGGTAGTTCGACTAAAGCTCAAATTAGGCTTCCACCAGAGGCACGGGCAGATCTTTCTTGTAGGATTTTATTTTTTCAGTTTCGCCCACCTTATGTTGTTTTGTCTTTATCCGTATAAGGCGGCTTTGGAAAAAAATCTTCAAGTGTACGTTCATGTTTATATAGTATGTATATTTTACTCTTCTTCTATCAATTAAAATTAGTAAATATTGTATATGATTTTTTTTCTTCGCAATTTAATATTCTATACATTTTTAATTTCCTTTTGTATTGGTGTTGATGTTTTTTTTATTTAATTTTTTTTTAATAGATTATTAATTTTTTGTTATATTGCGATTTTTTTCCTTTCTGAGGTATGTATTTACCAAAAAAATCAAAACAAAAATTGTCTAATAATCTTCTAAATCGAAACACTCGTTGTCCAATTCATCTAGCTGCATACTCTGGAAGTCTACTTTGTAACGCAAAATGCCTGAGGGTGAAAAAAAATTGGTTATTTTAAAAATTAATACAAGGTTTTTTGGTTATAAAACCTTATGTAAAATAATAAGCAAATAATAGTTGAAAATTTTATGAAAAAGAGTAAATTTTCTATCAGACAACTTAATTTAAAATCATAAAAGAATAAATTGTTTCGCTACGTACAAAATTAAAATATTTATTTAAGCTCTAATAGAATCGTCCATTTTATTTTATTGACTTAACACATATTTGCCCGAGTTGGAAATTTCAAATATTGTGCGATAAGCAAGGAGATCATAGTCTAGTTACAAATACTTTAAACGATAAAAAATAATTACAAAAAAAAACTGATGGTATAAAACCCCAAAAAAATAACGCGTTATGAACCATTCAAAATTAGACAAAAGATTTAACATCAGTTTGTTTATACTATAGCTATACTATCATCATGGTAATGTTGCAGAATGTGTGCGAAATTGCGTACGAAAAACCTTTTTTTCAGATGAAGCTCATTTTGATCTTGGCGGGTATGTAAACAAACAAAATTGTCGCATTGTCACACAGAAAACCCGCACGCATACATTGAAAAGCCGATACACCCAAAACGAGTCACTGTTTGGTGCGGATTTTGGTCCAGAGGCATAATTGGACTATTTTTCTTCGAAATGACAATTTTTCTTCGATGAGCAAGGAGTGGCCGTTAAAGTCAATGGCGATCGTTATCGGGCCATGTTGAACGAATTTTTGGTTCACAAAAATTGAAGAGGAGGATATTGGCAGCACTTGGTTTCAACATGACGGCGCTAAGTGCCACACAGTCGAAGCTACACTCGATGTTTTGCGCCCTGTTAAATCGCATTATGAGCCGCAGAGCTGATGTCGTTTGGCCACGGAGTTGCGATTTGACACCGTTGCACTATTATTTGTGGGATGCCGTAAGAGATAAGTGTTACACCGACAAGCAAGAGAAAATTGACGTTTTAAAGGATTGGTGGTTGGTTTAAACGTCGTAAAGCCATTGGTGAAATACAACTGCACATAATCGATAATGTGCTTTAAAAGTGGAACGATCGTGTAGGCTACTGCATGGCCAGCCCATGCAGCCATTTAAATGAAACTATTTTCTATTATTAAGTTAGAGTTATTTTTATTATTAAGTTCTATTAAAGTTATTTGGCGGACCCTTTATATTTTTTAATTTCTATGTCTTTTTCTTTTATATATGAAAATGCCGGATATGGCCGAAATAGTAAATGTCAAACCTGATTCTGTTTGTTTTTATCGGTATGCAACAGTAAATTTTTGGTTCGAGAACTCGTCACATTTACTAAAAAAATTACGATATATTTACTGATCAAATGGAGTTGACATTACCATCAGATTTGTTTCCACCTTTTAAACTGCTACGTTATTTTAACGTTACGAAATCGTTGAACGGGTAATTTTAACTTGAAACTGTGTTGTTTCAAGTTCAAAGAATAGTCGCAGCACCGTAGCATTGGCCTATGATTTCTACTTGGGTACCGTCAGATTGCATTTCACGGAAGAGGAAGCTTTCTACGTGCTTCTACGTAAAATGTTTGTGTTCCGGTTAGACTTACTAGCGTCTTAAAAAAAAAATCTGGGTTCATTTTCGTTGCTAAGCCTAGAATTACATTATTTCCAATGACAGCCAATGACAAAGTATTAAGCAATGACAATTGTTTACAGCAAAAATTGTGGTTACCGAACAAGCGGTTTTATTTTATTATCAATTCGTAACATTGATTATTTGGTTTATATTTCTCGATCCATTTTGGGATGTTGGTCAGATTGTGATGAAGAAGTGCAGTTCAGCACATTGCCACGGAATTTAAAGACATTAGGAAGAGAGTAAGGGGATTGGGAGGTTTGTTCAATTTGACAAACTTCTAAACGCATACATGTAATTGATCAATTCGGTGAACTGAACGCCGAATTTAACATTTCAAAGAGTCGGAAAATGTGTGGTAAAATGTGTGAATTCGGAAATGAAATGTCGCATTTGAGTGTTGTGTAAACGTATCTTAATGGTAATAGTATGCAAGAAGTTTTAAATTTTTTGACAGATAATCCACCCTTTTAAGCACAGCTGATTTTTATTTTTCGATACAGATATATCGCAAAAATCAGTCCAAAAATTTGAGGAAAACTTAAAATGGCTTAAAACTATTTTTTTTTTCAACTGTAGTATGGCATCTACCCGAATTCGATGCTTGGTGTGGCGGTTGTCAAATCAATCTTCCGTAAAAAAAACATTTGATATAAAGGTCTATTTCCACGCGACAGTGGAGATAAGCTGGAAAAATATTGGGTCTCATGGGAGCGACAGATGACAGCTGAAAGCAATACTATTGAGACTATTGTTGAAAAAGAAAAGAACTGTCAAAGTTCAACAATAGCAAACTTAGCATACGACGGTATGTTTTAAAATTAGTAGTAGTAGGGTAAGTTCTTGTTTACCTGATTGGACGGACATTTCTAAGCTGCACTTTTTTTCAATAAAGTGAAAAAAGCTCTATAAAGCTCGGCCCATTGCTTTTAAAATTCTAAGAATTGCTCCTGACTTGTACTTGAGACTTAAAATGCAAAAAAATTATCGAAATATTAGTATTTATTTTTGTACGAATTGTAAGGAGGAGGAAAAACTGCCACGATTTTTTTATTTAATCTTCACTTATAGGCACCAACCGTTTTAAAGTTGATGGATGTCACCGACACTTTATTCTGAAATTAGTTTAGGCGTATATTTGACAAACATTTATTGAGTATCTTAAAGAGACTTTATGTTATTAGTTTGATTAAAGGTATTGAGTAGTTTTTAAAGTTCACATGGCGTTGGAAGGTGCCCGTTTAGTCTTCCATATGAGGTGACTACAATTTCGCGCCAGTGAATATTGACACAAAAATATTCCCAGTATAAAGGGGCTCATTTAACTTGTCTGGAAAAGGAAATTCGACCCAAATATTTTGTTTGGAGCACTTAATCACCAAAGAGAATACAGTCGTCTGCAACAACCGACTTTTAGCACCGACTTTTAGGGGAGTGCTATCATTGGCCCATGTTTTTTCGCTTATAGAGCTGATGACATCGTTTCAGTAAATAGAACCGAAAGCTGTCGACTCACTTATCCGTCATCGTTTCGTTGCGTTTAGCTAGAACGATTAGACAACACTTATAAGTTAAATGAATTTATCTCCAAAACGCGAAAATAACTCCCCTGTACCATTGCATGGACAGCGAAACATTAATGTGTCGTTATAAATCATCGAAACAACTATTTTAATATATGTACCACCCTCCAGACGACAAAACTATGTGACAAATGAGTAACTGCGTAACTTTTTGAAATCAACAATTTCGAGGCAACTTGTGTTGGACGACGTAGAATTGCTGTAGAAATTATTTGTTGCTCCCGGTTAAGCTTTTATGACTACTCTTACAGTGAGTTGACATCAGACCAGCGGAAAGGATCAGAAAAAAGACAGGAGAGGTACTGGCGCACTTTGGTTTTAAAAAAAACTGAGGACTGTAGCGGTTGTAAAGGATTTCAGCACTTTTAGTATTTATCAGTCTGTTCCACATTCGTGATGTTCTGTTAATTAAAGAACTCAACTCAAATATAATGGCGGTACGTCCGAGATTAGGTTCATCACCCGTATTCTGACCCCGCGCTAAATTCTTTTAGGGGTGGAATGTAGCTGACTAGCTCGATAAAAATAAACTATAAAACAAGAAAAGGACAAGAAATATTGAATCAATGTTCCAAAGAGTCAAATGACACCACTATGTTTATGCCATCCATTATGTTTGACGCTAATACATGTTTGCATCCTATCGAGAAACTGCTAGGCGGTCTTGGGTGCACCTGCTCAGACCTAAAATGGGTACTTTAATATTTGATCAGATGTACGCTTTATACGTGTTAGCCAGATCAAAGTATTTCTCAAGTCATTTAATGTCGAATAAAATGTACATAATTCCAAAAAGGTTGTGGTCCACAATACAACGGACGAAAAGCTTTTCAGTATCAGCAAGTGCCATTCATTGACAATGGATGAATGTTTCCATTAAGCTTGTTGGACAGTAGGCACCCATAGGTAGATGAAATTGACATAATCGAAGAACATGATTACAGCGAAGCATTCATCTTAGGCTTAGGGGTCAATGAGAAACAACCAAGGACATACTGTCATCAAGAAGAGACACCCAACACAGACGTCTCTGACAAAACATCACAATAGCTATAAGTTTGAGGTAAGTAGGGACTTTATACCTGGGTTCTACTATAAATTTAGACGACAACAGCGCTAACGTCAAACGGCGGGTAACTCTTGCCAGTGGTTATTTCAAATAAATAGAGTAGCGCAACAGCTCAAGGTAAACAAAGGCCAACTTCTTAACCATGTATGGCTGTGTGTGTCCTTCACATGGCCATTTATAAGATCTTTATCATCCTAGTTCTGCTTTACGGTGCAGACGCATGGACCCTGTCAAAGGCGCGTGAAAACTCTTTAGGGTCCTTGGAGAGGAAAATTCTTCGTGTGGTTCATGGTCCCATCTGCATCGAACTGCACACCGACACCGACCTAACCAGAATAAAAACGGTTGCGAGAGCTGTAAACAGAAACTTCTGTTTACAGCAACAGAAACTTCTGTTTACAGCATGAGTTTAAGTGTTTGTGTAATGACCAAGTTGTGCTTACAGTTTCACTGTTATCAACGATTTTAATATTTCGTCCTTAGTATTTGTCAATTTAAGTTATTAAACTTGTTCAACAAGCCTATGATGCTTATCCACTAACGTAAAGGTTCACACTACGATGGCTTTGCTTCGATTTACTCTAAAGCTTTACAAGTGAATAAAGAACTTCCGGATTTTGCGGTGCCTATTAAATAATAATTTGAAAAAAAAAAAGAATCAAACTAAAAGAAGTACAACATGCAGCAATAAAAATCTAATATTAAGCCAACCAGAATAGTTGTAAATTATAAAACACACATAACTCTTCATATATAAATTACCTTAGTCAAAAAGACGCGGGATTCAAAATTTTAATGTTGTTCTGGGATTAATTAATTAATGTGTGTGTGAGTTCGAACTTCATGATAAGAAATTTGTTTATACAATTGGGGAAAGTTGTTAGCAATTAACGTTTTTTTTTTTTTTTTTTAAATACATGTCAATTTATATTATGCTCGACAGGTTAAAATTTTTTCGTCTTTTTTCTTTTTAAATTAAATATTACAATAAAAATTCACGCGATCTAGATTTATTTAGTTTTAGGTATTTTTTTCTTTTAAATTCTTTTGTTTTTTCACCTTTTTATTAATAATAATATAAAAACAAGTCGAGAAAATGCGACTCTTCTCGGCTGTTTTCCTTTTTAGTGTTTGAAGTTACTCGCTACACATTGCTCTCCTTTTGTTCTCTTATTTATTAGATACGTATTAGCTTTGATTTTCAAGTATATTAGTTTAGTAATCATCAAGGTCGACATCATCCAAAGGTTCGTCGGCTTGAAGCGATTGGAAATCTACTTTGTAGCGCAAGATTCCTAAGTTATTCAAACAAGTAGCAAATATAGTTTTAGCCCATTTAGCGCAAAGGATTTGGATTTAAGTATTTTGGCAGCATTAAAATGGAAAAATACGTAGAGAAAAGTTTTTCGATAAGACACATGAGTTACAAAACTGATTTTGAAGGTGGCATTAGCAATAAATTCCTGCTTAATTTAGAAGAGAAGAAAAGCAAAACTAAAAACTCACCTCCTATTCCACCGAATCCTCGGACAAACTGACTACCCTCCTGAGATTTGTCGGTAATGATCTCAAGTGTAGCACCGAATATTTTATAATTGTTCGCAAGCCATTCCAAAAGCGGTTGAGACTCTATTAATTCCATTTCGACCCCACTCTTAAATAATAATAAAATTTATGTTAAGGCATTCAAATACAATGGAAAAGGGACTTACTTCTTTGTCGGTAAAGTGTGATTTGTCCTTTTCCTGTTCGGGCGTTAGATGTAATACTGTGGTCGACGTTGAGTTGGCATGATTCTTCAGCACGTACCGTTGAATGTCTAGATTCTCCCAGCAAATCAATGTTTCGACTGAACCTAGCTCCAATGCTCTTAAGGTGTCTTCAACGCCAAAGCAGTATTTACCTGTATCCTATTAAAAGAATATAACAATCATGAGAAATGGCTTCGAAAAAGTTTTAGCCCATCTACTCACCTGAGAGATTTCATCAAAGTAGCGGCCTATGAGTTTCTTTTCTTGGATAAATTTGACATTTTGCAATGACTCGGCAGCCAGTTCTATCGCTTGATTAAATCCATTTTCGCCTCCATAGGAAACGTCCACCAGTTTAATAATCTTCGATTGCAGTCTCTACAAAAGATCGAAACCATTTGCAATGAGCAATGAACATGCGATTGCGTTCTAAATTGCTTACAGGATCAAACATATCAGATTGACTCAGTTCAGTTTTAAAATCAGCGCTACCGGCCAAAATAAGCCCCGCTATATTTGGCTTATCATTTGTAATGAACAGCTGTGTGGCAACTTCGGCTACTTTTCGCACATAATTGTGACGCTTCTCCATACGCAATCGAGCAAAACGCAACGCTGACTGACCACCACGACCGTGCTTCTTGGGCAGGTCCACCGTAAACTTGTGCAATACCTCGCGGGTGTTACCCTGCAGCGTACCAAACAGCGCCCCATTACCATCCATCACTATAAAGCCGAATTTGTTGTCGTCCGCAAGAAGGGCGGTCAACGCCTCTGTGTGGAACTTATTATCGCACAAGTACAGGGATGTATTGATGGGTTTAAATGGCTCAAAATCGATGTTGACTTTCTTCTCTTTGCCCTCTTCCGTGACAATGGTGCCGCAATAAATAACTAAACCATTTGGAGGCACTTCAATGGAAAGAATAAACAAATTTCGAGTTCTTTGGTTAATTTTTCAGCATGACACGGCTATTTTGGAGCGCTCTACATACCTTTGGTGTATAGTTTAAGTCTATGCTGCACAGATGTGATGGCACCCAGGACAGACAGCCGATTGACACGTGATTTAATATTAGACGCAGTTCCAAATTCATCCGCCAACATTTTGCTTACACGTGAGATTTGATCTTTTGGTGGAATAATCAGTGAAATCATGCTGGTGCCATTACTGTAAGAAAAAAAGAGCAATTAAAAATAACTCAAGAAATCTAAGTTAAGAATTTAGCTTATCGATAAGCAATAAAATGTTAAAAAAGAAGTTAAAAAAATGTGCTAATTGGAGTTGCAGCTAATTTGGAAGAAACCTGATCTCGTTAATAATAAATAATGAATGAGCAATAAATGCGTTCATCAAATGTTATGACCGTAACAATTAGTTTTCTTTATTATTTTTATAGAACTACTATTGGGAACTAGCTTTAAAAGCAGATTTATGCAAACTGTTGTAATAACTGTAAATGACACGTAAGTTACATAAAACTACATTGTTTATCATGTTTCATTTCTTAGGTAAAATTGTCGCCAAGAATCGGTTCTAAAGGAATTTTCCCTCTACATACATTGAAATGAATTTGTAAGTAACTTCTAGTTTCTGGTCTTTAGCCAAAAACGATCAGTAGGAAAAATAAGGAACTCATTAAAAATAAGAACTATTTTTTTCTGTAACGTAAATGTGAACGATGATGGAGAAGACATACTTTAAACGTTGCTCGTAAACTTTATGAGCAACATGACACCAAAAAACAAACAAGTAATCAACAGCTTGGAGAAAATGAGTGTTTTTTCGGTAGCAGTTACTTGCATGAAATGACAAGTCTAACCCATTCGTTTTCTTACACCTAATTTGTGAACTATGTAGGTGTTTTGAATTACAGCCTCTAAATATTCCCTAAAAAAAAAACACTAAAGCCTCCTCGAGCAAGTGAAAGCTTGTGGATTTTTTTATACCCCATCTCATGAGAGTATATTAAGTGTGTCACATATTGTATAGCTTGTATTGTATTGTAACACTGTTAATATATAATGGTAGACCCCAAGACCTAAGAGGAATATTGTCGAGACCGCATCCTGAATCGACTAAGCCATGTCCGTTCGTCCGTGTGTATCTCACAAGGTTTTAGTGAAGAAATTTAGTGCAGAAGAAAATCGTTAACCTGTACAGCTTAGGTTAAAGTTTTGTTAAAATTGTTAAAATTTGTCAAATCCGAACCAAGAAACTAAATTTTTAAGCATGCATTTAATAGTACATTAAAGCCGCACCTAATTTCAACATTTAAGCTGAATTCAACATTTCACCCTGAATTCAACATTAAAGCCGCACCTAATTTCAACATTTAAGCTGAATTCAACATTTCACCCTAAATGTTCAGCGTTTCGCCATATATTTGCAGGATTTATAAATGTTAAATTTTGAATTTTGACTGGACATTTTGAAGTTTGTGGAATTGAACAAACCTCTCAAACTTCCGAATCTCTTTTTTTTGTAAGAGAATTCAGGGCAGTTGATAGAAAATACTCAAATAAAAAGTTGGTAATTTGACAAAAATAAATAAAAATGTTCTGTGACGTATTTAAAAACAAAAAATATTGGCCATTGAAGGCAACGCCCGGTGGAGAATAGAGAAATATGTAGACCTGTAACAACGTCAGCGGCGATTGAAGGCAGCCCCCCCGGTGAAGAATAGAGGAATATGTAGAGACCTGCAACAACGTCAGTTTTTGGAACATTCCCAAATTTATTATCCGGCTTTGATTTACGTGTCAACTGGCGAATAAATACACAAAAACTGACCAATGAAACTAAGGCGGGAAAACAGTAGGCAGTCAAGTCTTGAAGAAACCGTTAAGACCGACACATTTCTTAGTTTCATAGTTTCTTAATCGTTGCCTAGTGAATCGTGATAGACGAATTGAGTCTTTTGTGTTTAGATCGCTTAGATCATTGTACGAGAAAGTTTTAAGGTGAATACATATTTCGTTAGTGAGAGCGAGCGGAGCTTGTGCAGAGAAGCTGACATATGTTTGTTTTCAATGCATCGGTTGTTTAATTCATGCAGCTCCTTCAGAAGTCAAGAGAATAAACACTTAACCTATAAAAGCACTCTAAGTTGCATGATTGCCTATCAGAACGTATCCTGTTATGACACAGAATTTAGCTCTTATTTATACAAATTAATTTATATCAATGCATATCAATTAATGGATATTAAGGGCGAAAAAATTTTTAAAGATTCAGCTTTGGGCAAATCGGTTTCGTCACCAGACAAGTATTTCCACTTGTCTATGTAAGGTTTGTTCCTTCGATTTTATAAAGCTTTAGCATTTGTTTTCATAGTGATTGCTGTGCCTAAGGAGCTTTTGCAAAAAAGATTGAGAGAGAAGTTCCAAGTCTGACGGGTTCGTCAGCCTTAAAGATTTTTGGAATGTCCCTATTCTCAGGCACCCAAATAGGTATATGTATACTGAACTCTCTTACATTTCCGAAAGTCTGCGTGACAATTGGCGTCTGTGTTTCTAGGAAGGGTCTTGGGTGTATACAGGATGGAGGATTGACCTATATCGCTACCGGTCCACTGTGAGGTTTTGAGGCCGTGGTTGCAGATATTTGTCTGTTGAGGACGTCAAGGCGTAAAAGGAAGAAGAAAATGTGCTACCTAGGGAGTGATGCGAAGTGTTCACTGCGGAGGGTTGATATGTGGGATTTTGTGTTTCCTGGACACCCGTCGCCTTCCAGGCTTATATTTACTTGTAAGTCGAAGAAGTGACCATATTACTTAACCTTGCGGGTATCCTCTGCTGAGAGATCTTAACAGTATACCTATAACCTCTTTTGTTAAAAGTTAATTGATAAACACATTAAATAAGCCGTCCGTCCTCAGAGCTGGTAGTTTAACTGTAATCGCAGATAAATTGACGTTATTAAAAGCGCATTTAAATACACCTAGAAATAAGAGAATATTTAAGAAACTAGGGCGTATAAAGCTGTTTGAAAAGAATCCACCTTTGCATGGTAAGCTTTAGGCTGCAGTCTGTTGTCAAAGAAATTATGAGACTAATTAATGGGTCTGAGATCTTTTGAACACTATGTTTTCTTTTAACATTTCAGAACTAAATGCGATACTTGAACATTTCAAATTAAGTTCAATTTTTTTGATCTTGATATACAATCGACCCTAAAAGGTCACAGTGTGTCTTAAACTATGTAGAAAACTGTTTGGTCCAATTTTTTCTTTGCCAATTAAAATCGTACAGTCGACACTTTCACCGACCCTTTATTGTCAAAAATTATTGACGAATTTTCCGACTTCTATTCTATCTAAAGCAAATTGCTAATCTCACTCTGCCTACGTCATTACAATTCATGACACAATTTCACCTTTTGCCTTCAATAAATAAAGAAACGCTGAAAACCAAACAAAACTTTTGGTTTACGTACCGAATTTCAGACAAAACAACTCCACTTAGCCAAAACTGGATCGAACTAGACGCCTTTAACCAAATACTTCAACAGTAACCTCATTGCAAATGGCCAACGTGTTGCGCTAAATAGTATCTACATACAGTATGTATGCACGTATCTATCGATTTGTTTGGTCACTGGCTGGGGCTGCTCGTTTTTTCACGTCGCGCTAGAATTTCCCACTTCATCACATCAAAGCTGACCCTTCACACAGGTAGGTTAGCGGAGAATAATGCAACTCTCAGAGGCTTACATAACAAAACTTGTAGCCAAAATAATGCACGCTGATTTGCAGCGTTATTTAGAAGTAGTGACACGGAACACGATTTTTAACATGTACCTCACTGGCGCGGCGCATGCTGCACGCTTCACTTAAGAAATTAGCACGAGACTTCACGCGAGCTATAGAGTATGTTGTGGGGCCAATTGCATCGCCAGCGAACGAGAGAACTTCGATAAAAATAAAAAAACCTAAAAGGAACGATCGGACAACGTAGCGAACAACTCTGATGATGTTTGCAAATTCAATTAAACAACCTTCAAATAACTTTTTTTAGCCGTAGCTCGTCAACGCTGCATTTTGCCACCTCAGTGTACTTTTTCTTTCTTTACTTCATAACTTTGCGCACCAAAAACGAAAAAAGGCCAGAGGAAAGTGGCAAAGGAGTGGTACTTTTTAATGAACCCAGAGCGACAAAAATTGTTGGAAGCTTTTCCCATCACAAAAATACAGCATCTTCAATTTCACGGAATCGACAAGGGCATTTTTCTCACAAAGTTTGTCTTATGAAAATTGTCTTTTATCCTTCGAGATGTTTTGGCATCCGAAAGAACAAAAAGATTGACAAAGGTAGCGAACGGACAAAGAAAGTTGCTGCATGCAATGACCTAGCAACACGCATTATGCTCTTCGGTCTTAGGCAGCACAGCGAGGGTCAAAGGATTTGAATATAAATTTTAAAAGATAACTCACCCGCGAGCCATTTCCAAACTCTTGATGAGTTTCTTGATTTTCCAAATTTCCACATTGCGATCAGCGGACGTCTCTTCGCCGGACATCTTGATGAGTTTTCTTGAATTCCTTTACGTTTTGGGGGGCGAATTCTTCGATTTATTTTTCACTCGGGAAACTGCGATGTTCACGAAAGATTTATTTAAGTATTTTTTAAGTAAAAAACTAAAAAAAAACGTGTAACAAACGACGGAGAAAACAAAAAAGACCAATTTGTGTGTTGGTAGAGGAAAAATTTCTGTATTAATTGCCCAAGACGAAAGGTTCTCGTGGCAAAATATGGCGTTTGACTAGGCGCACACACGTTCCAGTTCAGTCAAGTTCCCGAAGAGATTAAAAAAAAAACTTGCGCACACTCGGTTTGTCTTTTTCGTTCGCGCGGCTTTGCCAAGTAGAGATTTGAAATGAACCTACTTTTTTCCTTGTCTTTCTTTCTTTAAGATGTTCTGTTTCACACGGTTGCAGCACTTTCTTTTTTTTTATGCTGAAGGATGAATGAATGTCTGTGGGGTGACGGGTGGGGTTATATGTCAAGAGTCCGAACAGTGGGCTGCAATTTAATTTTAAACGATAAGAAATGGCACAGCTTCGGAAATATTTTTACTTACAGTGAAAATTGAGTAGTTTAACCTTGAACTGGTGAGCAAATTGATAAGAAAACTGCTTGAAAAATGCTCAATTTGGCATGAGTAAGATCGAAGTAGATGAGCGAACTTCTCACGCCATGTGCAGTTTTCAAGAAAAGGAACGTTTTAAAGGTCGAACGGAACGTTATGGACTGGGTAATGAAACCATCTAGTCGCGAAAATTGCAATTTCGTCATTTTGCGAAAAAAGAACGGAGATGAGTTCGAAAATGCGTCAAACCGCAAAAAGCCTACATTCCCCATACTGGCTACCAACAACAAGTTAAGATCAGTTTAGGTTAAAACATGCCTCCACCTGATTTAAGATTAAAAAAAAATACATATTAACTTGATACTACCATTTTTTCCCTGTCGTTTTGGCACTCAAAAGAGAGTGACGATGCCCAAGCGAACAATTTTGTTGCGAAAATTCCAATTAAGTTTATTCCGACAGTGTCAGTTTGCCAAGAGAAGGGAATTGCGCTCTTCCTTTTTTGAGCAAAAACCATTTTGTAGGGATGGCAAACGTCAAAGTAAATGGATTTTGTATGTGAATCGCGCGGTTTCTTTACGACATTTGCTTGTTTATTAAATTTATGCGATTTTAGAAAAATAAAGGTGTTTCAAAAGCACAAATTACTTAATGAATTAGATATTCAACTAGACTGGAAAGCCGGGGGGCCTACAAGCTGTTGCCTTGGTAATGCCTGGAAATCCATGCATACTCTCACATTTTGTCAATGTATTCCATACTTGAAGAGATTCACCACGAAGTTCAAGTGATTCACCACGAAAACATGGCGGAATCAGCTTTTTGCTCCGTCTTCCGGAGAAAAATTGTAACGAATTCCAATATCTGGAAGTCGCAGTTTGGGGTCGTGTTACATGAATGTTGCTTTCCGTGAGAAATTAAAATAATTTTTACCGTAATCGGATTTGAGTTTTATGTACATTAAACCTCTAATTAATACAAACGAAACATAAAAAGTTCATATAAAATTTAGTATCAGCAATACTTAATTCCCTTTAGGGTTTATTCTTACGACAAGTTTAAGTTTTGAGTTATCACAGCTTTGAAGGCAAAAAAAATCTTCCAGAAATTAATAAACGCAAAAAACCTGTATCAAAATACACAAGCGTGTGATTACCAATACTGCAAGCTACCGACTGCAAACTTAAGAAACAAGAATGACAATGATAAAAGAATTTTATGAAAAATTAAAATACTGCTCCAGTTAAAAAAAAAAAAACTATGGGGAGGATTACAATCCGCCTAGGCGAATCATTGGATACCCCATCCCAATTGACCACTGTCAAGCTCCAAAATGCGTCAAAAATCTTGGTTGTTAAATTTCAGTTTCTATCAACTTTAATTGTGTTACTAATTTGTCAGTGAAGAATCTTCTTTTTTTAAAAAGGGACGTGGAATCAACCCCTTTTCAATAACATAAACTTTTTTATTATATTTTTTATCAGATGCAGTATACACGTATTGATTGCAGTTTTATATTCAAAATTTGATTTTTTACTTAAAAACGCCCCAAAAAGTGGGCGTGGCAAAAATTTATTTATTTGAGTTGATAGCTTACGCTCATACCTGAATATTTTATGGTGCAAGTTTTTTGGATTTAAAGCAAATATATCAAATAAAAGCCGTTTATTAGAATGCATATTAAATATGACCACGCTTACAAGAGGGCGGTTTTCGCTTTTTTTTTAAATGCCCATCACAATACACTTAAGTGAGGATATTGCATACCAAATTTCAGCTTGCTACAACAATTTTGATTTTTCATGCTATTAAGTAAAGTGGGCGGAAGTCAAAAAATTTTACACTTGTACTGCTTCGGGACCCAAAAAGAACAGATATCAAGTCTCACGTTCTTAGCTCAAAATTTAAGGCCTAAAACTACCGACAGACGGACGAACGGACATGGCTCATTCGACTTACAATTCGGTCTCGATCATATGCCCTTAAGGTCTTGGGGGTCTACGGTGATTATTTTTCTATGTTACAAACTATGAATCAAACTTAATATACCTCCTATCCTATGGGGTGGGGTATAAAAACAAAAAAAATCATATGGCCAATTGTTATTTAAGCACTTTCTTAAGAAAATTCTCACAAACACATTGATACAAGAAAAAGATCAGAACCGTTTTCGGACAAAATAACTTAAATAAATAAATAAAAATCGAAAGCCTTTTCCTAAGATGGAAGTTTTCTCGATTGTTTCCTAACTGTTGCTCTTGTTTTGCTGAATAACTTATATTTTCTGCATTCCTACATAACTAAAAACTGAACATCAATAACACATGGACGATTCTGGAGAAAAGAAAAGCCCAACTGCGTAATAATAATAATAAGGGTCTCACACGCATTCACCGTCGCAAGACCGAAAAGCATAAACAACAAATAAACAAATAGGTTTTGGGGAAAAGGGGACACACAAGTTGAATATTTAGTTATTAAGTAATTTGTGACCCGAACTATATTGAAGAAAAGACTAAATTCGTAAAAATATCCAATTACGTCATAAACATTCCAGTATTTCCAGGCACATTCAAATGAACTAAATTTTACGATTTTGTAGTCTCAATGTAGGCTCACCCCAAGTGTGGGCAAAATTAAAACAGAATTGTCATTTTGACTTTAATGACTTGTGTGTTATCTTTTATGACTTTTTTAAGATATGTATCTAAATTTTTCAAATGTCAGTGTGAAATTCACCTCGCTATTTTGGCGGGCTCTCAAATTTTTGTTTACTTTTCTCACACGTATTCACCGACACGGAACTCAAAACAACAACAACAAATAAACAAATGGGTTTTGGGGGGAAAGGGACGCTTTAGTTGAATATCTAGTTATTAAGTAATTTGTGTTCAAGAGTCTTCTTAATTATCAGTGGTATCGTTGAATTTTGAACGAAAAACGATCTAAAAAATTTATGGTATAATAATAGTTTTACGGTATAATTTTATTTTTACTAGTATGTGGAACAATGAATTCATACAAAAATTCAATTCTTCAAGATATCAAATATGTATCAACTAGACAAAAATATCGTCAAATGTTTGATAATTTGATAATTCACATATGATTTATTGGGCTAACAAAATAAAATTTAATATTAACAACAACTATACAATCCTTAAGTGGTTGGGGTGACCCTCTTAAAACTATTCCATGCTAAGTTATACCATGCCTCCACCTAGCACTAATCGTCGATTAATATTAAGTCCTCTACAAATCACGCGATTTACCACACAAATTTAAATCCTCTCGGCAAGCGATTAAAAATAAATCCTCTCATAAAACCCATTCACCCTATTCACAAACCTTTTTTCTGCACCTTTGTAACAGTTTGAGATTCAAAAAAGGAAACTAAAACTGTCCCTGTGCGAAAAATCAGTCACAAGTACGTTATTTATTGTGCCTTTTACTGAAAAAATCGTTTTCGCTCCTTGGAAATGACATCGCCACTCTCTTTTGAGAGCCAAAATGACAGAAACAGAGTTTTCGTGTCAAATTAATCCTATATTTGTCCGATGGAGCTTTGGGATTAATTTAATCGTCTCCCGCTAATCTTCTTTTAATTATCGGTGGAGACAAAGTACTAAATGCTTAGAAAAATTAAGCAAATATAATCGACCACATGAGCAAAAAAGGCAAGAAATAAAACTTTTAACGATGATTAACAATACAAAGGCTTATTTCATAGAACAAAAAACTAGACCAAAACAACAAAAGTAATTGAATTTGAAATTTAAAACAGATTCTAGACTTCGAAAAAGCTTAGCAAATAGACTACGTTTTGCATGACACATGAAGCGGTTTAATGGACCTAGAGTCCTTGGTTCTTCTGCTGCACAGACAAAGTGTAAAAATTGGCTCAATAGTTCAACGGCCACGCCCACTACTAGCTTTAATGTCGGATAACTTTTTTTTACATTTTCTTTCAATATGCCTTTTGGTCAAGTTTGACATAGCGTAGGATCTTAAATATTGGTACTGAATAATGTTGGCCACAAACCCCCAGGAGCTCCACTTGCAATGGGCAAAGCAATCAATTGATTGAAATATTTAAATTGATAAATTGTTTCACTACTAGTGTAGACGCTTTTGAAATTAGCTTTGCAATATTGATTTTTAAATGGCCATCAATGATTGATTTCCATTTGAGAGTAATCATTGCCATAAATCTACGTGACAATGAGTTTGAAAATTACATTTGACACTTAAATTTAATATTTTCGGCTTCATCGGCTTCTATACAAAAAAAATTATTAATTTCAAACCCGAAATCAAAACTTTTATGATTTTCTTTTTCGTTTAAAATTTGTATTTGTAGGCAGTGAAACGCCTACATTGAAAATGATTGAAAATCTAGCCAGTTATTTTTTCATTGCGATTGCCATGTTCATTTCCATTGCATTGGGCATTGATAGTGGAACCACAGCGCTAACAGGGCAAAAATTGGACCGCCCAAAATATCAACAATGCCCACTTTTAGTTAGATTTTTACAAACCCGATTTCTCGGGAAGTTCACTCCAAATCAAAAAAAAAAAATTATGACAAATATTATAGATACTACTAGCTAAAGTTTCCTTCATACAAATTTTTAAGCTGAGCTCTCTTTTAAGGGGCGTTTTTAGGAAAAAACAGTTTTTTTTTTCTGAAATAACTTTCGCTTTTACCGTATTTTCTCATGATTTTAACGAATTTACAATTAATTGATTTCAATATTTACTCCATACCCACATTTGTGGGCGTGGCTTATACAAATAATATATAAATTCGAGCCAAAAAACTTAAGGATTTGATTGTACTTGGTATATGGGATCGGGTATATAGAAGTTTGTCACAGACGAACTCTTGCACTTAAGACGCGTTGTCACAAGGAACAAGAACAGCAACATAAACAGATATTCATACATTAGCAACACAAAAAGTATTCAGCGAATTTAGGTTTCAGTTGCTAATGTATAGGATTCTGTTTCTGTTCCTGTTTTACGTTACTTATGACAATGCGGCTTTAAGCTTACGCGATCAGCTGATATAAAAGCTCAAAAACGAAATTGCATGGAAATGACGAATTGATGAACTTACTCACATTTGTAAATAAATGTCGGAGGATGGGTAAGTTCATCAATTTCAGGTTTTGCATGTCCGAAGTTGAACATCTAGTTATTCAGTAATTTATGGCGGGAGAACGCAATTTGAAAATCTTGTTATTCAGTAATTTATGATTACTGCGGATAATGTGTAGAGGAGCTCTTCAAGCACCCTGTTTCGCAAAGAGTGTGAAGCTCGGATGCATTCAGTTTTCTGTTTTTGACGTTTCTTGTCAGCTGTCAATCAAATTTTTTTTTTTAAAGCACGCTTTTGAATATTTTTGTTAAAAACCTTAACAATTAAAATAATGCCTCCAACAAACCGCAAGTCGTTATACCCCGAGTCCTCCATTCCCTATACTGTATACTTAAAAGCTGATAAGGAAAATGGGCTCGCATCTGAAAAAAAAGCACAAACTCTTGAATTCAGCCCAAGACCAACTTGTAAGGATCAATTATCTTGTGATTTAACACAAGTAATTCTAGTTATTTCCCTCTAGTTCTAAAGGTCGGGGTTCTGTCACAGGTGAAAGGATCCGCATACTTAGAATACGGTAGCACAAAACTCATTGCAGCAATCCTTCCTCCTCGGGAAATAAACAAACAATCCAGAAAAAAGTGAGTATCAGCCTGTCCTTGACACTCCTCTTACTGACCTGTACTTCACAGTGCCCTTGGCGTTATATCGTGTGACCTTAAGTATGCACCATTCGCTACCCACGACCGCACACAGAGCCTCACCAAGAAAGAACAGTTCCTTAGTGTCGCCCTTAAGAAGGCTCTCGAGCCTGTTATATGCTTGCATGAGTTTCCCAATTTCCAGATCGACATTGTGGTCTACGTCCTACAAGATGACGGCTGCGCTCTCAGCTCTGCCATTAACTGTTGCGGAGCTGCTTTGGCCGAAGGCGGCATTCCTGTGTATGATGTCATAACGGCATCCACACTCTGCGTACTGGGCCAGCGAATATTTGTCAACCCTACCGGTAAGAACTGGATTACATTCGATTTTAACAAAGCTTCATGCCACTTTATTGTTCCAGCTGAAGAAGAAGACCTCGTTCAGCTTGAAGTTAAGGGTGACAAGCCCACCGAACACGGACTTTGTGTTGTGGCCAGCTTATCTGCTGTTAACCAAGTATCTGAATGCTTCCAAAAGGGCTACATGGATTTCGCTACAATCGAGAAACTCACCAACCACGCTCTTGAGGTAAACCAAAGCCTACTTCTCACTGTGAAGCACGTTCTTGTCAGCAAAGTAAAGCACCACTTGAAGTGATTCTCGTCCAAAGTACAATTCTCTTTTATTGTTTCCATATCAGCCTAAAAACAGTCCTAGACAATTTTAAATTCTACAATCTAAGCGTCCGTGGCGGCCTCAAGAACCGCTCCCGAGTACGCCAAGTCCCAGTAGTGCTCCACTTGATGCTTTTGAAAGAACTCCCGGGCCATTTTTTCCATTGGAAACACTTTAAACTTGATTTCGCCAAAATGCCGCCGTTGGCTTGTTCCCTCCCAGACGAGCACGCAGGAATTCGGAACCTCCTGGCCATCTGGATTCTTGACCATGTCCTCTTCCCACTTTATGCGCGTCAGCATCAGTCGCCGGTACTTCTTCTGCTGCCTTGGTCCGCCTTCTACCACTATAACGCAGCAATCGCGAAATAGCACCACCGATCCGGTCATGTGGAGTTGCTTCGCGTTTGTCTCCACCTTGAATTTCTTGCTGGCGTTGTCCTGTAGATCCCTAATGCGATACACGCTCACATGCACACCACACGAGGTGTCCTCCTTGATCTTTCGAATTTTTTTCTCTCGTTTTTGTTCGACAGTAAGCTTTCGGGCGTTGTTTGCGTCCTCGTGTGCCTTTTGCCGCTTGGCCATCTGCTCGCGAACGTGGGCCTCGATTTTGGTCGGATCCTGCACAGCTTCAGAACCTAGCACGCGCATAAGGTTGGAGATTCTAAGCTTGGGCTCGGGCGGTGGGACAAGTCCTAAGCGGATTTTTTCCTGTTCTTCCTTCCATGCTTCGCGCCGATTTTGGCGGCGAAGCTTTTTGCGCTCCTTCTTGGTCAAAAACACTGGAAGGTAGACGGGCTTGAGCGGTTCGTCTGAAATGGAAGAAAACTAGCTCAGTTCAAGACTCGAAAGGAAATAGAAAAAACTTACTCGGTGGTTTCATCTGTGTTGGATGCTCAATCAGGTTTGTGATGGCCGAGCGGCGAATGCAAATAGTTCCGTTGTTGTCCATTGTGCTTAGGTCGTTTGCCAGAATAACCGAGTCCCACCATTCCATGCTGGGCACATCGTCGGGTGTGTCTTGCTTCGGCGCGATCAGAGCCAACTTGGTTGCTGAGCTGATGCCCGTCTTTCTAGCGATCTGTGAAATCTCATTCTGCAACTTCTCCAATTGCGATTTCATGCGCATCCGCTCGGCCATTTGAAGAAACTTTCCGGGCTCATGGAACCGCAGCATTCGCTTGTTTCGAAGAATCGGTTTCTGAGCAATTCGGTCGTCAAAGAATTTTACGTTGTCATCTGGGCCGGCTTTATCGACGACCTGATTCTTCGTAAACACTTCGCGCTTCTTGGCACGGATATTTGCCTTCAGGGTCGGCGTCAGTGTTGGAATGTTGACAGCCCTACCACTCTTGTCAATGGTCCTGCCCTCTTCATCCAGAATAAGGGGCTTTGGCCGATCCTGCACAACTGGTGGGATTATGTTCGCCAAAGTTCCAGAGAGCTTCGCTCTAATTTGGGCTTGCAATTCGGCAATCTTTCGCGCTTTCTCCGAATCTTCGGGCTTCTTAGCGAGCACTTGCGAGGCAAGGGCAACCGGCAGCCCAATTTGGGGAACCGCAGCAAGAATAGGATCCTTGGCCTTCAGATTGTTCAGGGCTCGCTTACGTTCCTCGATCTCCCGCTGGGCGTTTGCCATCATCAGCTTTATTTGGTTAGAGCTAAGATTACTTGGAGGTTTGTCTGGTTTGGTCGGATCTACTGCAATGGTCGTAGGCAAAGTTGGCTTCGAATCGTCCACACGTTGCTTTTTGACATCCTTATCTCTTGAACTAGGTTCGTCGTTGGTTGGACGTTTCTTTGCCTTTTGGGCACCGTTGCGGTAGTCATCTAGGTGCTGGAGTATTTTCTCAGTTAGTCGCGAAGCTTTTTTGGAATCGACTACTGTGGCTATCTTGTCGCCGATACGACGCTTGTCGTAGCCATTGTACAAGCAATGTTCGATTGTACTGACTAGTGAGCGGTCCTCGGAGCCGACAGTTTTAGAGACAATCGATGTTATATCCGAATGAAGATCCTCGATTTCTTTACGAGAATAATAGGCCATGGTTTGGCTTTAAATTATTTCTAAGCTCAACAGTTTAATTTTATAAGCACGAAAAAATAAAATTAAACGTTTGCCAAAGTTTACGTGAAGAAAGCGAGATGTCAATTTTGACACGAGCTAATGCAATGGGTGTGTTTCAAGTGCGAAGATGCATTTGGCTGTTGTCGATGCGCTACAGGGTGCCATGATTTTTTTTTTCCTTGAGTAAAATCCGACTAAAATTACTGAATAACTAGACTTCCAACTAGCATCCCTCTTGCCCTTTTAACACCGATTTGTTTACTTTTTATAAACAAAGAAATACCTGCGAGAAGATGCCATAACTATTTGCCTTACGGGATCAGACGATGTAAAACCGCCAACACGGAATTGCGCGGAATAGACGAAATCCAAAATTTGCTCATATTTGTAAGCGCATGTCATATCATAGGTAAATTCGTGAATTTAAGCTCTGGGATAAAGTCGCTTTGTCACAGCTGGGGGTTAATGTCGGAGGTTGAATTTTTAGTAATTCAGTATTTCTCATGGTATTTATACGTATTCACCAACACACTGTTCGAAAACCGCATAAAAAATCAAAGCAAATGCGTGTCGGAGCCAGCCGGCTCGACAATTAGGCCAGGGACACATGGCGACATAATAACGCGCGACAACAAACAGCGCGATTTTCTGCAGCAAGCATACTCAACACACACGAGCGATATATTTCCGTGCGATTCCTGTCAGTTTTGATGAAAAATTTAATTTTCGTCGTTAAAAAAAAATTGCAAGCTTTTCGTAATAAACTCAGTACACAACCACTTATCATAAATTACTAAATAACTAGATATTCAACTTCAGACATGCAAAAGCTTTGCCCACAAGCTGAATTTGATGAATTTACGCATCCATTGACATTGGTTTACAAATTTGAGTAAATTCCTCAATTCCTCATTTCCATGCAAATTCGTTTTGTAGCTTTTACATCAGCTGATCGCGTGAGTTAAATTGTTGTTGTATCTTCTTACACGTATTCACCAACACGGAAATTTAGAGTTTTATAAAAGGTTTAAAGGCTTTATAAAAAACGTAAACAAATGGGTGTTGAAGGGTAAGAAGGACGCAAGTTGAATATCTAGTTATTCAGTAATTTATAACACTTATTTTCGAGGCGATTCCGGTGTATCGTGGTGAAAACAGTCACTTTTTATCGTTATATAAAATAAAACTGTATTTTTTGTCGTGCGGCTTGAGAGAGTCGCAATTCGGAAATTTGTCGCAAAACGAGTCTCGTGCCTAATTGTCATAGCCGCAATCGTGTGTTGTCTAGAATATAAACGCGTGTGCTTCTAGTCGGACGGTAATTGGTTACGCGTTTTTCTGCCGCCGTGTGTCTCTGGCCTTAATAGAACGAAACGGGATCGCGGAGGGCAAGAGGGACGAAACCTAAATATCTGAAGTCATTGTTGTTTTATAGAATGTAATATTATATGATTGTGAATACCCTGATTAATGTAACTAATTGTGAACGCAGCCTTATGTTTAAATGTCAATGAATAAAGTCCATATTTCCTTCTTCTGGATTCAACGCTCGAACTGTTTGGTTGGTTATTTATCTGGCTGTATTTTCAGAACGTTTTTCAACAGGTTTTGGGCCCAGAAATCGCGAAATAAATTATCTGCCGCATTTTAAACAAATTTATTTAAAAGTCTTTAGTAAATTTTGATTTCGATGGTTTAACCTTCAACGTTTTTTTCGCGGATTTGAAAAACCTAACCAAACATGACCTCCAATACCATCTGCGTTGAAAAGCTGAAAGGCAGGGAGAACTATGATGTTTGGAAAATCGCAGCAAAATCTTACATGGTAATCAAGGGTCTGTGGAGCTGTTTCGAGTCAGAGCCAGGAGCAAACGCCACGGAAGCTGAATTGGCGAAAGATCTGAAAGCGAAATCGGAGCTTATTTTGTTGCTGGAGACTCGGAACTATTCATACATAGCTGATGCAACGACGGGAAAAGGTGCGTGGGACAGTTTGACGAGCGCTTTCGAGGATAATGGTTTGTGCCGAAAGGTAGATTTACTGAAGCAACTCGTTCAATTGAAGTTGAGTGAGTGTGGATCTATGGAAGACTACGTTAACAAAATGGTTATGACGTCGATTAAGGTGCGAAAGGCTGGACTAAATATTGACGATGAGATTGTTGCTTCGTTGATGTTGGCTGGGTTGCCAGAGGACTATAAGGCGTTGGTGATGGCGGTAGAAAATTCGACCTCTAAACTAACAAGCGATGCTGTGAAAACCCTTTTGTTACAGCAGGTTAAATACGATGTCAAAAATTCGGAAAACGCGATGTTCACGACTAGAAAATTTAAGGCAAACAAATTTAAAATGCGTTCTAAGCTTAGATGTCACAACTGTGGGGAAGTTGCTCACTTCGCGAGGCAATGTCCATCAAAGAAGCGGCAACAAGAAAAGTCAAACGGTAAAGCCTTGTTCACTTCGTTTTTTGTCAACAGTGCGGTGTCAGAAACTTGTTGGTATGTCGACTCAGGCGCGTCGGCACACATGACCATGTGCAAACGAGTTTTAACAAACCTTAGGCAACCTGCTCATAAGGAGATCGTTGTTGCGAACAGCGAAAAATTGCCAATTGAATGCATAGGTGACGTAAGCGTAACTCTTTTGGATGGGAAAAACAGAACAAACGCTACAATTTATAATGTTCAGTATGTTCCCAATCTATGCGCTAATTTGCTCTCCGTTAGCCAGTTGGTAAGAAACGGCACAACTGTCCGGTTTGAGGCGGACACCTGTAAAATCTTCGATGAGAACAACAATCTTCTCGCAACTGCATCCTTGGTTGACAATATGTACCGTTTGAACTGCGAAATTGGCGATACCGAATCTTCGTCTGCAGTTGCTTTACATGTGAAATGTGATACGCGCTTATGGCATCGCAGGATGGGACACATATGTCTAGAAAACATGCAGAGATTGAGAACTGCCGTGAGGGGTGTATTTTTTTCGGATCCTATGGACAAAAATTGTGTTGTGTGCGCACAGGGCAAACAAACGCGCGAGCCGTTCAAATCCGAGGGTACCCGTGCCAAAAAGGTGTTGGAGCTGATACACTCAGATGTTTGTGGACCTATGCCTGTAAAATCGTGCTCAGGTTATCGCTACTTCGTTACGTTCGTGGATGATTTTAGTCGCAAATTGTTTCTTTATCCACTGAAACGAAAATCAGATGTTTTTGAAACTTTTTTGACATTCAAGGCGTTAGTAGAGAATCAATGCTCACGTAAAATAAAAATTCTGCGTAGTGATAATGGTACCGAGTACACTAACGAGCGATTTAAGCGTTTTTTGGCGAATTGTGGTATTCACCATCAGAAATCAGCCCCTTATACACTAGAGCAGAATGGAGTTGCTGAGCGGATAAATCGGAGCATCGTCGAGCGTGTTAGATGCAGGCTATTTGATTCAGGTCTAAATCAGCGTTATTGGGCTGAGGCAGCATCAACTGCAGCGTACCTACTTAATCGTATACCATGTAGGGGTGAAAAGTCTTAGACTCCAGAGGAACTGTGGTCAAAGGTAAAGCCAGATTTGACCAAGATTCGTGTGTTCGGGTGCAAAGCGATGGTGCATGTTCCATGTGAGAAACGTCAGAAGCTTGATCCAAAATCGACTGAGTGTGTACTTTTGGGATATAGTAGCGATTCGAAAGCCTATCGACTCATCAATCTGAAGACACAGAAGATCCCGACTAGCCACAACAACTGTGAAGGTGATGGTTCACCAGAAGTCAATGCCAATTCCGGCGGTGACTTTAACAGAGAATTGTGCATTGGCATGGATGACTCGATTTCCCGATCATCAGAAGCCGACCCGAATCTCAGCGATGTTTCTGAATCCGAAACTTTTGAGGATGCAGTAGCTGACGCAAAAAACTGTCTTGATGAGCCTGAAGACCCATTGCAGTTTAATGATGCAGCAGATGACCACGAAGCTGATGAGCCATTGGAACTCAATTATCCTGTGGAAGACTACGAAACTGACGATCCATTGCAATTTGAAGATCCTTTAGATGTCCACGAAGTTGATGGGTCACTAGCCAAAGAACCAGACTGCATCCGGATAGTCTCACCACCCGATAATTCAACTGGAGTCGGTGATGAAGTTAACGTGGTGGAAGCAGCTCGCCGATCCGAACGAATAGCGAAACGAACCCCGAAGAATGAGGCAAGTTTTAGTGTTAAGCTTACATATATTGATCCTTTAACAGTTGAAGCGGCTATGTTGCGCTCAGATGCGCATATGTGGCAAAAATTGACTCCCTCAAGGTCAACAACACCTGGACATTGGTTGCGTTACCCAAAGGCAAGACTGCAATTAAATCGAAATGGGTCCTTAAGACAAGGCGAGACGCCGCAGGAGAGGTTTTGCGATACAAGGCACGTTTGGTGATAAAGGGATGCTCGCAAAAAGAAGGCATCGATTACCAAGAAACCTTCGCTCCTGTGGCTAGGTACACATCTATTCGTTTTTTGCTTGCCTTGGCTGCTAAACTCGACCTTAAGATTCGCCAGATGGACGCCGTAACGGCGTTCTTAAATGGAGAAATAGAGGAGGACATCTATATGGTTCAGCCGGAAAAATTCAACGATGGTTCTACAAAGGTTTGCAAGCTGCACAAGTCTTTATACGGCTTAAAGCAATCGAGTCGCGTATGGAACGAGGCTCTGAATGGCGTTCTCCTCAAGTCCGGTCTCAAGCCATCTGAAGCCGATTAGTGTATTTATTACAACGTTAACGACAAGAAAATAACATTCGTTGCTGTGCACGTTGACGATGTTCTTATCTTTTACAATGATAAATCTCAACAAGCCTTATTAAGAACCGCACTTAAAAGTAATTTTTAGATGAAAGACCTAGGCGATGCATCATCTGTACTCGGAATCAAAATCACCCGCAATAAGCCAGCTGGTACAATTTCAATCGACCAGTCCCAGTACGTTTCTGAAATACTCGATCGCTTTGGGATGGCTGACTGCAATCCAGTTTCTACACCGCTTGACCTCAACCAAAAAATATCATCGAAGATGTGTCCAACTTAAGTTGACGAACAGCAGCAGATGTCAAAGGTGCCATACATGGAGGCCATCGCTAGTTTGCTTTTTGCAGCTCAAACTACAAGACCAGATATTAGCTACGCTGTCAACTTGCTAAGTCGATACAGCACTAACCCTGGGAAGGCTCATTGGACAGCCGTCAAACGTATTCTCCGGTACCTGAAGGGAACTATTAGCAAACAACTTGTGTACAAAAAGCAGCCCACCAGCATTCAAGGATTTTGTGATGCAGACTGGGTAAGTGATGTCGACCAGCGAAAGTCCACTACCGGGTATGTCTTCACAATGCAAGGTGCCGCAGTATCCTGGTCATCGAAGCGTCAATCGACTGTTGCACTTTCCACTACCGAGCCTGAGTTCATAGCAATGGTTGCTGCAGCGCAGGAATCAATCTGGTTAAAACGTCTTGAGAAGGAACTGCTTCCCACTACCTGTAAGGAGTTGATCGTGTACTGTGACAACAAAAGTGCAATGCAATTAGCAACAAACAACTCATACTCAGCTCGAACAAAACATGTGGAAACCAAAACTCAGCTCGTTCGTGAGAAAATCCAAAATGGCATCATAAAGCTGAAGTACATCCCAACTAATGAAATGTTAGCAGACATCTTCACCAAAGGTCTGCCTAGCGTTAAGCATTCAAGCGATACTAAACGATTAGGCCTCATAGACTAAACGCATAACAAAATTCAATTTTTAACTTTTGATTTAAATACTTTTAATGCATTAAATTATAATTGTTTTTCTGTCTTTATAATATTTATTCAGGGAAAGTGTTGTTTTATAGAATGTAATATTATATGATTGTGAATACCCTGATTAATGTAACTAATTGTGAACGCAGCCTTATGTTTAAATGTCAATGAATAAAGTCCATATTTCCTTCTTCTGGATTCAACGCTCGAACTGTTTGGTTGGTTATTTATCTGGCTGTATTTTCAGAACGTTTTTTAACAGTCATGTCATCTTCAAGTATTTGTAGCCCTAATGTCAAAAAACGCTGTAATCACATTAACGCTATCATCGCGTTTAAACCTTAAATTACTGAATAGCTAAATATTCAACTAGAAAAATATCAGCGACCATTTTAAGCAAGGCAAACTGAATGCGACACGAAAAATTACTCGTTTGCCAATACAACTCTTCAGTTGCATATCGCTGTTTTTTTTCCTTTTTCGGTAAAAGCTCGGCTACTTGTTTTACTGTATGGACTATTTTGTTATTTTGAAATATTATTTTTTAATGCTAATAATAATGCTAATTTGTTATGAAAAATTACGTTGCAAACCAATTCGAATCGTTTCTAATGAAAAAGCTGAATGCACTCATTTGGAGACGGCAAAATATACACTACCCATGAAATCAAACTCTGAACTCTTTCACGTTTGACGCATTTGACAGCTCAAAAACAAAGCTTTCTCAAACAATTTGTATGGAAAATGTTTAAATTTTGCTAATTTTTTAAATATGCATTTCCTTTTCATAAATGTGGTGTAGAACGTGTACTTATACTATGTTTTCACTAGAGATAATGAGATCATTTCGCAAAATATTTCGAAATACGACATCACACTATGAAATTACCTTAATATAGGTCAAAAGCATCAATAGCATTTGATTCGGTTGCTAATGAGGAAAATTCAAAACAAACGAAGTTCATCGCTTTGAGCGACGTTTTTTTATTTGACAACTGAAAAAGTCAGTGGCGCTGCTATATGGACTTTCTAGTTGAAATATAAAAGCAATGAAAATTAATTCGCTTTGCCCTTACTCTTTGCAAGAGATAACTCATAACGAGAGAGAGCTTGAGGTTTTGGTAACGTCACTGGTGCTTATATGTTAATTTTAAGGTATAAAACAAAAACGTCTGTTTCCATCAGTTTTTGAAAATTACAGAAACGAAAAAATCACTGAACACGAATCCGTGTCTTTTATATACAAGTGACGTTTGTGGGCTGTAAGACCACAGCTATCCAGATTTGGTGTAATTTTATGTTCTGTAATTTGTTTACTAGGCATCCATCGAACGTTTGAAAGCTGGTTGCACGATTTTTTTTCTTACAAAAGCGTCTGTGCGATGCTTTTCAATTTTTATTTTTATTTTTGTTAATTTACATGGATTTTTACCCTTAATTCATAAATCGATTCCAAATTGATTCAAACGCTTTTCCTCCTAATCAAAATCCTGCATTGCACTTTCTTTTTACACTATGGTAAAATAAACAAATAAATCATGCTAATGAAATTCAAATGGGCGCCCCATTGATTTTTTTTGTTGCGGTGAGAGTTCAGCTCCGTCCCTGGAACAGCTGCCAAAGTTAATACGAAAATTATAAATGAAAACACTTTTTTCATAATGAGCTGAGTTCATAATGAGCTCAGTTCAGCTCTAATGAAAACGTAGTATTAAATTGTAATGAAGCCTTTAAACCGGGAGTCAAAGTTCGTGCTGACCTAAAGGAAAGTAGAGGCAAACATAGCGGTTAATACATAGGAGTATTATTAATAAAAAAATAATCTGTTGAGAAAAACCTCAGAGCGTAAGTACATTCACTGCGACCCTTATCTACATTGAATATTACTGATTTTGTTATTTTTAAAGCAAAGAAAATTGTGCTAAGACCTAAATGGAAAAATTTCCCTCATCTTTATCGACAATCGAAACTTGTTTAATCGATAACATGAAAATATTCCAATTCAGCTTTTGTTTTGACTTTCTATCACACATACATCCAGAATAAATTTGTATTCCGCCATGTTTGAAGCCGCTTTGGAAGAATTTTGACGTCCATTACTTCGTGCTTGTGAATTTTCGGCAATTTAAGCCAAGTATCGTTTGTTAATTGTGTGAAAATAAGGTTAATATTGTGAAATGGCATCTGACGAAGATAATGATGATACTTTTCAAGGTAAGCGAATGCATTTTATGCCGGTATTTGTAAATTGCAAATTGCGTGTGCCAGATTTGCTTTTGTTCCCGCGTGCCATCGACTGAATGCAGTTTTTCGCGCGATTGATGTTTAAAGCGGGGAAAGAATTTATTATTTGTTATTCAAACAAACCATAAATTTCGTTTAATGTAAATTTCAGTCAGTTTTATTGAATTTTTATGTGAATTTACGAACATCAAATTGAAATGCAGGAATTTTTTTTCTGTGGAAATCTCGAACAATAGATAGCTGTCCCGTTCTGTCGGAACGAATGGAAAGGTTTCCTTTCCACAAACTGTTGATAAAAAGCGAGACGGAATTTCTTCGACAGCTGAAAGGAATAGGATGAGAATGAAATGTTGCATGGAAAATATTCCCTTACTTGTTGACAGGTGCGCTCGAACGGGGAATTTTTTTGGTTTTCCCATATTTAGAGCTTGCGTTGTTAATCACCTTTGCGGTTTGTGTTTTGTTCGCTCCAATTATGTAAAGACGAGAATGCAATGTGGGAAGAGGATGGCTATGTTTGCCATTGGTTATTTTGTTTGGATGGTAGCTGATTCACTCCGTTGCTCCACTTGTCTAGTGCTCAGTGAGGAAGGGAATTATATTTTCAATGCAAGACAATTCTGTTTCCAAATAAATATAACGTAAGCGCTTAAAATAAAGATTTTAACAAAAAATGAAAATAAATAAATACATAATATGTATTAAGAACTGTGTATAATTATCATGTAATTTAAAAAAAATTAACAGGAATAAAATCTAATGCCAGGTTTTACTTGCAATACGCAAACGATATAATTTAATTAAAAACTGCGCTTTCAACAGCACGTAGTACAACGTAGTTCAAAACTTCATTACAAAACAAATCCTCGACAAATGCGCCATTCCTAATCAGTAACAAAGAATAGCAACGAATTTAGCATACGTAAAGCAAAAACTAGTGAGGTGGTCAAATCTGGACAAAGAATCAAACGTGTTCACTGTAGCTCAACGGCGGGGCAAAAAAAGATGGTTGGTTGGACCTGGATTCGAACCCAGGACCTTCCACAGCCCACTTCCATCTCGGGTGTCCAAATAGCCTACATGTTCTCTCAAACAATGCAGTTAAAACCAACAACATGTAAAAACAAATTCTCGTTAACAGTTTTTTGTCATAATTTCATGGCGACACCCAGTTCTTGTTTAAATTTATGCTTTAAAAAGGGATCAGAAAAGGTACATATACATAAAGTACTTTGTCTTGTCCCTTAACACAAAAGGACTGTTCTGATGGGCTCGAACCTGGAATGCAAAAGTCCATGTAAGCAATAAGGTTTGCCAATGTTTTTCTTTTTTTTTTTTAAATAACTATAAACTGCAATTTTCCTAATCCAGTAACTTTTATAACTTTAACCACCAAATAAGGAAAATTCTCTCTGTATAGCACAATGTACTTAAAATTTGGAGCGGAGTATCTCCTTAAAAAAGTCAGGCCGTATAGTTTCTCCCCTTATCTGTGTATCTTCAGTATGAGCCAAATGACTGATAAAACTAAGTTTTTGTAGATTTTACGTTGCGTCCGTCGAGTATAGAGCTAAGAAATCCATTTAGTGAATCTTCGACGAAACTGGATGCCATTTGTTAAGTGAGCTAGTAAATTCTAAGTTTTGTGAATGTCGCAGCTAGTTTAAAGCAATAGTGACCTTTTTTATCTAGTCGCTGGATTGATTTATATTTGCTCTCGATGTCTTTCGATATACTTGGTGCCGGTCTTTCAGTGTAGAGTTAAGCTCAAATTAAACTAAGATCTTTTTATCACGTGACAGAACGAGTCTCAAGTTTTTCAATTTTTCAGTGCGGAGTTAACTCCGTCAATAAAATTGTTGAAATCGCCAACTCTTGAAGTTATTGACTCTCGCAACTGTCATTTCACATAGCAAAAAAAGTCCTTTTTAAATGTTATTTTTCATAGAAACACAAGGCAACTGTCATAACAAAAAAAAAAAAAACAGACAGAAGTTCGAACTGCTTTCCAGAACTAACCCGGGACTAACCCACCGAATTAATTGAGGCGAACCGATATTAGCCGCAGATCGAAATTGAGTGAAAAACTGGTTGAAAACTGACTGAAAAACCGAAACTCAAATGGTTTAGTACTAAAAACCTGTTTCCTAGTCGTGCTTACTTTAAGTGTCGTTCCAGGGCTATACCAACTGTCAAATGCTTATTGTTTATGCTTATCATTTATAGAAATTCCTAGAGCTGTTTTGGTCGGTAAGCTTTCCATTCTCCTCGATCTCCGCAAGCTTTTTTTTATACGACGTATCTTCTTGGTACGTCGACGTATCTTCTTGTCTAGTGGGGTGCCGTGGCGTAGTGGTTAGTGTGTGTGCTTACTACGCCGGAGGTCTGGGTTCGAATCCTGCCATCGTCACCTGAAAAAAAAGACTTGTTCTTTTTCACGGCCCCCACCTCCGCGCGGGTCTGACAAGCCCTCCGAGAGTATCAATTGCCTTGAAAAACTTCTCAATGTGCCGTTCGGATTCGTCAAAAAATTGTAGGTCCCTTTGTATGTAAGGAAATTAACACACCAGCATACATTGTCGAGAAGTTGGCCCTGGTTCACCCCGAGCTGTTGCGCCACTCTATTTATTTATTTATTTTTTTATCTTCTTGTCTTCTCTTGGCCTGATACTCTTCACAAATTACAAGTGTCTTATGGGACAGCGTTTTCGCATATGCATCTACTTTAAGCTTTTATCTCTTCAAGATCGGGACAAGGAAATGCTTGGAATCGACGATAACTAGACGTTCCGCGCGGCACTTGATATATTAGAAGCGCAAGTACCACCTAAAACATGGTCGATCTTTCTTTGAGGTCTAAACTTAGTTTCAAAGACGACCTGGATGATAACCATTCTCCTGAGAGGCTAGGCACCAAAATAGTAATAATATTGTGAACAATTAATGTAAATTTGCTTGTGAAATAACCAATATTATTAAACATATTAAATAAACCAACAGCTTTCGTTGCTATAATCTTCGATCGTATTTTCAAGTCTGATTGTCACTTAGTAGATTCCACCAGAAAATACATTTTTTCCCAATCGATACCAAAGGTCAAGAAGGTTACTCGAAATGCAGCTACTTGTTTCAGATCAGTTTATCCTGCTTTAACATTGACTGGTTGTTTGGTGAAATCTCCAGGTTAAGAGGTCAACACAACAATATTCGTGGCAAACTATAAGAGTTCCTAATAAAACGATGTACGAAAAAGTTGCGAGCACATTGAGGGTGCATTAGGGTACGACCGGTAAAATAAAATGCGTCTTTTGTTTTTAAGGATCTCATCGATCTCACTTTGTAAGGAATTTAAAATTAATTCAATTTTGGGCAGTAGACTTCAAAATTACAAAATTTCCTAATAAAATCTATCCAAGGTTATTTCGTTATCCTTATTTCCAAAGACATTGCACCACTATTGTTTTTTTGTTGGCATAATCGGGGCAAGCAGTAAATCGCAGCAGTTTTATTTGGCTTTATACATATGCTATATTCAGATGCTGAAGGAGAATTTCAAAATGAATTTTCGTTTGGCTCTGTTAAACGAAAATAAACTTGATTTACTTTCTATACAAATTTTTTCTCTTAAATTACTTTCGAACTTATGTCACGAAATATTATTAGAAAGGTCTTCCGTGGTCTCGACAGGATTTCGAACCGCCATTTACATAAATCTTCAACTTCTACAAATTGCAAAATTTACCATAAAAATCTGTATATGTATTCTCGAATAAATAATTAAAAATAAAAGTCCTTGTGAATATCATTCACCCTTTTCACGAAGCTCTTTTATGCCCCTAAGCTAAGGGGTAAGACCGTTTTCATACCGCTTCGGTTACCCCTACCTCTCCCATTCCCTGGTTCGGGTTCATATGCTCCGGTTACCCCTACCACTTCTCCTACCTAACTTCCTCACTGACCCACCCACCTTCTCGACCTCTAGCAACCCCTCCCTCCAATCCGTATCAACAAGGCTAATTCCCATCTGGAGTCCAACAGTTACGAAACCACCCTTTCTTCAGGAAAGTCTCTCACTGGCCCCCTCAACTCTGCTGACAACGGTTCACGCCGAAACGGTTACCCCCAGTCTTCATTACCCTCGGGTATGTCTCAGCCAATAAAACTCTGGTTGGTCGTCAATGGCGTATTGACAGTTGGAAATAATGCATAAATGTCACATAATAAATAAAAAATATTATGAGACATTTATGCATGAACTGAAAACAAATTATGATTTAAAAAGAACAATGAACCTGTCGACATAATGACATATCTGTCAGAATTATGATTTTTATTGGGATGTTCACAACGGAAATCTTTTTTCGCTCCTGGAAAATCATATCGCCAGTCTCTTATGAGAGCCAAAAGGACAGAAAAAAAGTTCTCATGTCAAATTAATCCTATGTTTTTCTGGTGGAATCACTTAGGAGATTTGTATGATTAATCGCGTCCCGCTTATCCTTGTTTTATTGCCGGTGGAAACGTAGTATAACGCTTTGCCATTTTAACTTCTAATTACTACTAAACTCTGCACTGTGGAATAATCGACCTTATTTGGTGTAAAGTCATAAATTAAATTTGTAAATTTTCTTAAAGCTAATTTTTACTGGCGATAATGTAAACGTATGATGTATAAACAACTTGAGTACGTTTTATTGGCATCTAAACTTTTTCTTTATCTTTTTTTTTAATTTTAATGATCTTTTAAAACGGTTGTCAAATGACAATTTAAGATTTTCCCACATCCATTAGTGTTCTAATTCACTTACTTTAAAATTTTTTTATTTGCTTTTTTATTATTTTCTTACTGGAACTCCTTCGATACTCAAATCATGAAATACTCAAATCATTAGCATTGTAAAAAGGGATTGCTTGCAATCAGATATGGCAGAGTAGAATACGCAAGGTAATCTACTCGATTAACTACGCGTAGTAAACTACGCCTCTGATTTGTTTCATTAGCTACCTACAGTTGTTACACTTCAAAGTGTTCAATTTAAAAAAGAATTAAAGAATAATAACCGGGTGAAAACAATGCAGGTCATGAAAAGAGCCGAATGTGTAGCTATGACCAAAATCAATCAGTTCGAAATTTAATAAAAGACAAATGGCGATGCGTTGACGGCCTCGCGAATTGAAAAAGCAATTTGAATTGACTATTCGTTGCATCGACATTCCAAACGTCATTTTGACGTCTTATTGCTACGTTTAACTGCTATAACTACATTTAATTACATTAACTACTTCATTTATGTAGCAGAAGTTAAAAACGTAGGAGATCAAAAAAGGTCACATTTCTTGGCTTGCAATCCTGACTTTGTCTGCAAGTGTAACTAGGAAAGTGAGAACACAAATTCTTTTGAAGATGCGATTTAGATGCCATCTATTAGTCCAAAGCGATATCTAAGTCCTTCTTAAAAGGGATTCCCAACATTATGTATACAGTAGAACTCAGTAACCCGTTAGTTTACATTTACAGAGAAAACTGTGTACTATCCCTATTTTAAATGGCAAAAAAGTATTCCTAATCTGTTGCATTTTATTTATTCACCCTTGGATAAATTTCCTAAAATAGTGTTACACACTTTTCTGGTTTCACTGACGTTATGAAAAATAAGCAACTTTAACGCGACAAAAAAAATAAGTTCAGGTTCTAAACGAATAAACGTCGCATTACTGATTCGCTTGTTGACAACAACATTATCCCAAGGCACCTGAACACTGCCCGTCGCCTTGAAAACAATGCGCACTGACATTTTCCACCCCCCAACCCTCTGCAAAATTCATCATTTTACTTCAGTTTCCATTCCTTTCCCACATTTTCATTCCATCCGTTCCCCCACCTATAACGCACAAGCCAGAGCGAGAACAATCTAGACTGCACGCACATAATTCCATACATTTCGATTCATTGTTGCTTGGACGTGGCAGCCATGACGTGATTTTTGACTTTGACTTGGGTCTCTTGTTGGTTGGAAAAATTTAATTTACAAATTTACTCATTCTTAATGCCAATTAATTACATTCTCAAACTTCCATTACCCAACAACAAACTAGTGTTTAATTTGCATTGAAAATTCCAAGTCCATCTCAAACGGTTACCATCGAAATACAAAGTGAAAGTATTGCTCCTACTTGACTCTGTGCTCGGCTGCTCGTGTGTGCGATTTTTTCTTTTTCATTCTCATCAACTTTTCGGGGAAAAAAGAAAAAACACAAATTCATTTCAAGGAAATTAGCAATAAAAATATTTCGAAAAGTCACAAGCAATTCCAGACCAGATCCGATAAAGCAAAAGCAAAAAGGCTTGACGACCGAAAAATCGAAAAAAAAAATTATGAAAGTGCCGTGAAGATTCGTGAAGTGCGGAGTTCTCCCTTTTATCGCTTCCCCAGGGAATTGCCGAAAAGCGAACAGACATAATTTTTGGACTTTTACAAAAAGGCAGAAAAGGTGTCGAAAATAGTTGAGAAATTTTGCAGGAAAAAAAAAATAACTTGAAAAGAATTGAAATTTCGATTGTTGCTCTCTTTTTTTTTATTTTCCTTTTCTCTGTGTTACTGTGTGCTGCAGTGTCTGTGCGATTAAAAAAATATAGAAAAGAGAAAAAGAAGGGAGACGACGACGACAAGAG
The DNA here is from genome assembly GCA_947623515.1 of Neoascia interrupta. Lineage (NCBI taxonomy): Eukaryota > Metazoa > Arthropoda > Insecta > Diptera > Syrphidae > Neoascia > Neoascia interrupta. The sequence goes on from OX392463.1 coordinate 126,974,569, forward strand.
GATTTTCCTTTTTTTGGGGATTTTTCCTTGCGAATAACAGCCAGTGGTGGATGTGACCATTTGATGCAGCGATATCAAATCACAACACAGTTGAAAGTTTACGTCTCTTCCTACCTTAACCCAATTAAATCTTTCGAAAAGGCATAGATATAAATAATAAATAGTCGAGAAGCGAAGAAGTAAAAAAAAGAGGAATTGTGAAAAAAACGTATCAGCAGCAATCAAGAAGACAAACGTTGGTTGGAACAGCAGTCGCAGGGGAGAGAAGAAAAGAAGAAAAGAAAGAAAAAAAAACGACTTAGGAAGACGGAGCAAGATAGCAGCAGCAGCTGTTTGGCAGAGGGCTTCGCAAGACAGTGCGACGGAAGAAGAGAGCAATAGCCTACACTCAACTAACAAGTTATGACAAATTCATGTGTGTCGTCAAAATGGCTTCCTCACATACAAACTGGCAATTATGGAATGTCACAGAATTGCATAGATGAGAGCAAGCAATATATTTTCGTAAAGTTAACCGATTCCGCGTACCGTGCCGTCGAAGAATACCAAAAAAATGAGACCAAATGCAGCGCACGAGCTAAGATCCAAGTTATAGGGAACGGCGGTGTCATATCATTCCCCACGGCAGACGACAGCGAAGGCCAAAAGTTTGGATTCGCCATTGATGATATTGAGGGCTCGTTCGAGTGCATTAAACAGACGCAAAATGACTTGGATGTGCTGGGTACACTGCCATACAAAATGCGGATACAGGCTAACGACGATGTGTACGAGAAGACTAGACATCGCATGGCTGTCGCCGAGGAGACACAAAAGAACAAGTGCACCAGGGAAATCAAGCCCAACCAGACGGATATTGGCCGAAAGGTAAAGTTAAAAAATAGCATCGACAGTTCCAGAGGGGGCGGCGGAGGGAACAGCAGCAATGGCAACTTAAACAACAGCGGGAGTGGCAATGGAAGTAGGAATGGCATTATTAATGGCAATAGCAGTGTGCTTCCCAAACGAGATCCGACGGCTTCCAATTGCAGTCCGATTGCGTCGATTGTGAATAGTAATAGTAGTAGTAGCACGAACAACAACAGCACCACCAGCACCAACAATCCACTCAAGACATCATCAAATTCAAGATCACCGAATCCATCAATGTCGACGTCCAGAAGTTCCAACATCAACAACAACAATAGCAACAACCAGAACAACAGCAATCTCGTTGGCATGCCAACATCTGCCTCATCCCTATCGTCAGCATTGTCGTCGGCAGCCGGTTCCGGTACATCGGGCATTAGTAACGGCTATTTCCGCGGCAACAGTCCAGAGTTGAAGAAGAACGGCCCAAACTTAGCTGGAAACAATCGTGCAAAAGGCAAAGCCCCCGGCCGGGGCTCTGGAATCGGTAACAATTCCAACAACAATCGCCATAAAGGTAACGACATTACCAAGCGAAACATACGAGAGAGATTGATACACCTGTTGGCGTTGAAGCCATTCAAAAAGCCCGAACTATGGACTCGACTGCAGAACGAAGGCATTAGGGACAGCGAGCGATCGCTGATAAGCACGATCCTAAAGGAGATTTCGACTATGCGTGACAACACTTATAACCTGAAGCGACCATTGTGGAACGATGTTAACGAGAACTGGCAATTTTACACGGAACAAGAGCTACAGATGCTTAAGCGGCGTAAGCCACAGAACCTCACGCCGCCGCTTAGTTCGGACGCTGGCAGCTCAACGTCTGGGCAGAGCCCAACAAGTACACACAATGGTAGTCCGCCACCAGCTGTTAAACGGCCAACTAGTCTTGATCATCGGGATCGCTGCTACGAAGATCCCATGTCAAAGAAGCCGAGGATTAGTCATTTCAAGAAGGACACAGGCATCAGTGTTAATAGTGCCAGCGCTGGCCTGATGGCACCGTCCAGTGGTAACGAGAAGAATCAAAATCTATTGAATAATCAAAATCACATTGACACCGACGAGAACTCGGTTGACCTGAGTTATGCCGTTTTGGACAACGATGATTTTCTGATGGTTGGAACGGCGAACAACCGGCGGAGTGCAATGGGAGTGGGAGCAGGAGCCCCAGCGTCAGCGGGTGGTATTACCCATAAGCTGTATCACAACAACAACAACAACAACAACAACAATAAGAGCCCGTACAGCGAGGCGGCGGCAGTGATAGGAAAGCACGCTTCGCCTTACAACAGTACCAGTGGAGGTGGCATTGGCAGCAGTAGCAGCGGTAGCAGGCAGCAAACTGCGTCACCAATCACGCTCAACAGCAGCAGCAGCACCCACAAACAGAGCAATAGCAGTGTCATATATTCGCCAAGCCAACAACAACAACAGCAACAAACAACGACAACAACGCCAGCAACAAATCATCATAGCAGTAATTATGGCCATCCTAAGTCGCAGCAGACGCAATTGCAGTACCCACATGCTCCACATCAACAACAACAACAACAGCAGCAGCAACAACAGCAACAGCAACAACCCTCCCTTCATTACCAGCAGCAGCAGCAGCCACATCAACAGCAGCAGCTACTAAAATCAAAACCAACGTCACCACAACAAGTGCAGCTACAAAAAGCGCAGCAGCATCACCATCACCAAAAACGCACGCAACAACAGCAGCAGCCGCCACCGCCGCAACAGCCGCCAGCACAGCCACAATCGCAACAGCAGCCTCAGTACGACTTCAGCAAGTACACCAAGATAACGACCCTCGAGCAGCGCAGACGCTATAAGACTGAATTCGAAAACGATTTCGCCGAATATCGCCAGCTTTTAAGCCAGATTGAAAACGTTGGGAAACGGTTTCAATTACTGGCGGAACGCCTCCAGAGTGCTCGCAACGATGCAGACTACAGCAATATCAAGAGGCAAATCGTGAACGAGTACGAAAGGATACGCAACGAGAAGGCACACCAGCGGGACAAGCAGAGATTCGATTATTTACACGTGAAATTGGCGCATATTAAAGGTCTTGTTAGTGATTATGATAAGATGGTGACGACGACGCCGGCAGCCGCGCAACAGCAATCTTCCACATCTGGATCACCAGATCCGGCGGCGACTGCCCCCTCGCAGCAGCACCTGACGAACGGCAGCACAACATCCTCTTCTTCAGGGACTGAGCCTAGCAGCGGCTATTTTCCTCGAAGAAAACAATATTTAACTCCGTCGCCGCCGCAGAGAAATGATGGTGCTGGCGGTGGAAAGGGTGGGGGTGGCGGTGGTGGTGGTGGTCATCATGCTCCGGAAAATAGTCCAGCGATACACCATCAAAAATCACATCATATGATGGCAAACGATGATGACATCTACTGACGATTGTTTGATGCGACAATTGTTCTCTAAGGAACCCCTACTAAATGCCTAGACCGAAAGCACGTATAGAAATACATATATATTTTCCACCAGCAATTTTACTATATTTTCATCATTTGTTTCTATAATTTAAAAGTATATGTCGAAAGAACGAAAAAATACTATAACATATGGTCCGGCCACCGCCCGTTTTGTTGCTCTGCAGAGGTTGACGTTGTACCTACCTACACACCATCCTATCCTACTCCTTATTGTTTCTTATTTTATTTATTTAATGGAAACCCAAACACTCAAAATTTGTTAACATTTTTATTACGTTTTAAATAAAAAAAGAAGAAAAACAAAAACGTTTACAAACCTAGTTAAGTTTCGTTTTTTCCTAAGCAATATAAATATTAAGAGAGTTAAAAATGTTGATCTTTTTTTGGTTGGGCGGTGCGTCATTAAACATTTTACACACACACACACTAAACAATCGGAACAAGTTTGAAGCAAGACGATGGAGGATTTAATATTTGAGAAGGCAATGAACATACAGTAGAACTAGAAGAAAGTTACATTTATAAATAAAACAAATATATATATATACATACATATATAAATAAAGCAGAAAAACAAAAATTAAATTGATGCGGTGTTGTAATGTTTTTTATACCAATATTAGAATGATGCAAAATATAAGAGAAAAAAATAAAAATGCAGAAAATATATATACTGAAGGAATTTACAGAAATAAGTTTTTTTTTTTATAATTATTATTCTTTCTTTTCTTAAATTCATTTTTTTTTATTAATTCTACTATTTGTTTTAGTTATTTTTATTTCTTTGAAATGTTGAGCAAACTACAAAAAAAAAACTAAAAAAAACAACAACAAACACATATTACATTACATGCATATATAAATCTATATATATATAGTGAAGAAGGAAGAAAGAAAACGTAAAACATATAAGAAATGCGCGAAAAAAACAAAAAAAAATTAATAATACTATTGTTATAATTTGAAAGATGATGAAAAAACAAAACAAAGCAAGAAAAAATAAAAAAAATAATTTTATTTTAAGCAAACATTTAAAAAAATGAACAAAAAAATTGAGATTTTTTATTTTTTCCTTTGAAAGGGAGGGGGTGGGGTTCTCGTTCTTCTGAGGATTTGATGCAAGTTTGGCACACGCAATCCAATGGGCTCTTGTTTTCCAATTTTACCTGACTTATTTGATTTTCAGATGAAGAGGAAGCCCAGGAGGAATCGGTACAAGCAGCCGAATTGTCCAATGACTCTGACGTGCCATTGAAGCCTACGGTAAGGAAGAAGGTGGTGTATTGAACATTTTTTTATTTTGATTATTTTTATGGTTATTAATTAAAGATAAATGTTTGTCCACCCCAAGCAATGTAGAGAATACAGAAAAGTCAATTGGTTTCAGAGAAGAAGAAATGTGTGTTTTTGATAGGTTATATTGACTCTTGCTGACACGCTTAATAAGGAAAGATTTACCGTGCGGAATAACCGCCAAAGTGAAAATATTGAATTGCTAAAGTAGTGCGTACCTAATTAGCAGCTGAGACATTAGTTAGAAGAAAAACCAATTTGCAATAGCATCAAGGCCTTTGAAGGTCGTGCCCTTTCCACTAGGCTTTCGAAGAAATATTCCCCTCGTAGGGAACGAGAAAAGAAAAATAAACGGCCTTATGTTCAACACCCTCTTTATCTTCCTTCCCCAAACAAATAAAAAGGCCAACAATCAAATGTAAGCTAAATTTCGTAACTCAATTCTGGTTATAGCATTGTTTTTCTCCGTGAAGGCATATCCTTTGCGGAGATAAGCTTTGGTATTTCTGGGCAGAGTTTTATGATTCGTACCGGCTCAGCAAGTTGTGTACCGTTCTTTTAGACTGTTTTTGATCTCGTGGGTTTCTTGTTTTACAAAAAGATTCCACTTAAGTTTAGCGTCGAGAGTCGTCTAAGCTTAATCTTTCGCTTCGTTTGCATATGGACATACATAATTTTTTTAATAATCCGCTTATACAATAAAAGGGTCGCGGAGTGAGGGCAACTAACTGGTCCTTCCATCTCGATCCTCCACCATCAATGCGATAACGTCAGGCGTGATTGGGAGACCTACATAATGCCCAAAACTCAAATCACCAAAGGGCAATTCAGCAAGTCTGTCATCATTACACTCGGAGAATTCATCGCTCCACTCGGAAAAGTCCACTACATAACGAAAAGGCTCCTACGATTACCGATGTTCCTTACTCTATCCCTATGTTTGACATCTTCAATACAACGCACCTCAAAAATCTGATTTCGGCAGCTTGTAGCCGCGATCTATTAATGTCCCAAATTTCATGACCAGGGATAAAATAGATGGGTTGGAACGAGCACGGAGTTGAAAACTGAGAACTTTGCTTTTAGTGCAAAAAGTGGTTATCAGGAAGCTCAGCTTTCTCCATCTATTTCAATGGGACTCATTAATATGCAGGGTGCACTTGAGTTTAGGAATTTACCATTACGTTCGATTTGCTCAAGCTCACCTCTATCCTAGCATCATCACAGATGCCCCATACATAACCCATCCAGGCAGCGCTAGCTTTTCGGGCGATGTAAGGATAGCTTAATCATCTGCGAAAAACAGATGGTTTACCCTCATGCCAGCCAATTGGAAATACTCCTGCGATTCAACAATAAATCTTTCAACAACAATCAACATAAAATAAAAGGAAAGACGCCAGAAGACAGCCCTGGCGAGAAGTCTAACGCACACCTTAAAATTTAAAAGTATCTACACAGCTTCTGCGGCTCCTATGCAAAGCCTGAATAGCTCTCAGAAGAGTCAACTCGGGTATATACTAAAAACTCTCCAGACTTTATCCCGAATGACCCAGTAATAAGCCTTTTCTATTTTTACGTGTCTACGCAGGTCTACGTGTGCTTTTCTAAATTTTCAAAGCACGCGTAGACCTGTTTGGCACGCCTGCCAGGGGAAAAGCCTAACTGCTGATCCCGCAAAATTTGCTCGATCATAGCTCTGGAACTATGCCATACAACATAAATGACAAGTGTTGGCCATTGCCTTGAGCATTTCTGGCAGGATTTCATCATCTCCAGGCAGTATTCACCGCCTAATATAGTCAGCGGTGGGTTTGCTATCTTCAGTGCCCTGTTGGGGTTGAGCAACTCCGCAGAAAGCTTGAAAGAAGTGTACCGTCCTTGGTATTAAAATACAATGCCTAACTTCTTTCATCTGAAGTGGCAAATAGTTTGCCAAAACATAATACTTGCACATCTGTTATCGTGCTCTAATCAATCGCCGAACTTTTTCCATTCCTGTTCGTTGGCTGTTTTGACTGCCAGATTGCAAGTTATTCGTGCTTCAGTGGACCGGGCTGGGACCGTTGGACCGGGCACAATGCAGGCTCTTCTCTTCAGTTGGATTCTTGAACTTCAGGTGTTTTTGACTACGCAGTTCTAACTCACCACAAGGTGCTGGCTTATTCGAACTTTTTCGAAATGTGCCATGCAAATTCTGAGGCCTGAGTCAGCATCCTGTAACATTTTCTCACCGTATGCGGGTCACAAATATCTTGGCTTTCGCGGTGGCAAAGGAATACTGCAGCTGGAATGCAATTTGCACAAAACTAGTTGATGATCAGTTAACAGCTCAGCTCCTCTCAAAGCTCTTAAAAACCCCTAGATGTATAACCACGACGGAAGAACAAAGACAGCAATCAGTGAACTCTGATCTAAACTGTGCCTTTCTGTTAGGAATAGGGTACCCACGTTGGACAAACCAAAAGTACAACAAAAGTCCAACATTTCTGTTGTAGCATCTCTCTTGCTCTAGAATCGTCTTTTCTTGTATTCTTCTTGGGCTCTCTTTTTTTTTTTTTTTGAGAAGCCGGTGTTCACGTTAGTCCAAGTTCAAAGACAGACTTTTCAGACGCAACTTTACAGATGTAGTTTTTTCAGATGTACGAACAACCCAGGCCAATAAGTTTTGGGGAATGACGAAAGCTATAAGCACAGTGGCATGTCATAAGCAACTGCTGTTTAAAGGTAGAATTTTTACCAAGTTTGTGACACATTAGGCGATCAGTTTAAGCTTTTTTCGATGTTTTTTTATTCTATAGCGCAACGGTTCTTTTGCTGTTAACGAATCTTTGTTCTAGTCTCTCAACTAAAAGACTAGAAATTCATTCTCAACTGCTCGTCCTACAACTTACCTACGTTCGTGTCTCAACCCGGGTGACCGTGCCCCTAATCAAACTCCTCAAAGCCCCTCGGATCACGTGCAGCAAAGATCCCAGAATAGTTAGGAATCTATTTATGTAAAGATGAGGTCTTATGAGCTAATCGTCTAATATTCGTTTGTAAGCGTCCTGTATCATCAAACTGAGTCTCAAATTAATGTCTTAATTTATATAATACCCAGGTGCATTGTTGATATTATTAAACTTAAGATTCTTCCTTTCCTATGGGCTTGGTGTGGACAGACAAGGCGAGTAATTTTACTGCGAGAAATGTGGTTCATTTTTGTAAGTATTGTGATAGTCGAAAGTACGGTTTGAACAGTAGTACTGTACATTACAACATACACTTTACATGAATTTTTATTTCCTGTAAAGAGGAAATGTAGCAAGGAAAATGTAGAAAATGTAAAGGTGTTGTGGGAGCAATGCCAAACTGCATGTTCATAAAACGGGCAATTTAATTTAATGGTGTTTGTGCTCGAGGAATGATGCTGTATAGTTCGTTTTTTTTTTTTAATGTGTACATATATGACATATTTACTCATATTATTAAAGTCTGGGATGGAATCGGCAAAGGTGGTCTGTGATTTTCACATTTTGTGACAGTCAATGTGATCAAACAAAATAATCCGTCTGCGTAAGGTGATCACGAAAGTATTGTTCCGATTCGTTGCTTAATTTAGGCTTGTGATGTAAGAACAGCTTTTTTTTATTTATGCATGCAGAAAGTCAGCCTAAGTGTAGGCAAAAAAACCAACTAACCAGGGAGTTTTAAAACTTTGGACCAGCTGATTTTTACGGTGATTGAAAATTGTTATTATCACAATTTACGCAGACGAATTTTTGTGATTTGTTTGTAACATCACTTATCAGAGATTACCTTAGCCGATTCCATCCCTAGTCTCACACGAGCGATGAAAAAGTTTTTGGGTACTTTGAGTCTTATTAGAGGCCTTACCCGTGCGGAAAGTCGTTGTCTGTCGAACTCGTGAGACCCAATGCATTTTAAGCTTATCTCAACTGTCGAAGACTGTTGTTCGTTGAAATACCTAACACGCGTGCTTTCTTAAGTTACCATTTGTTTGTATCTACCAATTGTCAACTTCTAACGATTTGCTCGCCAGAAATGGTGCAAAAAAGAGTTACCGCATAGAGATATGTGAAGGGTGAGGGCAGATACACCTAAAAACTAACCCAACCAGGGTTGGTTGTACATATTATGCATTATTTTTTCATAAAACGTCTTGTGGAGCTATTGACCAATTACGCCAGTTTTGAAATTTTAAAATTGCCCTTTTGTGGTACACCTAAATTTCGAACAAGTGCCGTCGAGAACACGTCAATGAAAAACTAACCACATTAACATAAGATAAAACTTTCATTGGAAGTGATTAAACTCCTTATCACAAGTTTCATTTGTTGATAACAATGGACGCATTTTTTCTGTGGTCTTCAGAATAAAAACAAGATCTAACAGTAAGTAACAACAATGAGTTTATTTTTTGTTTGAATGAACCTTTAACCTCTATTTCATCAGCTTATGTAATTGGCGACTAAAGGTCTATCGGTTGAGTAATGAACATTTCTAGAGCAGTTTTCTTGCTATAAGGAAAACTTGGTGTTTCTCTTTTAAGAGAACGTGTGTGTTTTCTATACCTCAATGGCGAGCTATTAAGTTGCTTAAATAATGTCTTAAATGTTAAAAATAATAAGCTCGAAAATGCTTTTAATAGAAGAAAAGTCAAGTGCCGAGAAACTGTTGTACCTGTAGTGTTGATCAACGAACTCTAGACTTTTCGAAGACTCTAAGATTAGAAGTCTAAACAATAAATTTTGGCATAAATAAAAATCAGTATTGTAGGTTCTAACTTGGGACTTAGGTAATACTCTTGGTAAAGTCTATGTTTTTCAAATTTCAAATCTGAGCAACCTTCAACGAAGGATAGACTCTTAGACTAATACTGCAGCTAAAGTTAGGCAGTCGAATAATAGGTTTGGCAACTTGAAAATAGATTGTGGGGTGCCGTGGCGTAGTTTTTAGTGTGTGTGCTTACTACGCCGGAGGTCTGGGTTCGAATCCTGCCATCGTCACCTGAAAAAAAAAGACTTGTTCTTTTTCACGGTTCCACCTCCGCGAGGGTTTGACAAGCCCTCCGAGAGTATCATTTGTCTTGAAAAACTTCTCAAAGTGCCTTTCGGATTCGGCAAAAAATTGTAGGTCCCCTTGTATGTGAAGAAATTAACACACCAGCATACATTGTTGAGAAGTTGGCCCTGGTTCACCTCGAGCTGTTGCGCCACTCTATTTATTTATTTATAACTTGAAAATAGAGCTAAGTGCCCTGATAGCAACTATCGTGGTTTAATCCTTTTTATATGCGGCCGTCTGCTTTATAATCACTATTTTTTCCAACGGGCAATATTGGAGCCGTTATATTACGTACTCAACTTTTTTCAGGTGCCGCAAGCTAAGCCAAATTACATAATGACTGCAGATAATTGAAAAGTCCACCATTCAATTCAAAGAAAGAAAACACCTAAGCCTCCTTTTTGGGAGCTTTCAAAAACTAACATGTTGATTAATATGGTTGAATCTCTATAATTGATGCTAAATAAAATCTATATTATTAGTTAATGGATCTTGCCAAAACAGGATCTCTACAGGGTGGCGTCATTTCTCTCCTACTTTACTCTGTTTATTAATAAAATTCTTGAACAGGAAACGTTAAAGTTGTCGCGTGTTCGAGTGATGTGGCAATACAAGTAGGGTTAAGGAAATTTTCCTCTGTGATTTGTGAAATGATGTGAGGTGCTTAAGTTTAGATGAGGAAAGCCTATGATACAAGGCTTGGCCTCAACGTCTTGCAAAACTCGACTGGTGCTGTCCAATAAGAAAACCTAAACATAAAATAATATTAAATGCTCGATTTAACCCTCCACCATCTAAAAAGTGGTCAACAACTCGTACTATCCTCCAGTGGTTAGCATATGGGCACTATCCTCGATCCAAAACTACTGTTAGCATAACATTGAAAACAGATTAAGTAAGGTTCATGTTGCCTTCCATGACTGTAGCAGAATCATTGAAGTGTTAGTTTAGATTAATGGATGTGTCTGTGGTAGTAGTCAGGGCACACTTAAACCAACAGTGGGTTCCATTGTGTATATTTGGGACCTTCTTGACTTTAGCAGTCAAAGAATCGAAAAAAAACTGATGTAAGAGGATCAAAGTGTCGCTCAGCGCAAAAGTAACTGCCAATGGTGCTGTGTTTAATGCTATTCAGGGCGAGTCGTTTGCGCATAGCAGGTGACCAACCGATTCAAACTCTTCAACGCCTTTGCAGCTTCTGCAAAATAATTGTTATACTGTATTTGTTTTACTGCTCCGCGTGTAGTTGTAGATTTACAGCAAAGTTCCCCATAATGACTCCCGTTAGTACTGGGATATCCTTACGCTTGCGGGCTTGTCCAATCATAAATAATTAATCTTTTGTGCGGGTTAAGTTCTGTCCACTGAAGAAATGTTTTACTCAAAGACTCCGTCTCTATTTTACTTCCGATCGAACACAGTGGCCAGAGATGCATTCATCTTTGCAAGCTTGTCTGCTTTTTCGCACTCCAGGATATCTGTGTGCCTTGGTACGCAATACAGATTTATTGAACTGGTAGGTTTTTTCCATAGTTTCACAGTCCTCGACCTGTGGCCTTAATAGCTGCTTAGGTGTCAAAGTAAATGGTGATGGTCTTGTTTATAAACCTGTGCCTTTTGAATCGGTGAATCGATTAAGCCATGTCCGTCCGTCCATATGTGTGAAGTTTTCAGGTCTTCAAAATTGAGCTAGGACGCCCAAACTTGGAGTGTATCTAGATTCTTATTTTGTACAGACAAAATGTAAAAATTGGTTAAACCCCTGAACGGCCACGCCCACTACTGGCTTTAACATAAGACAGCCTCTATTTCAAAATTTCTTGCAAAATACATTTTGGTCAAGTTAGACAACGCGTATGAACTCAAATTTTGGTATGTACAGACAGATGGTTATAATGGCCCAAAACCTTTGGGAAGGCACCGCCTACAAAATCGACCATGCCCACTTTTAACATCTTAGGTCTTTAAAAACCCGATTTCTCGGAAAGTTCACTCCGAATCGAAAAAAAATTACATGACAAATATTAAAGATACTACTATTTGCTAAGTTAGTGCTAAGCTCCGCCCACTTTTAGGGGCGTTTTTACGAAAAAACTTTTTTCCGAAATAATTTTCGGTTTTAATGCATGTTGTCATGGTTCTAACGGAATTACATTAAATTGCCCCCAAATAATATATGAATTCGGGAAAATGAAAAAACTTTTTTTTTATAATTAGCTCGCGATCAAGGGGTTATGTTTACCTTTAAAATGCGTAGCAAATCGCGAGTGGAATGAATTTGGGGATAGAAAAGAAAAAGAATTCTCGATCCAACACACACTCTGATGACCCAGCACGGAACATGAAAACTCTGAAGAGAAACACCCAAGCCTCTTCAGTTCCTCGACAACTTCGATTTTCGACCGCTGTTGCTGTTGTCTCTTCCTTAAGTTGGTGGCGGAGGATCGAGAACGATGGAAGGACCCTGTAGCTGTGATAAGCGGCACAAGAAAATTATGATGATGCGACAAAAATGTTTTCCCGAAATGCTGCCTGTAGTGTATGTCCAAGGATGTGAGATTGAGTAGTACATCCGATTCTGCGGTGAATTTGGCCGCTAGAGGTTATTCCTATGCGACCCGCCCTTTGGACTGATGAGGTTACAGACAACATGGCACGCTTTCCCGCTTGCCACTATCTTCTATATTCTCTCTCCACACTCCTTTGGAGTCCAAATTAATGCCCAGGTATCTAACTGAATTGCAAATTACTTGCTCAATTTATCCCATTCCTGATGTCCTGAAGTCTTTCATTCCCAAGATTGTTTTTGATAGGTAGTTATCGCCAATATGTAATTATCCCTGTCATTCCGCAAATTGATTAGGTACCGACTGCTGGAGCTCAAGAACGTCTAAAAATAATACTGCAAATGAGCCGGTATAAGATTACCGCTTATTTTGTTCTTTTCCAGCTTGTTTTTCTTGAACCCCTTACCAGCAGCTCAATTCTGTTCTAGCCTTTTCATCGGAGGAAGGTGACAACTTTTTCCGGAGTGCTTGGACTTGAATACCGCTTTATTTTATTCCTGAAAACTTCTTTAACACAAGCCTAGGATAAAGCGGGCTTAGTGGTTACAGCTGTGCTGAAGAGTTTTTTTTTTTGCTGTGGGATGTTGGGGAGATTTCTTCGACCTGAATTATACATTTTGACTTGGAGACACATTGCCAGAAGAGGTTCAATGCAAATAATTGCTTAGACATCTTAATCTAGGCCTCATGCGAAACAAATAAAAAGCCGTCATAGCCATTTACAAACACAAGCTGGAGCTTTGACCAACCGTTAGCTATTAGGTGATTCTAAAAATTTCCTGTTATCGCATCTAATTGCCAAATTCTTCTAGTTTTGCAATTAAATATCTTAAGTCGATTTGAAATGGTGTGAAAAGAATCCATTCATGACAGATGTTATTCTCGGAAGGTTTGTCAGTCCCTCCTTTCCTTCGTAGCTGCTGCATATTTTTCATCTCTTCACAGTCCATTTTTTTGTAAAATTCATAGGTTAGGAGCGCAAAAAAATCGTGTCACGGCATCCCTACTTTGAATTAAATGCCTTCAGAAATTAATAACTTAAATTTAATCTTCTGCGTCAGTCGTCAAATTTCATCAAGAAAACAAAAATGTTCCACTTTCGCGTGTATTCCTAGACTCGCTAATTATATTTTAACAATTTATTATTTACCTTCGATATGATATGACTCATTCGTTGATACTTTCACTTTTGTTTATAATATTATTTGTTTGCGTTCGCACAGGAGGAAGATGACGATTATGACCCTGAAGATAATCGTAAAAAGAAAAAAGGTAAAAAACGTAAAACTAAGAATGAAAAAGAAAAAGGTCGTAAGAAGAAGAAGCGTAAGAAGAACGAAAGCGAGGAGGAGAGCGACTTCCAACATGAAGAGGAAGTCGAATATCCAACAACCAGCAAGCGAGGTCGCAAACGCAAGGACGCCGCTGAAAAGGCCGCCAAGGAGAAGGAGTCTTCCTCATCAGGTAGAGTAAACACACTGCAAACATCTTTGATTGATGATGAAATTGATTCTCTGTCTAATAACCGTTGTGTTCGTTGTTGACGTAGTCTTGCGTTTGGATCGTTTATTTTAGCTGCGAACTCATTCAAGAAGTACACTGCCCTTTGAATTCTTAATTTGGATTTTTTCTTGTAGGCATGCCGTCTGTGGAGGACGTTTGCAGCGCATTCAATGTGACCGATGTTGAAATAGACTACACCGACAGCGACATGCAAACACTGACTTCATACAAACTATTCCAACAACATGTTCGTCCCATTTTGCAGAAGGAAAACGCTAAAGTTCCAGCACCAAAACTCATGATGTTGGTCGCCGCCAAATGGAGAGAGTTCTGTGAGGTAAATCCAAACATAGGAAGCGATCAGGGTAGAGACGATGAAGAACCTAGATCATCAAGATCTTCCCGAAATGAGAAGGTAAGTTTTGCGCCTCAAGTACTGTTAAAAGTATGTTTACGAAATTCGTCGTTCAGCCCGAGGACATTTACGAGGAGGAGGAGGAGGAAGAAGAGGAGGAGCAAGAACAAGAACAGCGCTCTCGCCGCAAGCGAGGTCGTGGGGCGAGCAAGAAGGGTCGCAAATCATCCGGCAAGGTGCCCACGCTAAAGATAAAGTTTGGAAAGCGCAAGCACGGCAGTTCTGACGAGGATCCCGATGTAAGTGGTGTCTCGGAACGCGACTCGGACCTGGAATTTGAAAAAATGCTCCAGAAATCCGAAGAGAGTAAGGACGAGACACTCGACGAGAACGCCGAAGAGGAGGAACCTGCACCAGTCGTCAAGAAGAAGGCTAAAACCAAATTCGGCAACAAGTTCAAAAAGAAGAAGAAGATCCACAAGACCAATCGTTTCCCCGACGGGGAGGACGGTGACCATGAACACCAGGACTACTGCGAGGTGTGCCAGCAAGGAGGAGAAATCATACTTTGCGATACGTGCCCGAGGGCGTATCATTTAGTTTGCTTGGAACCAGAACTGGATGAGGCACCCGAAGGAAAGTGGTCGTGCCCCCACTGTGAAGCCGATGGGCCGGTTGAAGAACAAGAGGACGATGAGCATCAAGAGTTTTGCAGGGTCTGCAAAGACGGTGGAGAGCTATTGTGCTGCGACTCATGCCCGTCGGCTTATCACACATTTTGCTTGAATCCACCATTAGACACGATACCCGATGGGGATTGGAAGTGCCCACGTTGCGGCTGCCCGCCTCTGAGTGGCAAGGCAGAGAAGATTCTCACTTGGCGATGGTTCGAGCCAAAGAACGAAGCTTCCACTTCTAAGAAGCAGAAGCCCCGCATCCGGGAGTACTTTGTCAAGTGGCACAACCAATCGTATTGGCACTGCGAATGGATCAGCGAGCTGCAAATGGATGTACACCATCCTTTTATGATGCGCTCATTTATGCGCAAATATGACATGGAAGAGCCGCCCAAGTTTGAAGAGGCTCTGGACGAGGCCGATTCACGGTATCAGCGTATTCAGCGTCACAAGGCCAAGACCGACGGCAAACATAGCGAGTTCAGTGAGAATGATCTTGAAGAACGCTTCTATCGTTACGGTGTCAAACCTGAGTGGCTGATTGTCCACCGTGTTATTAACCATCGCACCGCAAGGGATGGCTCCATAATGTATTTGGTTAAATGGAGAGACCTCCAATACGACAAATGCACGTGGGAAGACGAGGCCGATGATATACCTGGACTCAAGACCGCCGTCGAATACTACATGGATCTGAGAGCGATTTGTTCTTCGGACACAGTGGCTCGTGCTAAGAAGGGCAAAAAGGGACGCAAATCCAAAGTTAAGGAATTGGAAGACGATGAGCGTTCGGGTACCGTTTCTCGTCGCTACACCCCACCGCCAGAAAAGCCAACAACTGACTTGAAGAAAAAATACGAAGGTCAACCGCATTTCCTCGACGAAACTGGAATGCAGCTCCATCCCTATCAGATCGAAGGTATTAACTGGTTGCGGTACTCTTGGGGGCAAAATATCGACACAATTCTTGCGGACGAAATGGGTCTGGGAAAAACCATTCAGACAGTCACTTTCTTGTATTCCCTTTACAAAGAGGGTCACTGCAAGGGACCATTCCTTGTGGCGGTTCCTCTATCGACCGTGATCAATTGGGAGCGTGAATTTGAGATCTGGGCACCGGATTTCTACTGCATCACCTATGTGGGCGATAAAGACTCGCGTGCAGTAATTCGCGAAAATGAGTTGACTTTCGAAGAGGGCGCCATTCGTGGTGGAAAGGCCTCCAAGATCCGTACCACATCGTACAAGTTCAATGTTCTTCTGACCAGTTATGAATTGGTCTCTCTGGATGCCGCCTGTTTGGGTTCGATTGACTGGGCTGTTTTGGTTGTCGACGAGGCCCATCGTCTGAAGAGCAACCAGAGTAAGTTCTTCCGCATCTTGAACAGCTACAACATTGCATACAAGCTCCTTTTGACCGGTACTCCTCTGCAAAATAACCTCGAGGAGTTATTCCACCTGCTTAACTTCTTGAGCAAAGATAAGTTCAACGACTTGGTTGCATTCCAGAACGAGTTTGCTGATGTCGCCAAAGAGGAACAGGTAATGAATAGAAAAAGCATTAGTAGCAGCTCTTGGTTATAATTCTTGTTTTTATGTTTTTCCAGGTTAAACGTCTCCACGAGATGCTTGGTCCTCACATGTTGCGTCGTCTCAAGTCTGATGTTCTCAAAAACATGCCCTCGAAGTCCGAGTTCATTGTTCGTGTCGAACTGTCGCCATTACAAAAGAAATACTACAAGTATATTTTGACACGAAACTACGAAGCCTTGAACGCTAAAAGCGGAGGTAACTCGTGCTCTCTGATAAACGTTATGATGGATTTGAAGAAATGCTGCAACCATCCATACTTGTTCCCTTCCGCTGCTGAAGAAGCACCACTTGCTCCAGGAGGTGGTTACGAGCTCAATTCTATGACAAAGGCTGCTGGAAAGCTGGTGCTGCTTGCCAAGATGCTAAAGCAACTCAAAGAGCAGGGTCATCGCGTATTGATTTTCTCCCAAATGACAAAAATGTTGGACATTATGGAAGACTTTTTGGAAGGAGAGGGTTACAAGTACGAACGAATTGATGGTGGCATCACCGGCAATTTGCGTCAGGAAGCTATTGACAGATTTAACGCACCCGGAGCTGCGCAATTTGTTTTCTTGCTAAGTACCCGAGCTGGTGGCTTGGGTATTAACTTGGCCACTGCCGATACGGTCATCATTTACGACTCTGATTGGAATCCCCACAACGACATCCAAGCTTTCTCTCGTGCTCATCGTATTGGGCAGGCGAACAAGGTGATGATTTATCGATTTGTCACTAGGAATTCCGTTGAGGAACGTGTGACTCAAGTGGCCAAGCGTAAGATGATGTTGACTCATTTGGTTGTCCGTCCAGGAATGGGAGGAAAGGGAGCAAATTTCACGAAACAAGAATTAGATGATATTCTACGATTCGGCACAGAGGAGTTATTTAAGGAGGACGGCAAGGAGGAGGAAGCTATTCACTACGACGACAAGGCAGTCGCTGAGCTCTTGGATCGCTCAAATCGTGGCATTGAGGAGAAGGAGAGTTGGGCCAATGAGTATTTGTCATCGTTCAAGGTCGCCTCCTATGCAACTAAAGAAGAAAACGAAGAAGAAGAGACGGAGATCATCAAACAGGAGGCAGAAAACTCTGACCCCGCCTACTGGGTTAAATTGCTAAGGCACCATTATGAGCAGCATCAGGAGGATGTTAGCAGGACATTAGGAAAAGGCAAACGTGTCAGAAAGCAGGTAAGGCTTAGTGAAAAGGCCCAACATCTTTTGTGCTTATGCTGTTTTGATCTTTTCAGGTTAACTACACAGATGGTGGAGTTGTGGCCGCTGAGCCCCGAGACGATAGCAACTGGCAGGACAATGCATCCGACTTCAATTCTGACTATTCGGGAGCATCCGATGAGGATCGTGAAGATGACGACTTTGATGAGCGCACTGACAACGGGGAACCTACCAGAAAGGCCAAAAGGAGAATCGAGCGCAGGGATGACCGTCCATTGCCGCCTCTTTTGGCACGAGTTGGTGGAAATATTGAAGTTCTCGGATTTAATGCGCGCCAGAGGAAGAGCTTCTTGAACGCTATAATGCGCTACGGCATGCCGCCACAAGACGCATTCAACTCGCAGTGGCTAGTGAGGGATTTGCGTGGAAAGTCAGAGCGCAACTTCAAGGCGTATGTGTCATTGTTTATGCGCCATCTTTGTGAGCCTGGAGCTGATAACGCTGAGACTTTCGCTGATGGGGTACCACGTGAAGGCCTCAGTCGGCAGCACGTACTGACAAGAATTGGCGTTATGTCGCTCATCAGAAAGAAAGTTCAAGAGTTTGAGCACATCAATGGCTACTACAGCATGCCCGAGTTAATTTTAAAGCCCTGCGAACCTGTCCGCTACCACCATCAGAGCATGGGAGGAGGAGATATGACTGGAAGTGGCGACAAGAGTGCTACTCCTAGTACAAGTGCAACTCCTGCTACAAGTGCTGCTCCGAGTCCAGCACCCGCTTCAGAAAAGGGTGAAGACAAATCTGCCGTGGTTGGTGACGAAAGGCCCAGAACGGAGAGCGGCGATGGCTCAACTGGCGACAAGGACGACAAAGCAGGTGTTAAAAAAGAAACCAGCGAAGACGATGTGCAGTCGATTAAATCGGAGGGCAAAGACAAGGAGAAGGACTCCTCAGAGGCGGACTCTTCCTCGGTTAAGAAAGAGGACGACAAAGACGATTCGAAGGTCGTAACTGAGGATGACGACGACGATGTTCTGATCATAAAAGACGACGGTGAAGTTGAAAAGCCAAAACCCATGGACCATAAGCGTCACGACACAGCAAAGATCGAGGAGAGTTTGGAGGTTCTCAAACGTAAATTTATGTTCAACATTGCTGACGGTGGCTTTACAGAGCTGCAC
Organism: Neoascia interrupta; assembly: GCA_947623515.1. NCBI lineage: Eukaryota > Metazoa > Arthropoda > Insecta > Diptera > Syrphidae > Neoascia > Neoascia interrupta. Next base: position 126,993,345 of record OX392463.1, read on the forward strand.
ACGCTGTGGCTAAACGAGGAAAAGGCTGCAGTACCCGGCAGGGAATACGAAATCTGGCATCGTCGTCATGACTACTGGCTGCTGGCTGGCATCGTTACACACGGGTATGGCCGTTGGCAGGATATTCAAAATGATATTCGCTTTGCAATTATCAATGAACCCTTTAAGATGGATGTTGGCAAGGGCAACTTCCTTGAAATCAAGAACAAGTTCTTGGCTCGCCGATTTAAGCTCTTAGAGCAAGCACTTGTGATTGAGGAACAATTGCGACGAGCAGCGTTCCTCAATCTTAGCCAAGATCCCAACCATCCAGCGATGTCGCTCAATGCACGCTTTGCCGAGGTTGAGTGTTTGGCTGAATCTCACCAACATTTGAGCAAGGAATCACTGGCTGGCAATAAGCCTGCCAATGCTGTACTTCATAAAGTACTCAACCAGTTGGAGGAGCTGCTGTCCGATATGAAGAGCGATGTATCGCGGTTGCCAGCCACTCTGGCACGTATTCCACCCGTGGCACAGCGCCTACAGATGTCGGAGAGGTCTATTCTTTCGAGGTTGGCGGCTACAGCTGGAAATGTACCCAACTCTGGTAAGGCTTTGTTTTTAAACTTTTAAAGTGGTTTTTATTATTGATATTTTGCTCTCCTTAGCGCAATTGATGACACAATTTCCAGTTGGATTCCAAGGTACCGCACTGCCAGCCTTTACTGGTAGCCCAGCTGCTAATTTCGCAACGTTCAGACCACAGTTCTCGGTTCCTGGACAACCGTCGACCAGTTTTGCGGGTACAAATTAAATGTTTTCCCAATCACTTTTCGAAATTCCGTGTTTTTCTTTTTTTTACGTTCTTTTGCCGCCCTTCCATTACCTTCGACTTTTAGTTTAGATTTATAGAATACACACCCGTAATAGAGACATGGGCCAACTCACCCTCTCCCACGTTCCACATGCGACTCTTTCATGTTTATGTGATCTTTTAGGTTTCCTTTGTGTATTTTTTATTTGGACTTTCTTCTTTTATTATTTTTAATGTCACAATAAGATTTTTTAATTATTTATCATGATGAAATAATATTTGTAATGAATAAAAATTACTGTGAAAATTCATTCCAAATAAGGTGTTCATTTTTGTTCGGTTTTCTTTTGTTCAACGAAAACAGGTCATCTCATGTATTGTACTATCTTGAGGGGGTTTATCTTGTGGTGAAGATGGATCTCGCCTTTATTTTCCAGCGAAATTATTGGGTCGTGCGAAATACTTGCTGCAAGGAAAAGTCTGTTACTTAATCCATTTGTTTCGAGGTGTTCAATTGCGTTTCAAGGGAGTTGAACTTTTGCTCCTGGTTATTGTTCTTAGTTTCGGGTTGAATTGGTTCTTTATTGTAAAACAAAATTGTTTGCGTTAGTGTTTCTGTTTGAGCTGATTTTTTTTTGAAGAGTATGCGGTTTCTGATAAAATGAGAAACTCAATTGAGGGAGGTCAGGAAAAAAGTAGAAAGCTTTCTCTGTTAATAGAGAACACAAGATTATCAGTTATTCTTTTGCGGATGAAAGTATCATTAGTTTTTGAAGTTCATTTCCTTCCAAACAATCCATAGTCCTTCAGTCCTTAAAATGGGAAATGAAATCTACATCCGTTACACAACACGTGAATGGTTCCAGCAAAACTACCGCTGCCTAGAACGTAGCGAAATGCTTAGAAAGCGATACAAGGAAGACTTATAACCTTATGGCCTGGCTAACATGATTACATACAAAGCGTACATGCGACCAAAACTGGAATAAGGGTCGTTTTTTTAGAACTGAGTCCAGCTTAAATAATGATCTCTTAAACCCAGCGAGCAGTTTTTAAGTGCAGAGTTAAGGCCTTCAGTTCAATGAATCCGTTGCATACGTCACGTTAGGGTACACAACTGACAACTCAGTTAAATACACACATTCTTATGGCAAGCGACGTACTTCACGCACTTCTTCTATGCGCCACTTCCCATAAGTGCCTGTTTTCATTTGGTCTATCCTAACCTAACCCGAATTTTATTTCTCAAAATAAAACTGAGGTTGAACGTTGGCCACCATACGGACACAACAGGTTCATTCAAAAGCTTCTTTGAATGAACCTGTGAGGTTGAGGCTGTGAAAGTTGAGGCACTGAATAACTAGATATCCATCTACGACCCTGTAAAAGCTTTGTCCTGAAATTGACGAATTTACCAATACTCAGGCATTTGTTTACGAATGTAAGTAAATTTGTCAACTCATCAGTTCCATGCAATTCCGGTTTGGCTTTTTTACATTAGCTGATCGCTTAAGGTAAATTGTTGCATCTTCTCACACGTATTCACCGACACGGAAATTTAAAGCTTCGAAGGCTCTATAAAAAGGTTCTTTGTTTGGCATCCCGCACTCGATAATACCAGTAAACGTCAAACTGTTAAAAGCTTTATAGTAATTCTGACATAGGATAATCCAAATGAAAACAGGCACCTTGACGAAGAGGGTTGAGTTGAGTCGAGGAGTTGAAATAACAGAAATAAAAAAATTCAAACTAAAACCATTGAGCTCCTTTTTTCCATATTGAAGGTGCAAATATGCCCAATAAACACGAAAAAGTTGATTTAACATTTTTTGTTAACAAACAAATGGCTCATGTGCATATTTAAAGCTAAACGCTCTGATTGTAAATTCAACCTAGGCATATGCATAAATTACTGAATAACTAGATATTCAACTTGCGTCCCTCTTACCCTCCAACGCCCATTTGTTTACGTTTTTTATAAAGCCTTTAAAGCTTTCTTAAAGCTTTAAATTTCCGTGTCGTCAATGCGTGTAAGAAGATACAACAACAATTTACCTTACACGATCAGCTGATGTAAAAGCTGCAAAACGAAATTGCATGGAAATGACGAATTCATGAATTTACTCACATTTGTAAACAAATGTCGGAGAATGGGTAAATTCATGAATTTCAGCTTGTGGGCAAAGCTTTTACATGTCCGAATGTGAATATCTAGTTATCCAGTAATTTATGGCATATGTCATAAGAGACGGCCCGCGGATCATACGTTTCTGGGAGCTGGCACTACTTTTGTTTAACATTCCTGAGTTAAAGTGAGATTATCGAAATGATCAATGGGGAATGCTTCTGCAACTCACGATTGGTAGGTACCAAACAGCATCACAGATCAGGGTCCAAGTTTTGTCAAAGTTCTTGTATGAGCGGAGACACCAACTAGCAGGGCTGTGACCCTAAAGCATTTTAAATCCTTCATAAGGTATCATTGTAATTTTCTGAATTCCAAGCTTTCAAAATGTGAGAAACTGCCAGTATTTCTGACGTATCAAAATGCTAACGAAATTATATGCAGGTATATTAAGGCCTAACCATAATAGACTTTGTTAAGCTTTTATAAATGTCTCATTACACGAATTCGTATGCCACGGCCATAAATTACTGAACAACTAGATATTCAACTTCGGACATGTAAAAGCTTTGCCCACAAGCTAAAATTGATGAATTTACCCATCCTCCGACATTTGTTTACAAACGTGAGTAAATCAATCAATCATCAATTTGTCATTTCCATGCAATTTCGTTTTGGAGCTTTTACATCAGCTGATCGCGTAAAGTAAGTTGCTGTATTATCTTCTTACACGTATTCACAGGCACGGAAATTTAAAGCTTTATAAAAGCTTTAAGGGCTTTATAGAAAACGTAAACAAATGGGCGTTGGAGGGTAAAAGGGACGCAAGTTGAATATCTAGTTATTCAGTAATTTATGGCCACGGCCATAATAGCCTTTTTCTCGGTTTTGTTATTTCTTCGTTAACTTTTGCTCTCTTAAGTTTAGTCCCACTCAAGTGAGAGATTCAGCACGGAAATTTGACAGCTGGGTGGATACACACAAATTTCATACGATTTCCGAAACGTTTATTGAAGTCTATTATGGGCACCGTAAGCATTTGGCAGAACTTGAGTGGGATTAACGATGTATTTTGACATGAGGTTAATCCCACTTAACAAGCCAGGCACAATGTTTGTCTGTGTCTGTCGCTGTGTCTTGCCACATTTTTCACCTAAAATCAGAGACACAGCGAGAAACCCATTGTGTCGCTATATATGTACGTGTTCCCGTAAGCTGAACTGCAGATGCAGATACTCATCCTGTCCCAGCTATTAGTCTATTATGGTTGAGGCTTATGCGCTTTTAAGAAAGTGAGAAAAAATTTTGCTCGCATACAAAAATCTCTACGGTCTCTATAGTCAAAAGTCTCCACACAATTTTGCACGCAAAAAAATAATTGTTTGTCGCATTTTTTCTCGTGCAAAATTTACAAAAGCATGCACAAGGCAATAGATGATTACATATTTAGGCTGAAAATGTGAGTTTTTTGATGTCGGCCATTGTTTAAAGTGTGGAAAATATGGAAATACTAGAATTTTCAGTCAGCAAAAATCTCATTGACGGAGACAGATGCCTTGGACAGATATTTCTATTCGCGTGTGTTTTTGTAACAGACGTACAATCTTCACCTAATTTGTATATTTTTATTTCGATGCGCAAATGAAGTCATATCATACACATGCTCATCATTAATCCATCTCTACGGTCTCTATAGTCAAAAGTCTCCACACAATTTTGCACGCAAAAAAATAATTGTTTGTCGCATTTTTTCTCGTGCAAAATTTACAAAAGCATGCACGAGGCAATAGATGATTACATATTTAGGCTGAAAATGTGAGTTTTTTGATGTCGGCCATTGTTTAAAGTGTGGAAAATATGGAAATACTAGAATTTTCAGTCAGCAAAAATCTCATTGACGGAGACAGATGCCTTGGACAGATATTTCTATTCGCGTGTGTAGGTACCTTGAGTTATTTTTTCGCAGGCATTTTGCTTGGTGTGAAGAAAATAACTGGAGATGGGGACTGCTGCTGCAAAAATTTTTTGCGATCAGCATACTAGCCTTACGACTAAAAAATGCCTGAATTTTTCTCATGAAAAAATGGTCACCGGTCCCCACATTCCGATGGAAATGCTAAGCGAGTGAATTTCCCGAAAAATTTAGATTGTTTTTGTAACAGACGTACAATCTTCACCTAATTTGTATATTTTTATTTCGATGCGCAAATGAAGTCATATCATACACATGCTCATCATTAATCCATCCGATTTGGACCCTTATGTTTCCCAATAACCTTTTCCAATGCAATACAATAAGCATACGCAATATACCTAGGTACAAGTCTTTATAAAAAAACAAAAGCAACATAAACATTTATTTTCATAATCTCAATGCACTGATAAGTAAGTCTACTGGAATAATGCACCTTGGAAAGTCTGCATTCTTATTGGAAATCTTTTACATCCCGTCAGTTTATAAACTTTGCTGCGCACTACTCTTTGTTTAATTTTGAACGTAAAATGATCGGGAGCTCATGCGCTTAATTATTAAAAATTAATTTTACGGCAAATTTTCATGTAAAGTGGAAGAGTGTATAAATTAATTAAAAAGTAAAAGTTATTCGTCAGTTCACGTTGCATATTACTGTGTTCGGGGCAGTAAAAGTGTGATTTTTAGATATTTTTTTTTTTTTTAAAGAACAATGTTTCGTTTTTGTCCGGTCTTGTTCATTTGCTGTCAGTGTCATTTTTTAAAACGTTAATGGCAGTTAAGCTGATCAGCGAATTATTTGAGTGCAGATTCAACTGTTGGGTATTGCACGGTAAGTTTTTTAAATATATTCATTGGTCTTGAGGCTGCCGTGAAGGCTTAAGTGGTGGAATTTAGATAATTGTTGCATGAGATTAGTGGCACGGGTCCCCTTTAAGTTTTGACCACAGTCGTGCCTTTTTTCTTTACTTTCTTTTTATAACGGGTGATTTTTTAAGAGGTTGAGAACTTTTTTAAAAAAAAAACACAAAAAATTCGAAAAAATTAATGAAATATTTATTTGAATCGATAGTTTGAACCTTGCAATTTAATGTTTAAAGATAATTTCATGCAAATGTTGACCGCGGCTGCGTCTCAGGTAGCCCATCCGCTGAGTCCAATTTTGGCATACTCTTTCACACATATCGGCCGGTATCTCACGAATGAATGCATGGATGTTGGCTTCCAGTGCGTCAATCGAAGCGGGCTTGTCCCTATAGACATTAGCCTTGACATACCCCCACAAAAAATAATCTAATGGTGTCAAATCGCACGATCTAGGCGGCCAAACGACCGGCCCGAAACGTGAAATTAACTGTTCACCGAACTCGCCTCGCAATTGCGCCATTGTTTCGCGATGAACATTTCGAACCGAGCACGAATTTTGATAGTTTTTTGATAGTTCAATAATTTGCAAGCGTTGTTCATTTGTAAGACGATCCATGGTTAAATTGCAAACCAAACTGAAGCTGTTTGACAGTGACACAAGGTACTAAACACACGTCAGCTGTCAAAACCAGTGTTGCCAAAACCAAACCAGCTAAAAAATCACCCTTTATAATTCTCTGAAACTCGCTTTAGATACCATAAGAGAAAATGTTGTTCCGAATTCGTCTCGGGAGTTTAAGTTTAAATTTTGTTCTTTTATGGGAGTCGTTTTTTTCTTTTATGGGAGCAGAAAATAATAATTTTGTCTTGCCTGTTGTTTCCGGTTTCCATCTAGTAATGATTTGTTTGACTTTTTTTTTAAACAATCTATAGTGTTTTGTTCAAAATGGGAATGGCTTCATTTGGTATGCTTCCATTGTCCGTCTGTCCATCCGCACCCCTTTAAATTTCTGAACGGTAAGTCTTAAAAAGAAAAAAAAGTTATGGTAGGTAGGTATGCTTGCAAACTGCATACAAAAGTGAGAATACCCACTTCAATTATACACCCGACCCAGGGTAGGTATATTAATTTTAATGCATAGTTTGTAACACAGTCAAATAATCACCGTAAACCCCTTAAGACTTTTTAGAGATATGATCGAGACCGACAGGTGAATTGATTAAGCTATGTCCTTCTGTCCGTATGTATGCAGCTTTGAGATCTTTAAAATTAAGCTAGTAAACTGAAACTTGCAGTGTTGCATGCAATGAAAATTGAGAAGACAAATAAATATATTTAAGATATTGCCATTTGCTAAGTTTGTTGAGCTCCGTCACTCCGTCCACTCTTAGGGGCGTTTTTAGAAAAAAACATTTTTTTAAGTATTAATATTCGCTTTTAACGCATTTTCCCATGATTCCAACGAAATTAGAATTAATTTATTTTAATTTTCAGATCAAGTCCTGAAAAAAACTTTAAAATTTGATGTTTTCGCGTAAAGAGGGTCGGGTATTTAGAAGTTTCTAGAAGCACTTGCTCACTTTTTTTAATACATATAACGCTCTTTATATAACATGTGGATGTTATAAATTTTCTCTTTTAGGGTTAATATATATTTAAAATCCCCTGGTCAATCGATTCTAAATTTGTGTAGCGTGTTCATTATACAAAGGGAAACATTTTTTTCTTGGCTTCATCGTCATTTTTTTCCGCTTATACTTAGAAGAATTGCGAAAATGGTCCTTTAATCGTTCCCGATCTGCCGCCACCGACTCAAGAAATACAGGTGCGATCCCCAGACGGGTCTTGCTCGCAGATTTCTTTACCTGATCCCACCATCTGTTCCTTGGCCTACCACGGAGGCGACGAGCTCGCATCTGGGCTAAAATTACCTGTCTAGGAAGTCTATCGGGGGGCATGCGAACAACGTGTCCAAACCATCGAAGAATTGATCGTTCCATTCGGAGAAGTAGCTGCTCAACATTAAGATTCCTACGAAAACTGACATTTTTCACTTTATCCATAAGAGTAACACCAGTAGCGCACTTCAGAAGCCTCATTTCGACAGTGATCTAATTTTTTCGGTCATTATACAAATTTCATGATCATAGATGAGGGTTGCAACGAACAATGAATTAAAAACTGAGATCTTTGCTTTCACTCCGAGCTCAACTTTCCTAATGTCTGGCTGGCAACGTCCCTTTACTATTGCTCCAGCTTGGCCAATCCTGCAGTATTACTCAGTATCACTCCTCCCATCTTTTGTGAAAAAGGACCCGAAGTACTTGAACTTCTCTTTACTTGTTTTAATGGGACTCCTTTTATGCGCATAGAACACTGCACAGGAGTTCGGGAAACAACCATCATTTCCGACTTGCTCACGTTTACCTTCATCCCAGCATCACCATAGTCCGCAGTTGACTGCAAGCCCATTCAGTGTTCGCTGTAGTTCTTCCTCGGACGATGCAAGGATAGGTAAATCATCTTCCGAAAACAGATGGCTTATTTCGAAACCTTCTTCCTCAAGACTGCGCTTCAACATCCAGTCCATAAGAGAGGCGATAGAATACAGCCCTCACACCACACGCATCAAAAGGACGGGACTCAACGCCATGTTTCCGCGCATAGATTCTGCAGTTCCCATACAAAGACAGCAAAGACTGCAAAACTCTCCAGAGATTATATTAAACACGCGTAGACTGGTTTGGCAATTTCCCAGGTCCGGAAACAAACAGAAGTAAGAGAAAAGAGGAAAAAACAAACAAAACATAGAACAAGAAACCAAAAGTTGCTACACATAAAGGAGAACATAAAAACTCTGCTTGAAAATACCAAAATTTCCACCCGTAATGTAATATTTCAACCAGTGAGTAAGTGCTACAGTGTGTACGCAGAAGTTACAGTCCGTAAAACGGACCGTTGAATTACCCCATCCTATCCCACATTGTAAAATGCTGATGGCATAGTTATTTTTTTACATTTTGTAAGTAATGCAAACTTCGAAAAGGGGCGTGGTCCAACCGCCCCTAATTACAAACTATTAATTATAAGATATTTCCACAGATGTTTCCAAGTTACACCTAATTGTACGTAAAAATGCAATTTTTTGGTTCAAATTCAATATTTTTGAAAAATCGACCCCTAAAAGGAGCGTGGCTAAAAACTTTATATGAAAGAAATCTGGACGGAAGTATTGTTAACCTAACCTGCTACTTTTTTGTTTCATGCTTTCCTAAATTAGGCTCAAAAGCAGTCGAAATTAAGTTTTTCTGGAAAATTTTAGGTTTTTCTTCAATTCTGCTTCCAAATGTGGACGGGGCCCAAAGTCTTGTATGAACAAAATGTGGAACTAAGCGTTTTCTACAAAATGTGGAACTAAGCGTTTAATATAAAATAATAAGCAATTTTTTTTTCAATTTCGAGCAAAAATACTGAGTAAACCGCATTTGAACATTTACCCTTAAAATAGATGCCACGCCCACTATAGGAGGTTTACCAATCAAATTTGTCTTTTTTGTGTCTTATATTCACTAAGAGATGCTAAATGTCAAATTTCAGCCTTTTAGAACGTCTTAGAGTTTTGAAAAATCTGGAGTTAGTTGCATATTTAGACCGATTGTGGGGGGGGTCTTTGGGCGGATTTCAAAAATTTTTACGCTTGTACTGCTTCGCATGACGTGCCGCCGACGTACGAAGTTTCAGCACCCTAGCTCAAAATTTAAGGCCTAAAAACATGTGACATACAGACGGACGGACGGACATGGCTCATTCGAGAAACAACAGGATTGGGATCAGCAAATTTCTCTATTTCCGATGACCTACCAGAATTTGATTCATATTTTGACTGGATAACCAAATCCAAAGTTCTATTTGGACTAACTAAAATTGGAACTCCCATTGGCGTTGTGAATCCCAAAGAATAAACCAACACATTAACCAGAAGATCAGAAGCAATATAAATATTGCGAGTGACCGCATGATGACCAGATATAAAGCACGAGCGACTGTACCAGCACTCAACGAGGGAGATCTGCTATGGCTCTACAATCCACATCGTAGGAAAATTACGAAATTCGCCCAAGCTGCAGCTGGACTGGTATGTCCTTACTAAGCAGTTACTAACACGAATTTTTGATGTAAATTTGAGATAAAAAAGTGTGATAAAGCAAACCACACTTACGCGTGTTCTCGACAGAGGAAGACTAAGTCTTATCCATTGCACAGTGGAGTGCCATGCGTATGGGCCTACAAAAGACAGATTAAATGGCAGATTATACAAAATGCACTGTGCTCGCGATCCAAAGTAAGAAAAATCAATCCAACCGTAGAAAATGCCTATGATACACACGGCTAAGCTATAACTAAGATAATTGCTTTAGCAAGAAAAAAATTTCGAAGGTGAGTTCGAATCAGCCATCAATAGACTGTTCCCCTAAGCCCCTGAAAGCTCTTTTGCTTACCATTAATAATAAAATAATTAAAACTTTGGTTGAAGACAACACGTTGAAAGTTGTTAAAACATACAGACCGTATGAGACTCAAACCTTAACGAAAAGCAAAGCACCAACATTGCAGTCGCTTTACCCGTCGTTTTCATATATTTTCTGGATTTTTTTTTACTAAAATATTTAATTATAGCTTTTTTTTAGATAACGTTTAATTTTTTTTGCTTTGTTTCTAAAACATACATACATCTTAAATTTACTTAAATTAAAATATCCAACTAACATGCGTGCGTATACAACATATATTATTTTATATATACTGGCAAGTTAAGCACTTCAAAATCATCGTAACCAACATGGCCATCCTGGAACTCGGCATAGAATTCTTCGATACTGACTATTGTGCCGGTTACAAAGCCAATCACACCGAATGTCATCAAAAATATGTTCTTCCACAGACGCCATCTTAATGTGCCATAGCCTGGATCTTCATAATACACAGCCAATTCGACGATTGCCGGCACGACAAGCCCAAGTGTACTTAGACATACAGCACCGATAAGGGATATGAACGGTCCCAGGTTTGGAAGAAGTGCAGCAATAGCGCCACAAAAGATGACAAGTGCAACTCGCAGGCTGTATTCAGTGGAATTTAGTTTCTCCTCTGATACTTTGTGCTTGATTCCCTTCCAAATGATATTCATTGGTACGTAAAACTGTAACGTGAATGTGAAGAAGATAGCAATGCCGATCATGACTTTAACTGATTGAGCCAGTTTATCCTTTACGGGTAAATTCAACGTAATACTGCCTTGTGTTTTATTTCCATATTTCAAGAATCCAAAGAATCTCACCAACGAGTACACTGCTATAACAACTGCCATTCCGAAATTCTGCACACTTGAGCAGCCGATGAAATGTGTCGGGTTCTTCATGTCGTTTTCGAGTGACAAAACTATACCAATACCTTCCAAGGCAAAGATGACAGTACCGAAGAACAGCGGCCACTGAATAATATGAGCGACGGCTTCGTGGTCCGAAACTGGTGGTGTGTCCGCCAAAATGTACGTAAACGTAATTATGACTCCGATAAAAATCAGCACATTAGCGATCATCGAGAAGGGCGTCAGGAACTTTAAGTTACGAATCAGGCACATGAAGATCAACGGCACAGTGAACATGACGATGTAAAGTCGAACATTAAGATCCATATCGACGTAGTAGAAGTCAATCACCTGTTTGATGTTGGTTGCAATGAACACCAAGTAGATACAGCAACAACCCAACAGATCGATCACCAGGAACGTGTTCACAACATGGCGGATGAAACTGGACCATTGATTGAGACCCGGTGGTCCATAGAGGAAGGCTTGTTCGGCTACATCGGCGTAACCCATAGAGGGAATTTTCTGCCGATGGCACAGGATGTGAGCGCATTTTACCAGGATATGCACACAATACGTGACAATTGCGCCAACGACGAACGTTGCAATTAGACCAAACCAAAGTCCAGCATTCATAAAGGCCAAGGGCATAGCCAGAATTCCTGAGCCCAGGGAGCCCTTGAGTAAGTGCACAAGGGTTTCAACATCGGATGTAGGATGAGCGACACTTCGATTCTCAAAGGGATTATAATTAGGGTCCTCCGGATTTCTCCGCGCTGGCGCGTCAACCATTACCGCACGAAATTTATCCCACGAATGAAATGAACACAATATTCAAACATATTGAGGGAAATTTTTTTTTAACAATTTTTTTCTTCACGAGCACTTATCGTTTTTTTCAAATTGTTTGACTAAGTAATTTTAACTTAGTAATTTAACAAAAAAATAAGTTTAAATTATTATGTATTTTTTTTCTTTTGTAAGAATGAAAGATAACTGTAAGAAGGACAATTCACATATATGTACCTACTTTGCTAGGTCAAAGCTCGCATTGTTCCTTCCGTATCAAAGTCCGCAATCCACGTATGTAAAGTTTGCCAGTACCACTTCAAAATTTTGATGTTCTCGCAGTGCAATTTTCCGTCTTTTTTTTGTACTTCACAAGTTTTACAACCAAAAAATTTGTCGCTCAAGTCGTTCAAATATTAGGGATGGTTAAGTAAGCACTACTCAGTACCCACCCCCCTAAAGTTAACATTTTAGAAAACCTCATCATCGCATCAATTGTCGTTTTGTTTTGTATTCTTCAAAAGCTTTCGAAACCAAAAACTTGTCGCTGCACTACTTTAGAAGCTATGGGTCAAAAATTGCTATTAGAAGTATCAACTTAGCTGTACCCTTAGTACACTCTACCGACGGCATGGGTATGGGTTCCGTGTCCCTACACTTACCCGGAAAAACTACTGGGGCTTCTTCACGTTCTTCGAAAATAGTGAGGTTTTTAACATCAAAACAGCCCTCTGCGTAGTAAGACGTACTATTGAGGAGAAAATTATTACGACTGACCTAACCAAGGGTGGCCCAGTCTGACTGGAAATAGGGTATCTAAGGCTCACTGGCCACGTTTTAACCGAAAAGGATCAAAGGCACTACTAAAAATGAGCAGGGTCAAGCTTAGGGCTCTAGTGGAATTCTGACAGCTCACTGTCTCCTGCGGAAACACGCGAAGAGGCTCAGGCTTTCTGACACGGATATTTGTCGCTTCTGCTGCGATATGCAAGCTGTTGAGATATGACACACATACTGTGTGAGTGCGAGGCAATTTCACGTAACGTAGAAAATTTCGGGGGGAATAATTCTTTGAAAGTTTAGAGGAAATAGACGGCACAAACCTTAGGGGCCTTCTGGGCTATTACAGGGAAATTGGATGTTTCATCATGGAGAATGCTTAGGTTGTTTTGCCTTTTGAATTGTTAAATTCAACTGGTTCCCCAGGGATTGCGATGGGCTCTTTTTGGTGCCTAGTGTTTGTGTGGCCTTTTTTCTTTTTACCACACCCTTGTTTAACCTAACTAACTTAGCTGTACCCTCTTAAAATTTTTACTTTTTGACAATTTAATTTGTTGTCGCTTTTTTGTACTTATTGGCGATCGAAGGCAACCCCCCGGTGGAGAATAGAGGAATATGTAAAGACCTGCAGCAACGTCAGCTTTCAAAAACTTCTCGAGTTTAACATCTAGCTTTGATTTGCTTGTCAACTGATGAAAAAATAAACAAAAACTGATCAATAGAACTTAAGCGGGAAAACACCTGCTTCTTCATTGAAGTTTTT